>PPUV02000012.1:0-245828 GCA_002911495.2 Spathaspora sp. UFMG-CM-Y285
CTGACAGAAATTTCACAAACTTTACAGTTACTCCACTTCTGTTCTACCAAGATCATGTTGATTTCAATGTCAGTGACTACTTCATTGTCATTTCTAATCCAACACTTGAGTATAATAAATTATATTATAAAGACATATCAAATATGATGAATCTTGCGAGATGCCGCCATGAACATGTTGAAAGATGGCAAGGCCTTGTTTTTCGCAGCTGATACTGATGCTTATTCCAGTCGTACCCTATGAGTATTTGACATTGATGCATTTGATTATTCGGCAGCGTTTAATTTTGAATTTAGTTTAAATAAAGAACAACAGATACTTACTGGTTCCGATTCTGACCATATTATGACTATTGATGGTGTCCCCTCAGATGCACAGGGTATCCCCGTTAGATGGAAGATTCAAAATTCATGGGGAGAAAAGGTGGGTAAGAATGGTTGGTTCTTGATGAAGAATGAATGGTTTGAACAGTATGTTTCGGAATTTGCTACAACTAAGGAATACGTTAGTCAAGAAGTATATGATGTTTAGCAAAGACGGAAATTCTTTGATGCTAGTAGGTAGTATTGACCTGCTTACATTTAGTTAAACGACACTTGTATTTCATCTTTTTTGTATGTTTAGTTTAAATAGATATAAATTATAGGTTCTCAAGGTTCTAGTTTGCCATTACTTCATTGAAAACGTACAATTTTATCGCGGAAATTTCATTTGGTAAATATCTGACTTGGTACATCCGTTCCGAATAGGCATTTCTAGAATTTCAATACACCATTAATAACATCGTTGTTGATATCACTAAAAATATATTTTGTTTATCCGAAAAAAACAGTAGAAAAAAATATCCTGAAAAAAGGGGTTTGTTCGTATGATATTGACGTTCCTTTTTTTTCAAGCGCAATTTTACCACTACAAGATCTTGATATAAATCGTGATGCTTCGAGAGATGACCTTTTCTCTCTAATTATTGTCAAAATTACGCGGCACATTTGCAGCAAGAATCATGATCAAAAAAAAAAATAGGTATACATGATTTTTTGGAAATTCTTGTTAAAAACAGGTCATCCCTATCAACTATATAAACTCTTGGAAATGTAACGATTGTTTTAAATTTCTAAATCTCTGTCAACAAGAAATAATGCGACAATTTATTTTACTTTTTAGCTTTTTGGGACTTATATTAGCTGATCAAGAATGTCCTGATGTAGATCAGGTCATGACGGTTGAATTGGATGATAATTTTGGTGATTTGGTATTGAATAAACTGCGTGAAGTGTTCAATGTTACTTATAATGATAGTAATATTCTCGATAATGATCTTTTAACTCAATGGGAAAATGAATTCATTCTCCTGGCTAAAAACAACCTTACTCAAATGGCGCTTTCGAGAAATACTATTGATTCTATTGCTGTTAGCGATTCCCTCAATACTAAATTGACAGATGAATTCTTGTTCAGTACTGATATCAATTTGCCTGGTTCTACAAATATTGCTCAGCGAAAACACAGTTGGATATTAGCTATTTGCAACACTTTGAGAAATGAAGTTATTGTTAAATATGGGTTGGATTCCAATTTTGAAATTTCTCCGTCATATTTGTACTTTTATGATCAATTAGAAAAGGCTAATTTATTCCTTGAAACTATGATGGAACAAGGTAACTCTACTTTTGCTGAGGCTAAACCCCAAATTATAACCCCATTAAATGAAGAAGGTACTTGGCAATCTGCGATAGATTTGATACACAAATATGGCTTGGTTCCTCGGGTTGCATTTCCTAATAATAAACAATTCGAGAATACTTTGGGATTACAAGATGTATTAAAAAGAATGCTTCGTGAATTCGCCCTTAAAATTAGACAAATGGTTCAACAAGATTCTGATGATGTCGAAGAATACAAACAAACATGTTTACAAGTTGTGTACAACACTCTTGCTTCAGCTTTGGGAACACCTCCAAAACCTGATGATACCTTTAATTGGGAATTCACAACATTAAATGGAAATACTACTAGTTTTTCCATTACCCCACTTCTGTTCTACCAAGAACATGTTGATTCTGATGTCGATGACAATTTCGTGGTTATGAATGATCCTCGACACCAATTTAACCAACTGTATATTTCAAGTAAATTGACTATGGTTAATGGTACTTTACCAAAATTTGTCAATGTTGAAATAGATGAGTTAAAAGAAGCTGCTATTAATATGTTGCAAGATGATCAACCAGTTTTTGCCGTGGTCACTCTTGAAGAACTGCAAACGAGTTTCAAAGGTGTATTTGATACTGCTGCCTTTGATTATCCTGCAACATTCAATTATCAGTTCAGCATGAATAAACAACAAAGATTGGCTACAGTTCCAGTTAATAGCGTGGGATTGGTCATTTCTGGGGTTCATATGAATAATGATACTAATACTCCTGTTCGATGGAAAGCTCAAAAGGTGTGGAGAGAGAAAGAAAATACTGACGATTTTGTTTTGATGACTGACGAATGGTTTGAAGAATATGTTTTGTATATCTCTTCTAGTGAAAAATATGTTAGTCAAGATGTTAATGATGTTTTGCAGGGAGAGCCAGTAATAATGTCAGAGTGAACGTGTTGGTCCAAGTTTGTTTTCAATGAAAATATCCAGTGTTTGTACTTTCATAGTTTAAATAGTAAACAGTCTATTACTATGTATGAAAATAGTTTTTTTTACATAAGAAGTTTCTCTCTTAACAGGTCTGTTAAGAATTTCCTTGTACGTTTGCAATTTGGAGTCGCACTCGTTCAATGCAACCCCAGAGATAATAACAGAACGACATCAAAATCAGATCCAGTCATCGGCAGTTAGAGAACTAAGAAAGGGATTAATATTTACATTAGCTTCATTTTATTTTTAGTCCCCGTCACGACTCGGGTGATTAGATCTGGCAAGAAAACAACCAGTAAAAAAATATAACTTCCGAATCATACTCTGTTTATGATTCATTATCCGAAAATCCGATTAAGGAAAAAAAACTCTGTGATATTATTATGGTTATTCTATCCATGGGTTAGATTGTTAATAAGTGTGACCGATTACAAGACTCATCAAACAAAACTAGAAACTTGCAAAGTAGGTGATTCATATAGCATTCCCCATGCCCTCTAATCCATGCCTTTGATAGGAGTTTGTTTTAACAACTTCTTATAAACAAAGAATCTGTGCTAACCTTCTGGGCGATGTTTCAGTACCTGGAGAAAGCTATTGACCGTTACTCCATCACTCGAATTACAAAACAATAAAAATGACATCATGATTGAGGTAGTAAAAATATCCCGACAAGAAAGGTTTGTGATTCACATTCCTTTTTTTTAAAGCGCAATTTCCCCAACTGGAAAATAACGTGAGGACTGTAATTGTTTATAAGGTGCAAGGCATGATTCATTCAATAATATTGCCAGAGATGACCTATTTTCCACTTATAACCCCTTAAGTTCTATGAACTCATGTTGCATTTATAGTTGAAAAAAAACATGACCAACTACACAAAAGAAATAACAAGTTTGGTTTATTTTTCGAAGTAATGTAGGTCATTATTGGTGCATCCTATGCTGTTATATAAAGCGATGAAATTGTATTTCATTTGAAATTTGAAATTCTCTCTTCACGAAATAATGAAACAATTTATATTACTTTTTAGCTTTTTGGTGTTGATTTTTGCTGATTGTCCTGATGAGGTAATGAACCTTGAATTGGCCGATAGTTTAGGTGACCTAGACTTGACTCGCGACTATCAAGAGTTCAACAGTAGTGATATAGATGATAGACTTAACGTCCTTGACAATGATCTTTTAACCGAATGGGAAAGCAACTATACTTTACTGGCCAAGAACAATGTTACTCAAAACGCCCTCTCAAGAAACGAAATGGAAGATGTGATTATGCAAGAATCGTTCAATACTAAATTGCGTGATGAATTTCTATTCAATGTTGATCTTCAACTGCCCAATACCCTCAACGATCAATACCATTCAGGTAGATGTTGGATATTTGCTACATGTAATGTCTTGAGAAATGAAGTTATTAACAAATATAACTTGGGGGAACAATTTCAATTATCTCAAGCATATCTTTACTTTTATGATCAATTAGAGAAATCAAACACTTTTTTTGAAACAGTTATAGAACAAGCTGATCAGCCTTTGGAAGAAGCTCTATCAGCATTTCAAGAACCTTCGGACGAAGGTGGATTCTGGCTGTTTTCTGTAAACTTGATTAACAAATATGGATTGGTTCCAAATAATGTATTTCCTGATAATCATCAACTTCATGATACCAGAAAGTTCCAAACAATGTTGTTTAACATGCTTCGCGAATTCGGACTTAAACTTAGACAATTAGTGGAAGAAGATCCTGATTCAGTAGATGAAAGTAGAGAAGAGTACATGCAAGTTATTTACAATACTCTCTCATTAGTTCTAGGTACTCCACCAAAGCCAGAAGATGAGTTTAATTGGGAATTTGTTGATACTGACAGAAATTTCACAAACTTTACAGTTACTCCACTTCTGTTCTACCAAGATCATGTTGATTTCAATGTCAGTGACTACTTCATTGTCATTTCTAATCCAACACTTGAGTATAATAAATTATATTACATGGCACCACCTAACGTGATCAATGGTTCGGTGTTATCAGCTGTTAATGTAGAATTGGATCAGATGAAAGAGATGGCTGTTAAAATGTTGCAAGATGGTAAATCTGTGTTTTTCACAGCTGAATTTGGGGCCTATTCTAGTGAAAACGATGGTGTATTTGATGTTGAAACCTTTGATTATGCTACTGCGTTTAATTTCGAATTTAGTTTAACCAGATCACAACGAATTCTTACAGGATCAGGAGCTGACCACGCCATGGTATTTGATGGAGTTCATCTTGACTCAGATAATAATCCAGTTAGATGGAAAGTACAAAATTCATGGGGTGAAAATATTGGAAAAGATGGTTGGTTCTTGATGACTGATGCATGGTTTGAAGGGTATGTTTCTGATATTGTCACATCAAAGGACTACGTTAGTCAAGAAGTGTATGATGTTTGGCAAAGTCAGAATTTTTTAAGCCTCTAAAATGAGTAAGAATCGTTCAGAGAATATTTGACTATGTACATTATTCTATCATTCCAATAAATCTGTAACTTGATCTTTTTTGCTCGTAAATTAAAAGTTTATCCTTTTGTATTTTGTTAGTTATCAACATTTCTCGTATTCATATTCATAGTAGTTCGATCAAATCCCGAATTGGGTAACTTGAAAGTCCGAGCTATTTCCGACCGGGTTTATATTCAGGGGTTGCTAGTAACTACAAATTAAATTGAAAGAAAAGGTGATTTCTATGAATTTAGTTCATTTTTTGACTTGTGCTTGTAATATCAAGCTTGATCTATTAATCTAAATCTAGAGATACAGTTGTTTCTCTCGTAATGAAGCTCACAACATGCAAAATCAAGTAACTACAAATTCTCTTGGATACCTCGGTTTCTCGTAAGTCTCTACCTAACAAGGCGTTTTTATTGACAACTGTGGAAAAAAAATATCCAGCAAAAAAAGAAAAGTTAACATTGAAATAATTAACGTGGGTCATCAAAAAAAAAGAGACAACTTTACGAGATTTCACATAATTCGTAAATATGTCACATTATATAAGTAGAACATTCCAATGAAATTCGCGCATTGCATTTGCCTTCTCACTATGAACAGATATCATGATTAGTATTGATTTTCTATTTAAAATATTGGCGATTCCTTATGTCGTCACTTTAGTCACTGTTTGGTATTACACTTGTGGAACGCCATATTCTTCCAACAATGAGTTTAAGAATTCCCTATATAAAAATGTCTTGCTTGCTATTGAATCTCATATGTGTGGGAATTATAAAAAGAACAATGTTAAGCTTGTATGTTATGAGCCGATTGAGAAATTCCTTGATAAATATAAATCACTGGTATTAACTAGTCAGTTACGTAATTTTGGTAAAAGATTTGATGAACATGGTTATTGGATCCATCAAACTGAACATAAAGGTAAAGTATTGGTATATCTTCATGGTGGAGGGTATTTATTGAATTTATTTGAGTGTCAATTAGTATTTGCTGCTACATTACATTATGCCTTGGATACACATACTCGAGTAAACACGTCAATCATGGTTTTAGATTATTCAATAACCATGTTTGATAAAATATATCCTACTCAACTTTATGAAGCACTTATAAACTTTAGGAATTTGGTTAATAGTGAGTATACTGATATTTCATATATTGGAGATTCTGCAGGAACTCATCTTGCTCTTGGTATTGCTCGAAGTCTTGCATATCCTCATGAAATTATGCAACAATTTACGCATTTCCCGGAATTCAATTTCAAACCTGATTTCTTCAGTGTAGAAGAATTGGAGAAACTTCCTCAACCAAAATCACTTGTATTAATCTCACCTTGGGTTCAACCTTGTACTGAACCATTAGTTCCTAATCGACGTGGAATTAATACTTGGGGAGATTTAGGAGCTGAAGATACAACTTTGGGATATCTTATTCTTGGTAATAATGATCTCAACATCATCAACAATTTCTTTACGTTTACAAACACGAATTATGAAGAACATTGGGCTAAAGTTGAAGCAATAAATAATGGCAACACGATAATTCTTGTTGGTGAACGAGAAGTTTTACGTGATAGTGTAGATGATTTTTACGAAATTATTAATAAACTGGGTAATGTGGAATACCACGTTGAAGAAGGAGGAATCCATGCTGCTTTGGTATATGTTGAAAGTTTAGATTATATGGGTCGTAACAACAAGAAAGCCCTTGCTGGTGATTTCAATCACAAGTGGGCATTTAATATTGTTGCGGAATTCCTCGGTAAAAGATGATTAGTAATTTTATCGAAATATAGAAGAATAATATTAAAAACGTGTAGCTGAGGGGTGTAATACCATGACCTGTAATTTTACATGATCCTCTAGTTGTATCTATTTTTAGATCTTCTACAAAGTTTTACATTTTCCTTAATTAATAAAGTAAAATGGGGCTTTAACTGAAATGAGCTGCGTGAGGTGTTATAATACATTTACACCAACAATACAATTTACGTCATACCTAGAATTCTCCCGTTTAACCCTTGGTAAGAACTGGTGTTTCTTTACGACGGTTTTTTTAAAAAAAATGAGGGCGGCAAAAAAATTCCAAAAGAAAACCCGCATTTTGGATTACGTAAAACTGTACGCAATTTTCCTTTCTATTTCCGATTTGCTCTATGGCTATGTTTCTGCGGAGCATTGTGTAGTGTGATGCATTAATTGGTAGAGCCGTTCTATCCGTTTTGTAACAAATGAGAATGTGTAACCCCTTGGCAAGGTTGGTGGTGTGGTTTTTATTTTTTAACCAGCCCCTTAGATCATAAAAAGCTCCATTGTACGTAGATCGCACCCCCAACAATGGAAATAATAATTTCAATCCTATTTCCAACTCCTCACAAATTGCTTTTGGGTTACGATGGGAGAATTGGAAGTTTTCTTGTTATTATTCTACTTGATTAAGGACTGGAATTGAGGTATAAAGCAACTGTAAACAATTTACAATCTCTTGTTATAATTCTACTACACAGTCCCTTGAAATCTCTGCCTTGAATATGAACCAACATCATATTGCATAGATCTAAATATTATCATCAATTTTTTTCTTGAATATTTAATTAAAAAATAATCCTACCCCAGCTTTTATCATTCCGAATATTTTTCCAATATATGGCAATAAGTGAATTCACGTTGGTTTTATAGAATAAACGGATAGTGAATTCCCATGATCATTGTAAGCCCCTCTTTATATGAAAATTATAAATACATTTGTACTGGCATGACAGTTTCAGTTTTATTTTTCTTCCTTTGATTTACAGCTTTTTTTGCAACCTCTAAATCAATCGCTTTTCCTTTCCCAAAAAAAAACAAACTATGATATTTTTCAACTTAATTCTCTTGGCATTGTCTGTTAATGCTGCCCCTGTTGATAATTTTTCAACAAAGACTCCAACTGATGTCACAAGAACTGATGGTGGTCTTATTTTATCTGATGGTAGTTTCCAAAGTGCATTATTTGATTTCAATGGTGAGCTTACATTGTCTGTACAAACATTAGATCCTGATGTTAACAATATTGGTGCTGCCCCTCTGGGTTCGATTAATGTGGGACAGAATAATGATGGACAAGTAAATCAAATTTCAGATGGTCAAGTTAATGCTGTGAATCAGATATCTGATGGGCAAGTCAACGCTGTCAATCAAATCTCTGATGGACAAGTCAATGCAGTTAGTCAGATTTCTGACGGTCAAGTCAATTCCGTTAGTCAAATCTCCGATGGGCAAGTTAATGCAGCTAGTCAAATATCCGATGGACAAGTTAATTCCAATCAAGGTCAAGATGGCCAAGTAACTACTCTGTCAAGTTTATCAAGTATTTGTGTTTCAGGAAATTCATTAATTGTTAAATTATCTAATGGTATTCTTACTGATTCGAAAGGAAGAATTGGATCAATTGTTGCCAATCATCAATTCCAATTTGATGGTCCTCCTCCACAAGTAGATGCTCTCTTTGCTGCAGGTTGGAATATCTTCCCCAGTTCACAAGGGCCACTCTTGGCTCTTGGTGGACAATATATATTTTGGAGATGTGCAATTGAAGGATCTACATTTAATTTGTATGATGCTAGTATTGATAACGAGTGTCAAAAGGTTATTATTCATTTGTTTGCTGTTTCTTGTTAAAACTTTTGAGAATTGCTTATTCATTTTTCTATAATTCGTATTAATTAATTGTTTTCTTAGTTACCATTAATCTTGTGAATTGCTGGTTAACTACATAGTCTATACATGTTTGTAATTCATTGTATAGAAATTATATCATTTTGCAAAGTTGTGTATTTTGTGTCATTATCAGTGACACATCTATAATGATGTCACTCTGCGTGTGTGTTTATTATTGCACAGCCTTACAAAGAATTGAAAAGAACATTTTGGAAAGATATACTGTAAACTGTTCATGTTTAAGTTGCTCTTTTTTTTTCACCAAAAAAAAAGTATGCAGACATTGGGAAAACAATACATCCCCCGTTTCATGTATTTGTTGGGTTAAACGTGGGGAAAGAAATAGAAAATAATTAAATCAGGGAGGTTACTGTTTGATTGTGGACTATTTCCTTATCTATAAATCTCTAAAATTGTGGCTAACGAGATTTTATTTTAACGAGAAATTTAACCAGAAAACAGTGGCTAAATTAAACGAAACGGTTTGAAAAAAATATCTCTTGTTCATTAACCAAGCTGCTATTGTAATCTCTGTATTAACATTTAAATTTCCTCTTACCCAACACGTTGTGCTTCCCCACATGAGCAAAGTGAAATTTTTGTCATATTTCATTTTTGTACTACTTCATAAACAGCCGTAGCAATAATTCGTGTCATTCAGACAAATTCTATACGAGAGAGTTAACCAAACCATCGTACAGTTTTGTTTTGGACTTTCTCAATTACATTACAAGTCCCCACAATTAATTAAATAAGCCCAGTGGTGTAATTTGTGTGTGATTATTGTGCCCAGTTCACATTGTATTTAATCAAGTAAATAATAAAGGGATCTAGTTTTTTCTATCTCATTGTTTTGTCTGTCTTTTTCTTTTTTTTCTGTTTTTTTTTTGTTGTTTTCTGTTTTTGCAACCAAATTTCAACAATGAGAATTCAACACTAAAAATAAACTTGGTAACCCCACAACTTTTAACCACATTCCTTTGGAATCCCCTATACCTTAAACATACACATTTTTCCCTCGTGGAAATAAACTTCCATTTTTTTCGTCTATAAATATGAGTAAGATTTCCCTTGTTTTTGCTTTGAGTTGGATTTCTCTTTTTTTTTCCTTAATCAAGTTTTAGTTTCTTTCAAAGCTTGAAATAATTGTCTTACAAATTTATTATACACACTAAATGAAGTTTACCATCTCTGCTGGTCTTGGTTTTGCCTTGTTGCCAATTGTTCGTGCTGGGTTGATTTGGACTCCTGTTTCTCCTCCAGATTGTTTTGGTGCTGGTGATGGTGCTGTTACTGATGTTGGTTATAAATTTGAATTAACTGTTAAGGTTCTTGGTGGTAACCAAAAGAGAGGTCATGATGATATTGAAGTTACTGTTACTGATACTAGCTTGACTACAGTTACTACTACTACTTGTTCAACTGCTTGTACAGCATCTCCCCCACCACCACCTCCTCCTCCTCCTCCACCTACTACAACTGTCACTACTATTGAGACTACTTTGACTACTACTGAGTGTACTACATCTACTACTACTCCACCACCTCCACCACCTCCACCATCTACTACCACCTACCCAGAAACATGTTATACCCCAGTAGTCACTCAAGAACCAGATGGTCAAGCCGAATTCCCTGATTTCACCATTCTTCCTGATACTCTTCCCTCCAACACTAATGTTCCATCTGATGATGACATTGTTTTCCTTCCTAAACGTTGGGATCAAGAAGGTTGTGGTAAGGATTCCGATGGATTCTATCATACTTGTATCACCAAGAATGCCTTACTTTTAAATTTACATAATTCAATTCTTACTGATGCTAAGGGTAGAATTGGATCTATTGTTGCTAATCATCAATTCCAATTTGATGGACCACCACCACAATCTGATTCTCTTTATACTTCTGGTTGGTCAATCATTGCAAAAGATGGTAATTATTTATTGGCTCTTGGTAAACAAACTACTTTTTGGGAATGTCAAGCTGGTGGATTTTATAAATTATATGATGCATCAATTGGTGTTCAATGTAAACAAGTTGAACTTGTTGTTTTAAAAGCTGATTACTGTAAAAAGTGGTGATTGTTTGATTTAATGTGTGTTTAATTTTTTTTTTTGTTTAATTGTTGTTTTTGTTCAGTTTCTGGTGGCTTGTATTTTAAGGTTTCTTTTCGTTGTTTGGTTTCTCATTTCATTTCGTAAATCTGGGATTATGTTGCTATGCCCCATGTGAATGAATGAAGTGAGTATTTCGGTTATATTAATTAATGGGTTAACAGGTTGAGATTAATAATTAATATTTCTACTAATTTTTAGATTTCCTCGATTAAACACACATGGGTTATATCTTGTATATTTTGTATAGGAATTAACAAAAAATGAGGAAACAGATCTAGTTGTAATTGATTAACTTCTATTTTTGACCTGCTTTGTTAACTGTTTTAATTAAACTGGATGGAAATCAGTCGATTACAGGAAATTTTTGATGCAAAGTGGGGAGAATAAGACAAGTTTTTATAAATTGGTTGCGAAATATCTTCAAAAAGATGTTAAAATTCTCAAAAATTAAACCATGGTATAATTCCTTGCAAAGTTCTTTAAACTCACTTAAAATGAATACACACATATTAAACTACTATATCTACAAATATACCTACTTTCTAAGATCTTAAATATTAAGAACGTCAAATTATTATCAGATTAAAAAAATGATCACGTAAAACAATTCTCTTCCATGAGAAAAACCGTCAAAAATTTTTTGAAGAAAATTTGGTTCTATGGTCTAGTGGTATGACGTCTCTCTCACTCAGAGAAGGTCTCGAGTTCGATCCTCGATGGAACCAATCTTTTTTGTACTTTTTTTTTGCAACCATTGAAAGAATAATACATACAACTACATGAACAAACAATTAAAATTCAATGTTTTTTTTTAAATTACTAAATAACCAAAAGATATCCTATATAACCGAAAAAAAGTATATATATAAAAATGGTTTACTCTTCATCATCACTTTCTTCATCGCTTTCTTCAGAATCTTCATCAATATGACTTCCACTAGCACTATCTTCATCATCATCTTCTTCAGGGTTAACTTCTGACCATTCGACATAATTGTTATTGATGATTTTTTTACTTGTTGGTAAAACCATGGGATCAAAGGGGAAATATGCTTCTAAATCGAGAAATTCTTGTTTTTGCTTAAAGTTACCTATAGATGATGGCATGTTTATTCCATTATTCAGTAAAATTCGTTCACGTTTATTATGTTCAATTATGGAATAACAATAACAGACATTTAATTTTGTGGATAATTTGGCAAATATATAAACCACAGTTTCATCACAAAATTTCAAAGGGTTGAATTTTGCAATTATTGCACGTTGGAAAAATTTATCCAATTCACATTCCCATTCAGAATCAGTTTTGTTGCTCTTGGAAGTCTCCACTGTGGGTAATTGTTCGCCATTTTTAAAAAGTAAATCATGTCTAAAACAAAAGATATAAAGTAATGCTTGGAAAGTAGCATAAAACAATTTAAATCTTTCCATCCCTCCAGTTTGTTTATTTGATTCAAAATCAGAAATTTCACATTCTCGTTCAATGATATATTTATCCAACCATCCAATAAGATAACTGACAACAAATACAATTTGATGACGAGAAAGTTGTTTAGCTCGAGCAATATAGGAAGATAAATATTGGATAGCTTTTAATCGTTTCTCCAAGATCTCCTTAGGGTTGAATGCAACGTCAATAAGTAACACCAAGTAAGAATCAGCTAATTCTGGGTGATATTGGGAAATATGAAACAAAACAAATTGAATCAGTTTGGTGAAATGAGTAGGTAATATGTGTGATTTGAAAAGTGAGGTAATTGTATTGAATAAATTAACACCATTTCCATTGTTTAGTTCATCTTCTGTGAATGAAATCTCTGTATTGAGTAATAATTCATTCATTATACTGTCTAATTTGGATACTAATACTTTAATACCGGCAGTTGAATTAATTGGATCAACCATATATTCAACTTCTCCATCTTGACCTTCGTCGTCAGAACCCTCTTCTTCTTCTTCTTCTTTATCATCATCACTGTCCTCCGTTTCTTCAATTTCCACCATCAATTCATCGTCATCTTCTCCATTTATCAAGTCTTCAATTTCTTCATCATCCAAATCATCCAATTCATTCTGCAATTCTACATCCAATTTAATACAACATTCAATAATCAATTGCCATATACCAAATTGTAATTCCGGACAATATGACACAATATGTAATAAATTATTAACATAATTAGTTAATTCTTTAGCAGAACTAGATAAATGATGAGGGAAATTTTTCTGTAATATTTGAGGAATTGTATTTATACATGTAGGAATATATCTTATTATTTTGGCTAATATTTCATGATGATTAGTTACCGATTGTTCTATATGGTTAAAACAATCAAATTCACTAATCACTTTAGTTGTTACTTCCAGCAAGTATTTGGGTAAAGTAGACACCAAAACTATAAGGAAATGGGAATATAAATCTATGAAATTGGTATAACTATTGTCTTGATCAGGTTTAATATCCAACCATCGATATCTAAGAATGGCGAATATTAAATTATGACAAGATTTATTATCTAAACGAGATATATTTGATATAAGACATTTAAGAACAATGGAAAAATGAGGAATAGTTATAGCATCAGAATTACCTAAGGGTAAATTGATTTTATCAGTTAAGGTATTTATTTGTAAAGGTTCATTCTAAATGTGTGTTAGTAAGTGTGATATACTTCAAAGAATCATTCAACAAAGACATACCTTTTCTAAAGACAATAATGCAGACTTTACATATGCAGAATACATTTGTTCAGAAAATAGAGTACTATGTTTATCAAAGTCATCACCTTCAACATTGGTGGGAGTAGTTGTAGTTGTAGTTGTAGTTGTATTTGTATTTGTATTTGAATTTGTAATTGTCTCATCCCTTAATTTTGATTTCTTTATTACAACACCACCTTCATTGGTATCAAGCACTCGCTTTCTCGCTATGGGATCATGTAGTGACATTATCATGATAATATATTATATTCTACGTTTGTTGTAGATGTATACGTGACACGTTTGAAAGGAGTTACAAGTAAATCTAAAAAAAAGAGAGAGAGAGAGAGAAGAGATGAAATTTTTTTCTTTTTTTTTTTTTTAAAAAAAAAGTTTTATATTTTTTTTGGCTTTCCCAAAAAGGGGGGAAGTAATAACAAGGAAACTTTTCACGCGAGGTGAGCAAAACTAAAGGCAAACAGCCACAGTTGAAAAGGAGTTGATTACTATACCTTAATTGACAAGATATATAGTATATTAGAGTAATCTAATAATTGTCTTGAATAAAACTTCTAGCAATTGTAGTTAGAAACAACGCATGAATCTTCCATCACAAGGTAAAAATGTCGTAGACTAAAAAAAAATGTCGCGCGGGTCAGTCTTCTGATAAGAATCAAAAGAAAAATACGTTTTGTTTTTTTCTTGCCTAACAAAGAAACTACTACTCCTCTCTTTATTTCACTATGAGTCTTATTCAATTACATCCAGTTGTCCTCTTCAACATCTCTGATATAATATCCCGATCTCAGGATTCCATAGTTGGTGTCTTATTAGGTCGGAATGAAAATGATCATTTAATTGTCACTAATTCTTTTGAAATTGTTCAAAATAATAGTATGATTGATTTTGAATATTTATACAAGAGATTTAGTCAATTTAAAACTGTGTTTCCTCAAGCGAAAGTATTGGGAATTTATCATATTGTAACTGGTGATGAAACATTGTCGGCTAATTCTTTAACTGTTTCTATATTACAACAATTTGAACAATTTATCTCAGCTTATGAAATTGGGTTTGATGGTCCATTATTTTATACAATTTTCAATTCCAATAATTTAAAGAATTATCAACATAAGGGTAGTCAATTATTTAAATCATATACTTTTGAAAATTCTCAATTGTTGAAAACAATAATTTCAACAACCGATACAGAAAGTATTGCCACTTCAACAATTCAAAAAAATAAGAAATATTTCACCAATACTAAAGATAAACATGATAAAGTTCCTCAAAATGTTACTGTTATTAAACATACTGGTGAATTAACAACTTCATTAAATCAATTACAAGAAAGAGTTGGGAAAATACTTGAATATTTACAACAAGATACAACAATTCCTGAAACGGTTGAAGCTCGACAAGAAAAGATTCAGATTGAGAATTTAATTGTTCAATTATCAAATAAACTTGGTTCATTTAACCAAACTATAAAACCTACATCTGATGTAACCATTTTAACCAAACTTCAAGTGTCAAATTTGGCATTGATAACTGAGCAGTTAACCATTTTAGAGAGACAAAAAGTTGTTACCAAGAGGATTATCTTAAATAATGAAATGAGTAAACATCCTGGTAGATATTTATAGATGTCTCTTTGATATTTGCTAAACTATCTATATTTATATATATATACTGTATATGCCTACACACTAAGATAAAAATCTTTTTGTAAATACATCCAAATAGTACTAACTGAAGCAACGATTAAAGGACCAGATAAACCCTTACCTAATTTACAAGTACCATAAATTAACCATTCACTAAAAAAATGCCAACCAGCAACCAAAAATGTAAATTGTACCAATTCATAAACTGGTTTAGTAGTAATATAATAAGCACCATAAAATCTAACAATGGAAGTAATTAATGTCCAAGTTCCAAAAGTTCTCGCACTAAGATGAGTTACTTGATTTGGTGTTGGTTGTTTTGAGGAAGATTCATTTTCATATACTCGTTTAGTCAATTGAAGATCTTTCAGTTGATAAGTTTGATAAGAATTGAAAATTGATACAATGGAGATAAAGAGAAGCCAATAAGGGAGTTTTCCTCCTGAAGGAGTAGTATAAGGTAAGATAGACTTGAAATATTCAATCATTGTTTGGTTTGGTGTGTTGTGGTGGATCAAATTTTCCTGTCATATTTTTCTGTACAACCACATCTGACCAGTTTTTACGAGGTGACTTTCTTCACCAGACTTTCTACGCCAGACTTTCTACGCCACACTTTCTACACCACACATTTTCACGTAATCATTATTTAAAGAGTAAAACTAAAAGTAAGATATATAAAAAAGTGTATAAAGGCAACTTGCTATTCAGCAACTTCAAAAAAAAACAACAACAAATTAAACAATCATAATATATATAAAAAAAAAATAGTACAACAACACCACAAATCAATGACTCTTTGTTGGATCTTGTGCTTTTAATACATCGACAGCAGGTCCTAATAATCTTTGAAATCCAGATTTACCTAAAGTAGCAACAATGACATTATCCAAAGCTTCTACAGTTGCTTGTCTTGGTAAATCATTCAACAAGGCAACTTCACCAAAATAATCACCTTTAGTTAATCTAGCAAGATGACCACCCAGTTCACTATAAACGTTACAATTTCCACTTTCAATAAGATAAAAGTTTTCTCCTTGATCCCCTTCAGTAACGATTTTATCTCCAGCATGATACATTTCTGTCCATAATGCATCAGCTAATTTTGATCGTTCAGAATCAGTCAAAGATTCTAAAACTTTAACTCCCTTTAAGAAATCTTCATACATTAATCTTCTATTGAATGTACCTTCTAATAAAATTCGACGGAATGTTAATCTATCCAAAGCCCAACATGTAACATCAGTTGCAGCAACAGCAGTAGCTGCTCTTGGGGCATTATACATTAATGCTAATTCTCCGAATGAAGAACCTTCACCACTAGAATTATTTTTGACATCATTTACATAGAAATCAACTGTACCCTTTTCAATAATATAAAAATAATCCCCTTCATCACCTTGTTTAATAATTACAGTATCCTTAGGGAAATGTCTGGAAGATAACGCAGCTAATACTGTACGTTTAGATTGAGCATCCAATTGTTTAAACAAGAAATTATTCTTTAAATTCTGAGCCAATGTTGCTTCTTCTTCTGCTGATAATTTATTCACGGGTGGTTTCCAACTTTCTGATTTTAATTTAGCAGGATTTAATGCTTCAGCAGAAACGGAAGTTCTTCTATTAGCATTGAATGCAATGGGTATTTGTTTGAACGCAGGGGCACTAGCAGCTGAAGCTTGTTGTTGTTGTTGTTGTTGTTGTTGTTGTTGTTGCTGCTGGTACTGTTGTTGTGAGGATGATTCCACTACAGAAGGATCGACATCTTTTTGAATCTTGGCAGTTGAAGAAGTCGTACCATCGAAATTACTTTTAAAAATAGAACCCGAAGGTTGATTCTTGTGAATGTCATTGTTAAGTGGAGCATTATGTTGTTGCTCATTCTTAGAATGAGGATCATCATCATGATGATTCAGATGAGGATCATTTAATCCAAAGGGAGATTTAAAACTTGGTTGTCTATCATGTAGTAATCCTATTCCTGAAGCATTGACATTAATATTGGAAACTCCAGGGAATAAATCAATACCAGCAGCATTAGCTTTAGGTTGAATATCCCATAATTGAGATCTTTGTGCTTGTAATTTTGAATTAAAATAATTGGCACAGAATTGTAAAATATCACTAGGGTTTTTTGTAAGAATTTCTCGTTGTAATTGAGACAATTCTTCAGTTATGAATTGCTGCTGTTGTTGATGGGACATGGACAAGATTGAGTTCTATATATGTGTATATGATTGATTGATTTTAATTAAAGGAGTAATATTAAAAGGATGAAACGATAGTGTGTGTGGGCAAAACCTCAATTTTTCCTTTCTCCCTAATTTTTTTTTTTTTTTCTCTCCCTCTGACCAAAACTTTTTCTTTGTGAGATTGTTGAGTGAGAGTGGTAAGATAAATATGGTACAAAATGTGAATACGAATTAGTTGATAGTTACAAGTGGGATATAACAAGAAGAAAATATAAATGAAATAAAGAAGAAGTGAGTAACAATTCCTAACTAAATTTACAAGAAACGTTGTTAGGATTTGTTTGGAGTCAGTAGATAGTATTACTTTATAAAGCGGGGGTAAAAATTATGGAGAAAATCAAATCGAATTTCTTGAATTATTTTTTCTGTCACTCACTCACCAATAAAAGTGAAATTTCAAATGGAGAGAGAAAATCACAGAACAAGAGAGATGTGGGCGAGTGGATGGGGTGCAACTTTCAACAGCCTCCTTTCTTAATTTACGTTAAAAAAATTTCGAGGGGAAATTTAAATTAAGGTACAAAAATAAATGATATATTAACAGGATATTAACAGGATATTAACAGGATATTAACAGGATATTAACAGGATAGTACCAGAATAGTAACAGGATAGTTGATATAGTTCTATTTCTTTTCTAATAAAATTGCTCATACACTTATTGACCTTCTACACATTCAACTTGTCTTCTCCTCTCCTACTCTCACACACTCTTATAACAATGATTTGTCAACTTGGACAAAAAAAAACAACTCAAAAGACAATGCTAAACCTAGTAAAACCTTCAATTTTGTGATAGTTTTCTTCTTTCAACCCAAGTCTTATTACCCAATTAGTCCAATCAGTCCAATCTTACTTTAAACATCTCACGTGACCTTTTGAACACGTCATAAACATTTAATTTTTGTTCTTGGAAATTCTATCAATCTTGTTTATATGCAGGTTGGTTTAAAGAATTTGGTGAGTTGTCAACAATTCACAATTGAAAATTTTCCAAACTAATATAAAAGGGACATTTATTTTCTTCCAACTTTTTATTTTCTATTTAGCTTTTTCCTTTGTAACAAGTTGATTCACTTACTTACTACCAATTGTAAGTTCAATCATTATACAAACACAGACTACACTTGAACATAGATTATATTACAAAAAAAGGTTACAAATTTAATAGAATATGAAAAACTTCCAATCTTGGTTACCCCGTATTGGATTGATTTATGTGGCGCTTGCCCTTATAATACCATTATTATCTTCTTCCAACAGTGTCTTTGCTGTTGCTGCCGCTGGTGATGAACATGAAAGTTATGGTACCGTGATTGGTATTGATTTAGGTACTACTTATTCATGTGTTGGTGTTATGAAGAATGGTAAAGTTGAAATTTTGGCTAATGATCAAGGTAATAGAATTACTCCAAGTTATGTTTCCTTCAATGAAGATGAAAGATTAGTTGGAGATGCCGCCAAGAATCAAGTAAGTTCCAATGTTAATAATACAATTTTTGATATTAAACGTTTAATTGGGTTAAAATATAATGATGAATCTGTTCAAAGAGATTTAAAACATTTACCATTTAAAATTGAAAATCAAAAAAATAAACCCGTTGTTAAAGTACAATATCGTGGTGAAGAAAAGACTTTTTCACCAGAAGAAATTTCTGGTATGATTTTAGGTAAAATGAAATCAATTGCTGAAGAATATTTAGGTAAAAAAGTTACTCATGCTGTGGTTACTGTTCCAGCATATTTCAATGATGCTCAAAGACAAGCCACTAAAGATGCTGGTACAATTGCAGGATTAAATGTTTTAAGAATTGTTAATGAACCAACTGCTGCTGCAATTGCTTATGGATTAGATAAGGGAGAAAAGGAAAAACAAATTATTGTTTATGATTTAGGTGGAGGTACTTTTGATGTTTCCTTATTATCTATTGAAGGAGGTGTTTTTGAAGTTATGGCAACTGCTGGTGATACTCATTTAGGTGGAGAAGATTTTGATTTTAAAGTTGTGAGATATTTAGCTAAACAATTTAAAAAGAAACATGGTATTGATATTACTTCAAATCCTAAAGCTATTGCTAAATTAAAGAGAGAAGCTGAAAAGGCTAAAAGAACTCTTTCTGCACAAATGTCTACTAGAGTTGAAATTGATTCATTTGTTGAAGGTATTGATTTTTCCGAAACTTTATCAAGAGCTAAATTTGAAGAATTAAATCTCGCTGCTTTCAAGAAGACTTTGAAACCAGTTGAACAAGTTTTAAAAGATGCTGGTGTTAAGAAATCAGAAATTCATGATATTGTATTAGTTGGTGGATCTACTAGAATTCCAAAAGTTCAAGAATTATTAGAACAATTCTTTGATGGTAAAAAAGCATCTAAAGGTATCAACCCTGATGAAGCTGTTGCTTATGGTGCAGCTGTTCAAGCAGGTGTTTTAAGTGGTGAAGAAGGGGTTGATGATATTGTTTTATTAGATGTTAATCCATTAACTTTAGGTATTGAAACTTCCGGTGGTGTCATGACTACATTAATTAAGAGAAATACTGCTATTCCAACTAAGAAATCACAAATCTTTTCAACAGCTGCTGATAATCAACCTGTTGTTTTAATTCAAGTCTATGAAGGTGAAAGAACTATGGCTAAAGATAATAATAGATTAGGTAAGTTTGAATTGACTGGTATTCCACCAGCACCAAGAGGTGTCCCACAAATTGAAGTTACTTTCAGTTTAGATGCCAATGGTATTTTGAAAGTTGAAGCTTTAGATAAAGGTACTGGTAAATCTGAATCTATTACTATTACTAATGATAAGGGTAGATTATCTAAGGATGATATTGATAGAATGGTGGAAGAAGCTGAAAAATATGCTAAACAAGATCAAGAATTGAAGGAAAAGATTGAAGCAAGAAATTCATTAGAGAATTATGCTCATGTATTACGAGGACAATTGAATGATAAATCCGAAACTGGATTAGGTTCAAAATTAAGTGATGAAGATAAAGAAACTTTGGATGATGCCATTAAGGAAACTTTAGAATTTATTGAAGATAATTTTGATACTGCTACAGCAGAAGAATTTGAAGAACAAAAGCAAAAATTAATTGATGTTGCTAATCCGATTACTGCAAAATTATATGGTAATGGAGAAGGTGGAGCTGGAGGAGCTGGAGGAGCTGGAGGTGCAGGTGGAGCCAAATTTGGTGACGATGAATCAGATGATGAATTTGATCATGATGAATTGTAAGTAATTTTGTTTTAATCTCTATAAATTGTTTTAGAATAAGATATGTTTATATTTAACAAAGATATATTTGTAGATTTTATGTCAAATAAGAAATCAAGAAAGTCACGTGATGACCATGTTTCATAATTTTTTTTTTTTTTTTCGTTTTCTCCACTAACAAAAATGTGAAAGGTTTGAGAGAGTTTAAAAAAAATTTTTTTGTTCAAATTATATTAAGAGAACTTACTAAAGAAGGTATTAACTATGGCGAATAGGAAACTACAGAAGTATGTATTAGTTAGTGTGCACACACTGTACATAATGTTATAATTTAACTTTCTTACTTGAGAAAGAACTTACCAAATTCAGTAAGATGTTACATTGCCCTAGGTTTGAATCTATATATACTAACCAAACTATAGGGATATTGAGATTATATTCAAAAAGATTCAAGAAGGATTACATGAGTTTCATTATCATTATGAGCGATATGAGAGTATAAACACGGATGAGGATTCTGATAATCAACGAGAAAAGGAGAAATTAGAACAAGATTTAAAAAAAGAAATTAAACGATTACAAAAATTTCGAGAACAAATTAAGAATTGGCAACTGAATGATGTTATCAAGACTTTGGGACTACCGGGCAATGCCTTAGGGGTTAAATTGAATGATAAGAAGAAACTTATTGAAGAAGCCATGGAAATTTATAAAGATGTTGAAAGACTGAGTAAATTAAAGACATTTTCGAATCAATCGATTATGATGGCATTTATGGATAGTCAACATGGAGATGATGACGATGACGATGACGAGGATACAGATGAAGAGTTTTTAGAACATATTGATAGTAGTGATGAAGATGAAGAGGAAGAATATGATGAATTACCGGCAGATGCTGTTGAAGCTATACAATATCTTAAGGAAACAATTATACAAATTAGAGATCTGACTCAGAAATTGAATCATGAATATGAAAAACTATCACAAAAGAAATTACGAAAGAATAATTTGACGACAATTGAAGCGAAAAAGGAGAAAATTCAAGCAACAATTGAAAATAATAAATTCCATTGTAAAAAGATTTTACGATTGATTAAATTATTGAAAGCTGGGAAAGTTACTGAGTTTGGGTTAATATGGCTACTAAAAGATGATTTGGATGAATATGTTGCATCAAATGGTGATTCTAATTTTTCAAGTGAAACAACATTATATGAAGATATTTTCAATTCAATTGTAGCTCAAGATCAAGATTATTCTGAAATTCATGATGACAAGGAGGAAACTGAAGAAGTAGAGCCACCTCATTCAAATGGATCAACAGTAAGTCATGAACCAAGTCAACCACCAAAACTCAATGGTCATTCAGAAGCACATCATTCTGTGAAGCAACAGCTGCAACAGCCGCAACAACAACAACAACAGCAGCAACAACAACAACAGCAACAACAACAGCAACAGCAGCAACAACAACAACAGCAACACCTGACACAACACCATCCAACTAGTCCCGATCTTACAAGTCCTGCAATTGTAAGGACTTTAAAACCAGCAGCGACACCTTCTAAACCAGTAGGGAATTTGAAATGGTCAACTGCGGCAGCTGTAGGAATACCCGAGACAACGACAACAACAAAATCTCGATCATCACAAGAACCAGAAACAAACGGAGGTGTATCTCACGAATCATCTCCACAACGAAGCACAGGTACTTATGAAACTTCCCCCGAACAAACAAAAGTACAAGTACAACAACAACAACAACAACATCAAATACAACAACAATCACTCGTGGAAAATATTAATTTTGACAAGTACAAGACAATAATTGTTAACTCGTCTTTACCTAAAACAGAAACAAATTTATTTTCAAATGAACAATTAATTCGTGTTCCTCCAGGTATTCAAGATTTAATTATCTCCTTTACATCTAAACGAAACAATGATGATTGTAAATTATTAGTCAACAATATTCAATTCAATCAATTTACTACACCAATTCGCAAGCAATATCTTCCAGATACGGTACAACCAACTAATATTTCATTAACTTCTGGTTTCAGACATCCTAGTCAATTAATGAAATTTCAAGCGATTTGGAATCAAATTAGAGCAACCCAGGGGTTTGAAAAATTATTTACTGAAATTAAAACTAATCAAGATAAACCTGAGAATGCTACAATTATTGCTGAATTGACATATGTGTTTTTCTATGGATTTTATTATGGATTAACTCCCTTGGAGAATTTAATTGCTGAATCTTATTTGTTTGAATTAGGGTGGAAACCTTATAAGGCACAATTAGATAACAATTCTTCCTCTCCATTAGCTATACCTAGTATGAAAGAGGATAAAGCCAGTAGTTTTAATTATTGGTTTAAACGAATTAAATTAATAAGTGAAGGAGGAACTACTCCTGGATTTGAATTTGGAGATTATCAAGTATTTGATTTGAATTTTTGGGAAATCTTTGTTAGATATGGATTTAAATTTGATTATACTTTATGTCAATTCAATCCATCGACTAGTATTTTCTGAGTAGTATAACTTCTTCTTCTTGTTATTGCTGTTGTTTGTTTGCTTGTGTTTTTTTGTTTGTTGTTGTATATGATTAAATAAAAGTGTCATCTGATTGTAACATAGGTTCAGAAGATAACATGATTGTTTGATATGTAGAATTGATATCATCCGAGAATAAAATATTGGAATCACTTTGTAAAATTGTAGAATAATCATCAAGTATATCTTCTTCAGTTGTAAATGTATAAGTTTTCTGTTTTGCAACCAATTTAGGCATAGTAGTTTGATAAGTTATACTATTTGGCATAAATGGAACATTAATATATTGTTCTATATCAGGAAAATAAATATTAAACTGTTGTAATTTGTTTGGTTTGAGATTGTGTTCACTAATACTTTGTTTTAAACTTCTCATTTTTTTTTGCAACAAAATTGTAAATGTTCAACAAAGAAGGAAAGTCAAGTTGAATTGTAAATAAAAAGCAGTTAGGAAATAACTTGTAGGTGTACTTCAACTGAAATCACTTCTTTGCGGTATAACTTCTCAGCCAAGAATATACTTGTATCAATACTACACTCTATGCCCACTCTATGCCCAGATTTAAACTTCCTCGGTCAAAGATTTTCATTTTTTTTTCTGTGTAAAATTTAAAAATTTCCCCACCAACTTGTAAAGTCAAAAGACAAAAAAAGTGTCAGTTGATACCAAACTATACTCTACAACATCTCTCACTATGGAATACTATTCTTCACTTGATGCATCTCAACTAGATTCTGAACGACCAACATTATTCGAAATAATATCTTCAAATCAATTAGAAGCATTATTATCTCCTTCGTTACGATATATCCTTGTTCATTATGCCAGTAAATATCCTAGATATTTACTTCGATTAAATAATCGATTTGATGAAATAAATTTAATATTGCGTAGTTTTATTGAATGGTATTTCTTAAAATATTGGTCTGGGTCATTCACGGAAAACTTTTATGGATTAAAACGAGTCAATCAAACATTGTTATCTCAAGGAGAGTATAATGTAAATAAATTAAATCTGATTGTTCCGTCAATGATTGAAGAGAGAAGACAATTAACGAGACTTCAAATAATTGTATCAATTTTTGAAATTACTGGTGTTAGTTATCTTTCTGAAAAATTCAATTATTGGTATGAAATATGGTATACTAAGTATATTACAAATCAATTAAATACTCATGAATCGAATACAAAACAAGAGAATTTTAAAATACAACTCAAAAGAAAGTTTGTGGAAATTTATCCTTATTTACAAAGTTTGTATCGCGCAGGTAATTTCCTTGCTATATTGTTATACTTGAGTGGTAAGACAAAATCTCCTTCTATTTTATCCTATTTATTTAAAATGAATTATTCAAGATTATCTCAATATGATTATCAAAAAAATGAACCTGTTCAACTTCCTTCAAACAACCACACATCAAATGAAATTTCCCCACCAACAACTATAGAACAGTTGTTACAATTCACAAACAATAATATAACTAGTCCAATTTACAGATTAATTAAATTTGTCTTGGGGACTTTCTTCCCTGGGGCAATATTCACCTTGAAATTTCTTGAATGGTGGAATAATTCTGATTTTTCAAATAAACTTTCTAAAAATCAAGGAAATGTTCTTGATTTTACCTTGCCTCCTCCATCAACATTAACTGCGGCATTATCGGTATCAAGACAGGCACAACAACAGAAACGCAAGAGAAAATATACATCAGGTAAAGTGTGTCCTTTATGTAAGAAGGAAATTACTAATCCAGCAATTATTGAAACTGGATATGTGTTTGATTATTCTTGTATTTATAATTATCTTGAAAAATCTCATATAATTGTGTCCAAGAAAGTTGAATCAAAGAAAGAAGATGAGAAAGTATATTCTGATGATGAGGACGAGACACAAGAACAGGAACAGCAAGCTACAGAGCAAAGTAAAATCGACATTAATAAAGGAGGTAGATGTCCCATAACAGGAAAGAAATTATTAGGATGTAAATGGAATAATATAAAAGAAGAATGGGAAATTGAAGGAATTAGAAGATTAATTTTTTAGTGTATGTGTGTGTAAGTGTGTGTAAGTGTGTGTGTAAATGTTTACCACGACCCACACTTTTTTTGGTACCACACTCGGTACCACACTCGGTACCACATTCGGTACCACGGGTGCAGCTGCCAACAAATAAATTTTTCACTGAAATATTACACTATAAATCTTTGTAGATCTTTGTAGTTATCATGTCGAAAACTCTTGAAGCGATTAAATTCGATAGGAAAGAAATCAGATTAGATATTCTTGATCAATTATTACTTCCTTATTCCACAACTTATATCCCCATTAAATCAATTGAAGATGGATTTCAAGCAATTAAATTAATGCAAGTTAGAGGAGCACCAGCAATTGCCATTGTTGGTGCATTTTCTGTTGTTGTTGATACTTATAATTATTTGAAAGCAGCTACTGAATCTCGACCAATTAGTGAATTACTTCAATCTATTGATTATTTAATTACTTCTCGTCCAACAGCAGTTAATCTTGCCAATGCTATGAATGATATAAAACAATTAATTGGTGAAACAAACACAGAAAATGTCAATGAAAAGGTATATCGAGTATTATATAATTATGCCGTTACATTATATGATGAAGATTTAGCTAATAATATTAAAATTGGATTCCATGGATTACAATATATTATTAAAACTTTACAACAAGAAAACTTTACTGGTCCGTTTTCAATAATTACAATTTGTAATACTGGGTCCTTAGCCACTTCAGGACATGGAACTGCCCTTGGAATAATTCGTTCAACATATCAAGGGTTAAATCAAGATAATTCCAAAGAAAATTTTTATTTACAACAGGTATATCCTTGTGAAACAAGACCTTATAATCAAGGAGCAAAATTAACCACATATGAATTAGATTATGAACAAATTCCATTCACATTAATTTGTGATAATATGGTGTCGTCATTAATTAGAAGTGTACAAGCCAATTCTCCTGTTAAATTTATAATTGTTGGTGCTGATAGAATTGTAAAGAATGGAGATACTGCAAATAAGATTGGAACTTTCCAATTATCAACCATTGCTAATTATTTTAATAATAAACAAAATACAAATATAAAGTTTATTGTCGCTGCTCCTAAAACTACAATTGATTTACAAACAGAAACTGGGGAAGATATTATAATTGAAGAAAGACCTTCACATGAATTAACTACATTAACTGGACCAGTTTTAAATGGTGGTGAATCAACAGGAGAGAAATTAACTGTGGGGATTGCAACCCCGGGGATTAAAGTTTGGAATCCAGCATTTGATGTAACACCTCATGAATTAATTGATTGTATTGTTACTGAAGATTCTCAAGTTTATATTAAGGATTCACAAGGAAAGTTTCAATTAACTAAATAGTGTGTTATTTCTTTTTATTCTTCTTGGATTTCTTCTTTTTCAGTTTAGATTTAGATTTGTTTTCAATATTACCATTAGTTTTAATTGTAGATTCTTTGTCTTCAATATCGGTTAGATTATCATTTTCATCTATAATTACTTCCTTGGAAACACTCTGTGAAACTTTACCAGAGTCAACTTCAACCTTTTCAGTGTCATTTACGAATTCGTTTACTGAATTGTCAATATTTTCATCTTGATTAACTTTTTGGTCGATGTTTCTTTCACTATCCTTGTCAAGGTCAACCTCTTGTTCAGTGTGTTGTTGAGTTTTTTCAATAAGTTTTTCTTCCTGATTGTTTTCAACAGGATGTTCTTCTTCAGGAGTTACTTCTTCATCAATTAAATCTTTTTCAAGAATTTGCTCCTGAGTCTTGACAGAATCATCAATTGGTTCTTTAACTTGTGTTTCTCGAGAGATATCTTCTTCATTTTCAACCGCTTCACTCTTAACAGCATTTTCTTTTTCAATGGTTTCGATGTTTTCAGTGACTTGTTCAGTTACATCTTCCTTATCGTTGTTTT
Source organism: Spathaspora sp. UFMG-CM-Y285 (assembly GCA_002911495.2). Lineage (NCBI taxonomy): Eukaryota > Fungi > Ascomycota > Pichiomycetes > Serinales > Debaryomycetaceae > Spathaspora > Spathaspora sp. UFMG-CM-Y285. Next base: position 27,320 of record PPUV02000012.1, read on the forward strand.
CAGTAGTTTCCGGTTCAACAATATTAGAATTTTCATGTTGTTCAGGTTCTTCTTCGTTAGCTTGTTCGTTAGCTTGTTCGTTAGCTTCTTCGTTAGCTTGTTCGATAGCTTGTTCGTTAGCTTCTTCGTTAGCTTGTTCGATAGCTTGTTCGATAGTTTGTTCGCTAGCCTCATTCTTTGTTTCAACAACGTCATTTGTTTCTTTTGTATGGACTTGAGATTCTTCCTCAGAAGTTACAACATCATCCTCAATGTTACTACTTTCACCAACAATTTCAAGTGTTTCATTTGAAGGCGCATCTTCTTCAACTTCCTTCTCCTTGATATTTTCTCCATTTACATCTTCCTTAAGAGGAACATCTTCTTTCACTCCCTCCAGCTCCCGCACCTCAGGTTCCACACTAGTCTCAGTAACATCAAAAATAACATCCTCTTCATTATTACCCCCCAGTAAATTCTCCATTGCCGATTTAGGTCTAGGTTCAACAATAACATCTTCTTTACGATGCAGTTCAAATGATCCTCTCGCAGACAGTACTAATCGATCAATTGAAAAACTTCTCTTTTCCACCACCACCACTGATGACTTTCTTTCACTTTCTAAATTCTGTTTCATTTTCAATTCCATTTGTCTTTCCTCTTCCGTACTCATGGCATTCACATTCTCCCATATTACTTGTCCGGAATTCCCATACCCTATCACATCACAAAGTTTCACGCGAAAGTAATCAATATCTTTCAAGACGTTTTGTTTATCAAAGAAATCAGTGAATGGTGGTAATTTAGTACAATAGGTATCTATAAACACTCGTTTGTAATTATCGAAAATTTGTGACAAGATTAATTGGGATTTCAAATCAGGCAAGTATTTTGTTAATACTTTCGCCACGGTTATTGTATCCTTGACGATATCTTCCATATATGAATGACATTGCTTGGGATGTTTCACCAGTTCTGACCAGTTGATAGTAGGTAGATTAACACACCGCATTACTGTACGATCATGCATCATGGTGACGATCTTAGAGAATAGTTCAGTTTCATGATCTTTATAATTACTAAAGATTCGTGAATATGTTATATCCTCGGGATTCTCAGGGGTATCTTGCGGGAAAAAGGGTTTGATCTTGTCAAGTAAGGCAATGTTGAATTCAATGAATTGAATACATAATGCAAGATGTTTTGTGGTGATGTGTTTGAGACCGGCAGTACGTGTTGCCCCGGCGTTTAATACGGCTTGTGAGGTCTTTGAATTGAGTACTTTGAAATAATTTAATAAATTGTTGATTATCGATGAAGTGAAATTTGGGAATGCCTTAGCTATTATGATATAATCGCGAATTTGTGCAATAGTTCTTAGTGCCAAATTAGGAATCAAAAACACATCTTCATCAATAATCAATTTCTTAACTTCACAAGTTTCCACTTCTTGTTTTTCACCATAAAAATCAAAATATTTCATCCAGGAATCACTACCAACAACATATCCTATCATTTCATCAATAACTTCCTGACCCATACCTAATTCCTTCCCATTATTGACTTCTCGCCATATCTCCTTGGTACACTCATTTGACATATCCTTTATTGAGTTTATATGAAATCTATGAATGAAATAAGTTAAATGATTATTAAACCAATCACCAAGAGCATTCCCTGCACCAGTAATGGCAAACCCAGGATTTATCAATTCACATTCATATAAATAAGACGAAGTTATGGAATATAATCGAAGGTAGAAACTTACAGGTAAATCAGCTGTTTGTTCCAGTCGAACACTTATAACTTTCATCAATCTAATTTGAGTTAATTCTATAGCTTTATGTATTGCTGTGGTTATATCCATGGACATGATATCTTCTGTAGTAGAATTAGTTAATGCCATATCAAGGAGGATTTTCTGATGTATGGTTAAACGACGGAGACATTCTGAAAGTTGGGTAAATGTTTTACAAAACATGGTTTCAAATTCTAATGGGGTTAATGTTTTAATGTTGGTACTTAATGCATTAGGTTTGGAATCTGGTACTGGAGAATTTCTTGATGAAGTACGAGACATTTCTGACAGTTGTGGTAAGTTTTGTTTAATTATATCTTTTATTTCCGTGATGAATCGATGTTGATATTCAAGATATGCTTGTGAGATATTTCCTGCTTTTTCCAAGTCTTTAACATAGGATAATAATTGAGTTTTCGTTGTTTCTTCAACGGTTAAATAGGAATTGTTTATAGGATTAGTGGTATATTTCTTTAGTTTATCTTGTTGAACATATAATCTATTAAGGGTATCTTGTAAAGGGATATTTCTATAATGGGTACGTAAATCATAAAGTAATAATTCCACAAAATCATCGGTATATCCCTTTGAACATTCATGTTTTAAACTTGATAAATCATTACGTAAGTGAATAAATGCAGGAAGGGAAGTTAAATTATGAGTGTGAGGTAATTTAGGAAAGAGGTTGTCTTGATATGTTGTTCCTTGAAGTAAGTTCTCCACTATAACTATTTCATTTAAACATTTGGAATAATTACCATCGGTGAATGATCTATTAGCTAATTCAAAAAACAAGGTAACATATTGAATTTGTAGTAAAATCAGTTCAAATTTTTCAATATTTTCCAATTCAGTTAGTTGATGAAGGATAGATAACCCTTGCTTAGATTGTGACTGTTGTAATTCCCTTAACTCTTGGGTAATATCATTATAAATATCAACACAATTCTTCAGTTTATTTTGAATTTGTTCAATATCACCAATGGCATTAAAGAAAGAATCAGAAGATTTACCAATTTCTTGAATAAGATTCATTTCCACAATATCCAAATAATTCGATAATTTATCTTGTAATTCTGTACTTGACTCTATTAAACTTGTATCTTCAATAACTTGTTTAAAAATTCTAGGATCATCTAATCGAAAATTAGAATCTAAATATACTTTAGGAATAACTTCAATATCTTCAATATTATTCTCAATTAACCTCTGTTGAAATTGTTGTAATGTATCTTCTGTCAACATTTTATAACTTGATTCAAATTGTTTATATTCTTTACCAATATTTTTAACAAACTTGTCATATAATTCTGAATCATTTACTTTAAGATGTAATTTCAGTAATTGAATCTGAGGAATATCTCTTGCTGTAGGAGTGTTTAAATTATATACTGTATTAACACCACCATTTATTGTTACTGAACTTTTCAAAGGTTTATTTCTTCTCAATCTTGCAATATCAGATCCAATAGTCAATTCATAAATGGAATTAGGACCCAAGGGAGAATAAGCATCTTCTCTAGTTTCATCAGGATTGAAACCATGAAAACTAGACAGGATTAAACTATCATTATCAATACTAGTACGAAATCGGTGAATTTGATTAGTCTTATTATTGTTGCTGTTGTTGTTGTTGTTGTTGTTGTTGTAAACTACTGATGCCGAAGATCGATCAGAATTAGTCACGAGTAAATCATCATTGAGATTGATACTACTAGTGTCATCTAGTGACATACGAGGTAGAGTCAATGATTCATCTGTCATATCTAACGACGTATGTAGTGTATATGTTAAATGTTCAAGTGATTAAAAAAAAAGATTCAAGAACAACAAAACAAAAATTGTCGCAGTAAAACATGGCACATTATAGTGGATGCTACCAATTGAGACAATATTTAAGAGAAATATATATAGAAAGGAGTATAGAAAGGAGTATAGAAAGGAGTATATAAAGGTGAGAAGAAGTAATTGACTGGTTAAACTGAAAGAAGAAGAAGAAGAACAACAACAACAACAACAACAACAACAAGAAGTAGTATATTATATTATATTACTAAGTTAATGTGGTTACTGTGGCTTTCTTTTGAGGAATGAAGTGCGGACTATGACGGAACAAGGAACCATAAAAAAAAAAGTAGTTCAAAAATTTGCTCATTTTAAACATTTCATGTTACTAATCAACAGAATAAACCACTACCAACTATGTCAGAACAAACTACTAGACCTAAACCATGTTGTGTTTGCTTAGATCAACGTAAATTACGTGATGAATGTCTCTTATATAAAGGATTAGAAAGTGGAAAATGTGTTGAAGTTATTAAACAATATACTGATTGTATGATTGGTTATGGATTTAAACCAAATGAAATTCCCAAGGCAAATTAAAGAAGTAGTCTGAAGTAGTCTGAAGTAGCCTTAAAGTAGTATCTAGCTATTTGGTTACTTCTACATCTTGGTGTTATTGCTACTACTTGTTATTGCTACTACTTGTTATTGTTACTACTTGTTATTGCTACTTTCACTTCTTCTTGTATATATTTACATAGACTCTATATATATATATATATATATATATATTATATATTTAACTTATACTTCCATATGTTTTCGGAGTTGTTGTAGATATTGAAGTTGTTTCTCCCTCTTCCTCTTCTTGTTGTTCTCTATGTAACTCTTCTTGTAATATTTCAGCAATTTCTTGACGTAATACACTTTCGCTATCATCTTTAAAATTAGGATGTTCTAACTTCATCCGTTTATTAGTATTTGTCCATAATTGATTTCTAATAAAATTATCAATTAAAATTAATTGTAAACAATTCATAAATATTGGAACAACAAACATAACTATAAATATTTCCAATTCTTCAGGATATGCATTCAACCAAACTAATAATACATGACTTGTTATCCAAAGAAGTTCCAGTTCAAAACATTCCATAATTCCATAGATTATAACTTTTGTAATCATCAAACTTGAAAAGTAAACTCCAAGTTGTTTCAAGAATGCCCTAGTTGACGGTTTATTAGGATCTGGTCCATATTCTCCTGATTCAATTTGAGTAATTTTGAAATATTTTTTACATATTCGATTCATTAATTTGAAAACAAGATACAAGATATAAACACCAATAGTACAATCAAAGACAATATTTAAAAAATACCAATCACAAGGATCTTGTGTATCTTCTTCCTGATTCCTTACTCTCACTCTCACTCGTAAATCCTCTTCATCACTTGTCTTTGCCATGGATAATATCACATTAAACATATGAACACCAAATGCCCCAATTAATTGTTTGGCAACATCAAATACCCAAACAGGCCAAGTTCGTCTAATAGGGTATTCATAGAATCGCTTTATAATTAATGAAGATAAACAAAGTAATCCTAAACTTGCTTGAGTAACAAGGGAGAAGGTTCCAATTAATTCACACTTTCCATCGTCGTCTTTTTGGTCGTTGTTACTAGGTGGTCTATTAAATGTTAAGGGTAGTATTATTGAGAGTATGATCGTAGGAAGTAACGATTGTATCTCAGAACATCCTGGCATATTTGTATATATATATATATATATATGAATGTGTATGTGTGTATAGATATATATGTGTGTATAGATGTGTATGTGTGTATAAATGTGTATGTGTATAAATGTGTAATGTGTAACTGATAACGGTATTGTATTGCCTCCTTGAAGTGAAGTAGAACAAGCCAAAAGAAAAAAATAAAACGATGTCACGAATTTGACGGACCCATACAGAAATAAAAATACAACGTTACAATTCTTAAGTCTTATATCTTATCTTATATATATCTTATATATATCTTATCTTATATCTTGTCTTATATCTTGTCTTATATCTTGTCCTATATCTTGTCTTATACCTTATCTTATATCTTATCTTATATATATCTTATATTATATCTTTTTTAAAACTATTTAAATATACCAATTACCAAAACAAAATTATTATTATTATTATATATATATATAGTTATATATATAGTTAAATATATATAGACAACACTATGCTCTGTTCATCCAAAGAAATGCTTAGCTAATCCCTTAGCTTGTCCCATTACACTTTTATTCTTACTATTACTACTATCATCTTGTATAGTCGGAGATGGAGTTCGTATTCCACTTTTATCAGCAACTTGACTTAACAGATTATATGTTCTATTCCCAATAAATAATCCATCATGTATTTCTGAATCTCCTTCACCTCTTCCTCCTCCTCCTCCTTGTTCTTCTTCTTCATCATCACTTTCATCATCAAAGGAAAACATATTCTTGGAAGAAGCAGTTTCTGAAGTAGTTTGTGGTGGTAATGGTGAAGATTTATTCAGTAATGTTCGCGTTAAACTATTATCTGGAGTCAGAGATAACACAACAGGTGATGGAACTTGCTTATCAAAGAATGCATGAGCTAATCCGTCATCAGAAGTTGTTGTCATATTAGCTGTTGTTCCTGTATTTCCACCAAAGAACAGTTGTGAAAGGGAATGAGAACTTGTTGGTTGTTTAGAAAGTGACGTTGAAGAATATCGTGGATTTATACTTGATATTGGTGCTTCTATAGGTTCAGGATCATGTAAAAACTTCTCAGGAAAGTGTTGTTGTTGTTGTTGTTGTTGTGTACTCGTTGTTGCTGTTGTTGTTGCCGTTGTTGTCGTTGTTTGGAATACCAGTTCTGCTAATGCTTGACTTGATCTTCTTGTTCCGATAGACAATCCTTCATCTTCGCTATCATCCTCATCCTCATCATCATCATCACTTAAATGAAATGGTGTTTTCCCAGTATTTGCTAAAAGTACAGGCGATGGCATAACTTGTGCTATTGGTGACGTTGGTGGTTGATTGGCATACATTAAAGGACTTTTCATATTTATAACCATAGGTGGCATTTCATCATTTTCAATAATTTCATAATCAAAATTACTTCCCATACCTAAATTATCAGGAACATCAATTACATCAGGTGTCTTACCATATATTGCATGATTTGGATCAACAGTATATACTGTGTTGTAATCATAATAATAATCATATCCTCTACTAATATCATTATTAACATTATGAGAAAGACTGGAAGTATAAGGATTTTCTTCATCACTTTCTTCATCGGAACTACCATAATTTAATGAAGTTGAAGGTAATAAATGAATTGTCTTGTAGACTTTGGAATTACTTGTTGATATTGATTCAGTATCTTCAGTATTTTCATTAGTTACATTCTTGGCTAATATTAAAGGAGCATTTGAATTAGATTTAACTTTTATAAAGAATCCTCCTTCATCATCTTCATCTTCATCTTCAACATCACTAAAATCTTGATCTCGTTCATATAAATGAGATTTTGATCCATCATAATAATAATCTTTAACATCTTCATAATATCCATCTTCACCTATTTCATCTTCTTCATAATAATAATCGTCATCTTCCTCGTTCTCATCATCTTCTTCAGTTATAGCATCACTATCATAAGTATTTATAGCAATACACTGCTTGACTTCTTCATTGAAATGAATATGTCTATCTTCTTTATGTTCTTCTTTAATTTCCTCCGAAACAACAGTTTCTGGTGATTTTTCAAGAGATAATTTCTCCATTGGTTCAATTGGTACATCTACTTGCTCATTCAATTTTGTCTTTGAATTTGTTTTAATTTGTAATAAATCTTGTAATTTTACCACATCACAATTATCAGGAATTGTTGTATTTTCATATTGTTTATTTAATTTTGCCAGAATAGTATCATAATCGAAAAACGTCTCTGGTGGTTTAACTTCTTCTCGTTGTTTCACTTCTTGTTGTTGTTTAATTAATTCTCGTTGCTTCTGATATACTTTATTTGTCGCTAATTGTAACTTCAACAAATCAGAATGACTAATCATTGATTCTTGAACAGTTCTCTTTTTCAATATTGGTTTCGGGGTAGTTAATGGTTTACTCTTAGTTAAGGAAATATCACCAGCAACAACACTTGTAGCTGTTGTTTCTCGTTTATAATTACAACTTTCATCATCACTTATTCCATGCTCATCATTTAAAATCGGACCATATAACCAAGTAACATCACTATCCTTAGACCAATTAACAACTTCAGGACTTATAGTTTTTAAATTTTGTCGACGTTGAGCCCATGTTCTCCAACTAGCATTTTCTAATCGTGCTTGATTTGCCACGTTATGTTTTTTGGAAATGACATATCGCCAAGATTTAGAAATATCATTGACATCCCATTGATAGGATAAATAATCTACATGACGTGAAGGTTCAATCATAAGATCGGTATCATCGTGAGGTAATAAATCGGGGGATTGTAATAATGGAAGTGGAGAAGGTGAAACAGGACTAGTGGGTTCGATATTTGTTGTTGTTGTTGTGATTGTTGGTTCCTCTTCTGACAGAGAACTAGACAGGATATTATTTGGAACAGGTGAAACTTGTAGTTCTTGTTGTTGTTCGTGTTGTTCGTGTTGTTCGTGTTGTTCTTGTTGTTCTTGTTGTTCTTGTTCCGTCTCTTTCAATTTATCAGGAATAAATTCATCTAAAACTCCAATAGATCTGGTTCGTTTTAATTTAAAAGTTGTATTTTGAAAATGTTCTTCATCTTCTGCTTCAATATGTTGAGATGTTGTGGCACCACCAGAATAAACTTCTCCCGATATCGACATGTTTAATTGTGTGTAAATGTGGGTGTGTTATATGAATCAATTACAGGTATATACTAATGTGATTGGTTGAATTGAGTTAGATGTTGTTGTTGTTATTGATGTAGAATGTATATATATATATATAGGAGTGGGGAGGAGGAATGGTGGTTTATCCCCAGTTAAAAAAATTAAAAACGTTGTGAGTAAGTGAGGGTGAGGGTGGGGGTGAGTGGGAATGTGTCGTGTCGTTTTGTCTTGTGTTGTGTTGTGTTGTGTTGTGTTGCGTATTGTAAATGCCAGCCTGTCTATAGTATATATACAGGGGGGATGGGTATGTGATGAACTGGGTAAGGTCGTTGTGTTGTTGTAAAAAGTAGTGAAGATTGGAAATGTAAATTAAGAGTAAAAAAAAAACTCTTTAGGGTTACCTTTTCAAAATTGTGTGGATTGATGATTTTCTTTTTTTCAAGTCTTGTCTGTCTGTCTGGTTTTTTTTTTTTTTGTCTGCTGTGTGTTTCTCTATTTCTGTTCTCTCCTACTGTTTCTTTGTTTCACCTTGACAGAATGACATGAGAACATGAAAAAAAAAGGAATTTAATGAATTTAATGAATTTAATCCAGCACAAAAAAAAAAGAAAGTCAAAGAGAGAAAGAGAGAGAGAAACTGCCCAACCAAAGGAGTCAAATATTGATGGTACCCCAGAAATCATAAATACTTTACTCTCTTGTAATTCTAACAAATATCTATCAACTTAAACATACCTCTAATTATTAACCCTACAACCATACTTAGATATCAATTAAAATTTAAAATTATCGGAAATTAATTCCCAGAGTAATCAATTAAATAAATAAATAAACGGATATGTTACATGCAGGAAGTACCCCATAGTACTCTTCCAATAAACTTCCAATAAACTTCCAATAAACTTCCTCAAGATATACTTCCATTTACCCGTGTGTATAGCTTACCCCATATAAAATTGACTCATGCACCGTTATCGCGGAATTCTCTTCCGATACACGTTGCGGGTGTTGTTGTTGTTTTGTTGTGAGTTGTTGTTGTGAAGATCTTTATTGTTCTTTTTCGGTCTCGGAATAATCGCAATGTTTATTTATTTATTTTTTGTTTGTTTGGTCGTATTATATGGAGAAAACCGGAAGCAGAATGTATCTTCATTTACACTACTCGCTTAATCAAACTTAATTGAGAAATTGAATACTCAAATGAACCCTATAACGAATTAAATCTTGTAAATCTTGTAAATCTTGTAAATCTTTACTTTTCATTATCGGAAAAATCATAATATTCCGAACAACAGTTGATTAAATTAACTTTTGAACCTAAAAAAATATATCCATCTCTCAAACAATTACAATTCCAATTCCAATTCAGTGTCAAGAAAAAAAAAAAATCTCCACCCTATATAATCAATCAATGACATCATATCTCAGGTTTTTAAGCTGGCTGCAAAAGTTACTGTTTCATGTCATACATCTTAATTGCTGGTTGAAATTGACAGAATTGAAAATTGGTATGATTAAGGGTCACGCAAAAAAATAGTTTACTGGTTTAACTTTGAGGCAAGAAAAAAAAAAAAAAAGAAAATAAGTTTTACAACCTTTTGTAGTAATTATTGTGGAGAAAGACCAAAAAAAAAAATATGTTTTTTTTTTGCGGGGGAGAGTTAAGTTGGAAGCAGAAACAATTAGGATTTCTGTTTGTGGGGAAACAAAAACTAGGGTTTAAGGTTGCAATATTGTTAATTGTCATTGTTCAGAATTTTTATGGTGGCAAAAAGTTGTCCTGGTTTCACTCAATTTCATACTATGGTATAGTTGAATCTAATGATAGAGAAACTACCCCAAATCTCAATAGTTTCTGATTTAATGCCAAGTAATTTATTAAAAAAAAATAAATCATCATATAAATATCGTACTAATAATGGTGTTTATTCATATATGTGGGATGGAAGTATGGTTCAAAACTGAGACGATTCCACTAGTGATGCCATGAAAGTTATTTATTATGAAGTTAATAATGTAATTGTTCTGTAGATAAATGTTATCGTACTGTTCAGGATTTTAAACCACATCATAATACAATATAGGTTTATTATTCTAATTTAAAAGCTAAGAAAGATAAAAAAATGTTATTACTTAAAGAATTAAGTAAAATTTTAGATTTAAAGGATTTTAACGTTATTTATGGTGCAAAACTAATAAAAGACGGTGAAAATAAATATTATATAAAAAATGGAGTGGAATTTATAGAATTTAAAAAAGTTCTTCCTAATCTTTTAGATAATATAGACGATGAGTTCTTAAATGATACCAGCAATGTAATAAATAGAATTAAACAAGAATATAAATATCACCTAGTAGAATCGTACCATATGTTAACATCAACAGCTAATAAAAACGACAAACACAAACGATTAACTAAAACATTATCTATTTTAGATTTTGTGTTTTTAAGAATTTCAATAATAGCTATGCCATTCAGACTAGTAACTGAAGCAGCTGTAGTTATAACAGAAAAAGTAGCAAAATTAATAGCGGAATATAGAGTTACAGGTAAAATTGAAGGAGAAAGAATTGGTCTAGCTATGTTTAATATATTAACATCTTTTATAAAAATTCCTAAAGATTCATTACGTCGAAGTATTAAAAATATAGACTGGAAAAAAGTAATAAATTAGATTCAAAATATACTCTTATGAAACCATATAATGAAATTATTAATAATAAAATTAAACAAAACGTGTGTAAAATTTAATCAGATTTTATATACATTCAAATCAAATTTAAGTTTAAATTCAGATAAATCAGAATTTATCTCTAATGGAGGATTTAAATAAACTTCATTTTCAAAATCTAATATCTTATAAACTTTTTCTCCATTATCTAATCTTTTCTTAAATATTTCAAAAGCATTAACATTATATGATTTGCATGCAGCTAAAATTAAATTATATTCTAAATATTCCAAATCATTTAATAAATAGCTATCAAGTCTATGATATATTATACCATAATAATATATATTATATTTTATCATAGGATTGATTAATGAATATTGTTCAATATCGAGTGTAAATGTATTTCCAAATGAAATTAAAAAAGGTTTATATTTTTTGTATAATTTAAAACTTTCTTCAGGATTAACTAAAATTAATCTAGAAAGAGAAGCATTAATATCTAATCTTTTAGTAAAAGCAGACGTAGCAATATCTGTATTAGTTAAAATATCTTTTCTAGTATGAATTAAATAATCAGCGTAATATCTATTATTAATAAATTCAGAAACAACATACCTATCTAATCCTTCAATCCTTAAATATTCAAGAATTGTATCTCCTTCGCTATACCAATCTATATCATTATAAATATTACCAACATTTATTTCTTCATTAGGTAAATTTAAAATTGCAGGATTAAATTTTAAATCAGAATAATTAGTTTTTTGTATACAATCTAAGAAATACATAGTAAGTGCATATCTTTCACCTTTATATTTTAAAATATTATTATTTGTTAATATACAAAATTGACGAGATTCTTTATCTATTTTATTGATCTTTAATCTATCAATTAAATCAACTCTATTATTAAGGATAAAAACATTAAATAAATATGGATGTAATTTTTTAAATTTAATTAAATTAATAAATGTGTCAATATTAAAAATATCTAATGTATTCAGATATCCAATACGTAGTTTTTCTTCATAATGTTCATTATAAATAAATATAGGAAAAGGATTACAACTAACCTTCAAATTATAATACATATACTTAGCAAATACATAATTTCTATTGCATCCTTCCTCTATACAATATTTTAATGTATTGTTATATAATGTTAAATATTCTGGTTTATAATATCTCATAAATCTTGGTAAATTGCCATATAATGCAGCAATATGAATATTAGTTATATTATTCATAATTAAAAAAATGAAAATAATTTATTTTATAGTATTTCAATTATACTTGTATTTGTTCAGTATCGTCCAGATTTAATAGGTTGTTAACAAGAGGAGATGTTGGGCGACTTAGGACAGTATTTATATTTAGTATTAATGTGAAAACTAATCGTTCAAAAGTTTGAAGACAGAATGTTCTTTATTATTTGTATGAGCCATTTACCCGTATTAGGTAATTAATCCTCGTTTATATCCACTAAGGAACGGATTAAAACAACAAGTTACCGATACTAGCCTACTTCACACTAATTATCTAGTAAACATCATAAGAAATCCGGACTAAGACAACATATTGTAGGAGACTGAACTATAATCCGTAACTGTAAGAACAATATTCTCAGTCACAGTTTTCGTAAATTGAATCTGAATCTATAAATAGATGTATTGGTGAAAATTCAAACCTCTTAGGTTTCCTGTAATCAGAATATCTGACAATTTCATTAGAATGCGATTGAACTGCTATAAGGTAGTTGTAGAACACTAATCTTCTTATATCATATCTTCTAGCAAAATTAATAGCGGAATATAGAGTTACAGGTAAAATTGAAGGAGAAAGTATTGGTTTAAGTATGTTTAGTATACTAACATCTTTTATAAAAATTACTGATGGTTAAAAATATAAATTGGAAAGAAACAGGTAATTTAAATGAAAAATATAAAATTATGAAACCATATAATGAAACCATATAATGAAATCATTGATAATAAAATTAAACCAAACGTATGTAAACTTTAATTATACTTTATAAATATTTATATCAAATTTAAGTTTAAATTCAGATAAATCAGAATTTATCTCTAATGGAGGATTTAAATAAACTTCATTCTCAAAATCTAATATCTTATAAACTTTTTCTCCATTATCTAATCTTTTCTTAAATATTTCAAAAGCATCAACATTATATGATTTGCATGCAGCTAAAATTAAATTATATTCTAAATATTCTAAATCATTTAATAAATACCTATTCATTCTATGATATATAATATCATAATAACATATGTTATATTTAATAAAAGGATTAATTGATGAATATTGTTCAATATCAAGTTCAAATGTATTTCCAAAAGAAACCAAAAAAGGTTTATATTTTTTGTATAATTTAAAACTTTCTTCAGGATTAACTAAAATTAATCTAGAAAGAGAAGCATTAATATCTAATCTTTTAGTAAAAGCAGACGTAGCAATATCTGTATTAGTTAAAATATCTTTTCTAGTATGAATTAAATAATCAGCGTAATATCTATTATTAATAAATTCAGAAACAACATACCTATCTAATCCTTCAATCCTTAAATATTCAAGAATTGTATCTCCTTCGCTATACCAATCTATATCATTATAAATATTACCAACATTTATTTCTTCATTAGGTAAATTTAAAATTGCAGGATTAAATTTTAAATCAGAATAATTAGTTTTTTGTATACAATCTAAGAAATACATAGTAAGTGCATATCTTTCACCTTTATATTTTAAAATATTATTATTTGTTAATATACAAAATTGACGAGATTCTTTATCTATTTTATTGATCTTTAATCTATCAATTAAATCAACTCTATTATTAAGGATAAAAACATTAAATAAATATGGATGTAATTTTTTAAATTTAATTAAATTAATAAATGTGTCAATATTAAAAATATCTAATGTATTCAGATATCCAATACGTAATTTTGGTTCATAATGTTCATTATAAATAAATATAGGAAAAGGATTACAACTAACCTTCAAATTATAATACATATACTTAGCAAATACATAATTTCTTTTGCATCCTTCCTTTATACAATATTCCAATGTATTGTTATATAATGTTAAATATTCTGGTTTATAATATCTCATAAATCTTGGTAAATTGCCATATAATGCAGCAATATGAATATTAGTTATATTATTCATAATTAAAGAAATGAAAATAATTTATTTTATAGTATACTTGTATTTGTTCAATATCGTCCAGATTTAATAGGTTGTTAACAGGAGGAGACGTTGGGTGACTTAGGACAGTATTTATATTTAGTATTAATGTGAAAACTAATAGTTCAAAAGTTTGAAGATAGAATGTTCTTTATTATTTGTATGAGCCATTTACCCGTATTAGGTAATTAATCCTCGTTTATATCCACTATGAATTTGTTTATAAAAACGCCTATTATACCCCTTAGTTCCTTCAGAAATCATCATAAGAAATCTGGACTAAGACAACATATTGTAGGAGTCTGAACTATAATCCGTAACTGCAAGAACAATATCCTCAGTCATAGTTTTCGTAAATTGAATCTGAATCTATAAATAGATGTATGGATGAAAATTCAAACCTCTTAGGTTTCTTGTAATCAGAATCTCTGACAATTCCATTAGAATGCGATTGAACTGCTATAAGGTAGTTGTATAACACTACTCTGCTTATATCATATCTTCTAGCAAATCTAAAAATAGGTACAAACAGGGAAAGGTGTCCAATTATGACTACTCCTAAAAAATATTATTATCGTATTATCTATTAAATGTACATATCTACAAATCAGTTAAACATACTTCTGGGAATTCAATTTCTTCACCATGGCGACCACCAGCAAAATTAACTCTTGCAGAAAATCTTTTAATGGGGAACCACCAATAACCCAAAGCCAATATAACATAAATCACAAAAACAACTGCAAAATAATTCATATCTGATGCATTAACTGGCATAGTTCCCGGGAAACTGAAAAATACAAAGGCAAATATTCCATAACAAATCACCACAATATTACAAAAATATCCAAATTTACCTAACCAGAAAGGACCATGTTTAATATTATTTCTTCCACGATATAATAAACAAAAAATAAATACTAAATATGATCCCAAAATTAAAGTAATTGTCCCCACAATCATAGCATTAAATCCTGCTAATGTAACCAAGAAAATAACTCCACAAACCATAACCCAAAATGTTGAGAAAATATGAGCATTTATTGGAACACCTAAATGAGGATCAACTTTTGCTAAATAATGTGAGAATGGTAATCCATTATCTCTAGCAAAACTCCAACAAATTCTTGTTTGCCAAGTATGACATGCCACAGTACATCCAAAAGCAGTTAAAAATACTAAAAATCCAAGACATATAGCTCCAGCTTTATTATTTAATGCTTGATAGAAAATATCTAAAATTGGCATACCAGTACTAGAATTTTGAAGAGCATTTAAATCAGTAACACAAAAGAACATAGCAATTGAATATGTGAATGCAGTAATAAATCCAATAGTCACTGTGGAAAGTACAGCTTTGGGAATATCGGTTCTTGGACGGGAAGTTTCTTCAGATAAATGTGTGACACTATCTAAACAAGAAAATGACCATGCAGGATTAATTAACCCAACAATAAAGGCAATTCCTGAAGATTTCCAACCAGTATTATTTCTAAATTCAACAAATACAAATTCTGCACTTTGATAATTACCTCTTGAACATACCAACACAGTAATTAAAATAACAGAATATGAAAAAAGGGAAATATATAAAGCACTATTTCCTAATAATGGTAAGATTCTTCCCCAACTGTTGAAGAAAAACAATACCACAGTAATAATTTCATAAATAACAAATAATTGCCATTGACTAGCTATATGACCAGGATGCATTAAATTCCAAAATCCCATAATTTGATAAGCTAAAGCTACTGACATGGAAGCAGAAGTGAAAATAGCTCCTGCCCAAGACATTGATCCACAAATATAAGCTAAAAATGAAGAATATTTCTTGGGGGCTAAAACTCGAGTCCAAACATATTGACCACCAGCTGATGGGATAGCTGAGGACATTTCTCCCAAAGTGATAGCAATACAATAAGATATAGCAGCCACAATTAAAATACCGTAGATAGTTAACATGGGACCACCTGAATCAATACCAGTAACTAATGAAGAAGAAATCCCTAACCAAGAGTTTGTTAATCCAAACCCAATACAAATAATGGAATATGTTGAGAATCTACGTTTTAATGAACCACCTTCATGATGTACACGATCAAGAGATGAACCATCATCAGTAAATTTTTCATTTTCGGGAGATTCCTTGGCTTTGAAGGAAGTATTATCTGCGACTTTTTCACTTTCCATAGTTGTGTGTGAGAGAAAATCGAATAAAGAGTTGAATAAAACTGAGGAAAAGAAAATAGAAAATTTTTTTCCTATAGGAGTAAAACTAGGAGAATTATTATCAACTTTATATTGCAAATCTGGAGGAAGACAATATGAAAAAAAAAAAAAAATAAAAGATAAAGTTCGAAAAAAAAAAATTTTTTTTTCAGTTACATTTTTCTTGTCTGCCTCGATGGGAGTTTACCAAGACACAGACACATTTTTTTTCTCTTTCTTTTTAACGTCGATGGAACAATTAGACGAGATCTTACCCATTGACACACTGTTGTTTTAGTAAGCACTATATACAATACAACCTAGTAAAAACGGTTCTTTGTTTATATGTATGATCCCACATTCACTCTATGCGGATAAATGTATTACCAAAAATAAAAATAATAAAAAAATTAAAACCAAAAAATTTTTTTTTTATTTTTATTTTTGTTGGATTGAAATGTTTCTTTTTCTTACTATGATTCAATTTTAAATCATGACTGCCCCGTATTTTACTTTTCTTTTTCTTTTTCTTTTTCTCTTTATTTTAGATTCATAGATCCGTTGTTTCTTTACTGTTTTTCCTTCTCGGGTATATAGTTTAAATATGTTTACCCTGGTTTACATCGATGAATAAACCTTAACTATGTTCTCTTTGTCACGCGAGACCTTAAAAATAAATAAATGGTTTATAATCTGCATGTGATATTTTGCTCTGTGCATATTTACGATATTAAATACAAAACCATTGTTCAATCGTCTACCCTTTAAGTTTTTGTGGTGTACGATAACACCCAGTTTAATTTAATTTAATTTAATTTCTTTTGAAAGTATATATTTTCTTTTTCTTCTGTTTTTTTTTTTTGGCTCTGTTCCCCTTGTGTTTGTTTCGGAAGGTTGTTCCATTTTTCCCCGTGCTTCATAATCTAAACTCAGCCGTTGAATTATTGGTCGAGTGACCCTTACACAAATGTATTGTTCAATATATGACTGTATACTTTGTAGGTTTTGTTGGGTTATCCATAAACATGAGAGTAACTGACAATATAAGTTCCTGTAGTTAAATCTCGTAAATGAAACGTTGTTGACTATTCATTAGAGAACATTTATTCTTTAGACGAAATATAATTTCTCTTGGCGCGATGAGTGAGGGTGAATAACGGGTTTTTATTTTTAATTTGTGAAAGAAGTTAATGCCTTATACTCGTACGATTTGACACTATTTAAACGACCAAATACTTCTGTACACGAAAGATTAAACAATATAATTTTTCAAAAAATTTTGTCGTAAAATTTGTAAAAAAAGTTGTAATATGATCAATTGAAACAAACTACCAAACTTACAAGTTGAACTTTACATTATTGTTCAATTACAAGAGAATGATTACAAAATATATGGATCCTCTGACACCTCCCTTTCATCATAAAACTTCCAGACAGGTTCTTAAAGATACAATAAGTACATTTATTCTCTCCATCAACACATCGCATTTGATATTGATTGACATAACAATCACGGAATATGAATTCCACTCAAGCACAAAACACGCCAAGAACTGGAATGTCAAAGTAGTGCCTTTATGGAACAATTCATGGTGATGTTCATTACAATGCACTGTCTAAGTGATGGATAACTTTTGGACAAAGTTAATGAAGAGAAGAACAGCCAAAATTTTTTTTAAGATGAGATGAAAAGTTTTTTTTATATAGTGGTTAAGTCCGGGTAAGTGCGTGTTAAAAAAATTTGGAATTTTTGTCAAAGACAAAAAAATTCAAAATGTGAAGCCTTTTTTTTTCTATGAGGATTTTTTTTTGTTTACCTTTCAAAGTATAAGGTAGTAGCAATGTTTGGCACTCAATCGAAACCTTCCAACACAGGAACATCTGGGTTTACATTTGGTCAAGCTAGTCAATCTAGTCAAGTCAATCAAGCGACAACTAGTGGGATTGCAAGTGGTGGTGCAACAACAACAACAACAACAACAACTCCTGCTGCTACAGGTGCTGCTACAGGTGCTGCTACAGGTGCTGCTACTGCCAACACATTTTCCTTACCTACATCAATCAACACAACAAACAGTTCCAAATTATTAAAAGAATTATTAGAATCAGCTAATAATTTACCCAAAAAAACTGATAATATTGAACTTGGATCAATTCATTTAACCTTGAATGAATTACAACGTAAATCTCAACAATTGAGAAAACAAAATATCAAGAAAGATGTAAGTTATACCAAGGCACATTATTTATTAGCTGGTAGTGGTATATCTGCTGAAGATATTGAAAATGAATTAAATGCAATTCATATTCCTCAAACTGGAACAATTCCTGAAGTTATAACACCCAGTGTTTCAATTACTTCTGGTAATATTGAACATTATTTAAATGCGAAAAAGGATGAAAATATTTTAAATACTATTGAACAATCATTAAATTTAGCTTCTAAAGATTTTGATAAATTTATTAATTCAAATATTTCAATTGATTGGAAAGTTAGACGTGATGAATTAAGAAAAACCGTAGGGTTGAAATATAATGATACAACAACATCAGTGAAAAATTCGTTAACTTGGAAGAATAAATCAAATTCCGGGAATATTCTTGGTGGATTACCTTCAAAAAGTACCTCAACTAAACAAATGACAAGAGAGAAATTTGAAAATCATGCCAAGATAATTCATGCGTTAAATCAAGCTCGATTAACGAAAACAAGTTTCCCTTTGTGTTTAAATTTTAATGAATTAAATAAATTACTGAATGATTTAAAATCAAAGCAAATTTCCGAGATTTGGAAAGTTTTAATTGAATTAACTGATGAAAAGTTTGCTAAAACCAATCAAGAACAAAAATTTCACGATTTTCCAAAGAATGATTTACATAAATCAATAGTTAACAATAGTAAAACTTATCTTGAACAAGAATTCTTTAATTATGTTGAAGAACTTTATTTAAAGGATTCTGAAAAACTGAAACAATTTCAACCAAATTCAAACATCAACAAAATTGGTTATTTTATCCATCAAATAATCTTAAAAAATGACCCTGATCTAGTCAACAAGACTTTATTAGTCAATGGTACACCAATTTGGGCATTAATGTTTTATCTTGTACGTGGAGGATTATATTTTGATGCAGTTGAATTAGCTACACGTAATCGAGAATTGTTTCATAAATTTGACAAGAATTTCCCCGTATATATCAAGAAATATGTTGATAATAATCACAGTTTACCTCTGGAGTTAATGGAGAAATTACACCTGGAATTTAATCAACAATTTCAATTTATTATCAATGATGTTGATACTAGTATAAATTATGATCCATATAAATATGCTGTATACAAAATAATTGGTAAATGTGATTTAAGTAAGAAATCCTTACCACAACTGATTAATTTAAGTATTGAAGATTGGTTATGGTTTCATTTATCAATTATAAATGAAAATGAATCTTCATCTTTAATTTTTGAAAATTATAGTTTATTAAATTTACAAAATAAAATTATTCAATTAGGACCCAAGAATTTAAGTTCAAATAATAATCCACTTTACTTGAAAAGTTTAATTTTGGTGGGTTTATATGAATTAGCTGTTCAATATACATTTGATCATATTAATGAATGTGATGCGGTACATTTAGCTATTGGATTAACATATTATGGATTATTAAAATGTGGAAATTTCAATAAAGAGGGATTACTTTCAATTCATAATAATGAATATGAAATTAATTTCCCTCGATTAATTGGTTCATATACAAGAGGATTTAAAATTAGTGATCCAAAAGTTGCTTGTCAATATTTAATTTTGATTAGTTTAGTTGATGGGGAAATATCTCATGAAGCAATAAGAGAATTAATTTTAGTATCTCGAGAATTTTCAATTTTATTAGGAGAATTAAACCAAGAGAATGGTACCAAGAAGCCAGGAATTTTAGAAAAACAACGTAATTTAATTAAATTGGATAATTTACAAGATTTCTATCGAGAAATCATAGAAATTTCTGCAAGTAAATGTGAAGAAGAAGGAAGAATATTTGATGCATTATTGTTATATCAATTATGTTGTGAATATGATACTGTTGTTTCATTAATTAATAAATTATTAGCTGAGATTTTTGCCACTACTGATTTAAATAAACCAATAATTAAATTTGGTAATTATCAAGTTATTTCCAATGGATATACAAATACTACTACTGCTACTACTACTACTGCTTCTACTACTACAGACAATGAATATAAGGATACTATTGACAATAATATTATTTTACTTTCTCAACATATTATGAAAATGTTTAATAATAATAGTTTTATTTTAAGTAAAATTACTCCAACAAAGAAACAAACCTGTGATTTATTATTACCTATAATTACCATTAGAAAGTTATTTCTTGAAAAGAATTGGCGACAAGTTATTTGTGAAATTGGGAAATTAGGACTTATACCAATTGATATTAATGATGATTTAATTAAGATTAGAACAAGTAGTGAATTAATTCACAATAGTGATATGGATGATAATTTAATTAAAATTATTCCTTCATTATTAATTATGATTATGACTAGTATATCACATTTAAATTATGAGATATTAACTAAGAAATATCAAAGTTTAGGTAATGAACGAGAAGAATTAACTCATTGGAAAAAAGTGGCTAAGAATTGTATGATTTATGCTGGAATGGTTCAATATAAGATGCCTCGAGAAACTTATAGTTTGTTAATTAATTTAGAATCTCAGTTGTAGATGTTAAATCACTTGAAGAGAAAAAAAAAAACAGATTTGAAAAACCTTTTATGGACATCTAAGCAAATGACTAAGAATAAGAATAACAAAGTAATTGAGAAAACATATAAGTTTCCTCAAACTTTCAATGAATTATCTACGTCATTAAGTAAGTCTTTTTATATACCTCAACCAGAATCTATAGTATCTCATCAAATTATAACCATAAATAATTTCTTTACTAAAGAACTTTGTAATGAACTTATAAAATCTTTTCAACAAGATATAACCCTTGAAACAACACCAATTATAAAGAGTAAAGAATATGCTGTGAGATTTAATGATCGTGCTTCATTGATAGACTTAAAATCTGCTGATATCTTGTGGAAATATCTTCAACAGATCTTACTTCAAGAGAATTACGACGATGACCGAGAAATACGCGACATTTTCAAACCAGCTTGTGGATTAAACCCACAATTACGACTTTATCGATATAAAAAGGGTCATCATTTCAATAAACATTATGATGAATCAGTTATAGTCGATATACCACCCGAGGGGAAACTTCGAGGTAGGACTAAATGGACATTATTAATTTATTTAACTGGTGGTGATGAGTTTAAAGGTGGAGGAACAATTTTCTATCCGGAATTTGGTAGAAATGTTGACCCATTAAATATTCATCCCACTAAAGGTATGGCACTTTTACATAAACATGGTGATGATTGTTTAAAACATGAAGCAGAAATGGTATGTGAAGGAGAGAAATGGGTGCTTAGAAGTGATGTTATATATTCTATGTAAGTTTATCTATGTAAGTTTATTTATGTGAGTTTATTTATGTGAGTTTACTTATGTAAGTGTATTTATGTAAGTTTACTTATGTAGGTTTATCTATGCAAGTTTATCTACGTAGGTTTATCTATTAAGAAAGAATTCAGTAGTTTGATTAAACATTTGTTCTGTAGTGTTATTCATTTGCAACCTTTGTCTAACCCATTTACTCAACTTGGATTGAATTCTAGCATAATTAAATCGTAAATCTATTAAATAAATAATAGAATAATCATTAATATGCCGAATACTTCTACCAATACTTTGATTTATAGCTCTCATACATAAATTCTCATAATAGTCTCGTGATCTCTCCTTAGCTTGATTGATTGTACCACCTTTGGTAATTACATTTTTTTCAATAAAATTCATTTTAGCAATGATTTCTCCTGAGTATGCATTGGGGTAAGGTAACCCAACCATTATTACTGCTCTTGCTAAATTATCGGAAAAGTTTATCCCCTCAGACATTTTACCACCAACAACTGAGAATAAAATTGCACCTGAAGTTTGTGCCATAGTAGAATACTCCCCTAAAGTTTGTTCTACTGTTGAACTATCTGATGGTTCTTGAAATATCGATTTATATTGTTGAATTGTCTTGTAAACTTGTGATTTTTTCCATATTTCCAACACTTGATTCAAGTATTTATAACTAGGAAAGAAAATTACAATACCAAATGGTACTCGTTTACATAGTTCAATAATAAACTGTCCCAATGCATTCAATTGAACACTATTGTTTCGTTTACTAAACAGAAACTCAAATTCAATTCCATTCATTTGAGTTATAGGAAACACTTTAAGGTTTTCCGGAGGAATTACATGACCACATGTAAACTTATTAATTTTTTCAAGTGATACACTTGGGAATAAATATTCAATATAATCAGACATTGGTTCCATAGTACCACCACATAATAAAATACATTTTGCTTGGTTAACAATATCTTTGAAAATCCCACTAGGATCAAGTAACATGTAATTTAACGTTGGTTTATTATTGACTATATCCCAAAAGAATTTCCCTTCGTTTGAAGGATGGGTTAAACTTTTAAGAAATTTAATAACCGAGAATAATAGTGGAGTTGAACTGATATTAGAACTTTCCTGTTCAACTTTTTCAAGGTAATTTTCAATCTTATATGCAATTTTCGATTTTGTCAAGAATTTCTCTAATTTATGAATATTAACTAAATCAGCAGTAGAATCTTGGAAAATATCCTCGACATTAATTTCATCACCGGGTTTAACATTTGATGATTTATTAATGAAATTATGTAAAGATTGACAAATTTTGATTAATTTCTGTAAATTTATTCTATTACCAGAATTTAATTTCTTGATAAATTTCATTAAATAAACTTTTAAAGATTTTACTACTAATTCAAGATCAACTTCAGTAATACTAACTGAGTATAACGAAGTTATTACATCCATTATATTATGAGCTTCATCAATAATCACAATAGAATCCTTTACATCCAATTGCATTATGTCTCGTGTAGTATCTTGAAAAATCATTTGATAAGGTAAAGATATAATTTCTGTTAATTCAATACCTTTTCTAACAGAATAATATGGACATATTTTTAAATCATTTCCTAAATCACCTAAATCTTCAATATCTCGAATTCTAGCAACACTCAATTCCGAAAATTCTTTAACTAAATCTGATTCTTGATAGTTTTTAGGTAAATATTTACAACCTTGCTTTTGCTTTTGTAAATCAATACATGCATCATTAGCATTAGTTTGACTTTTAATCTTGTCATTTATACATAATTGTTTTCTTGAACCCAAGGGTAAATATTTAATTCGTTCTTCAAGATCAGTAAATGAAGATTGAAATTTAGTTAATCTTAATTGTCCAGCAAATTGATTTAATTGGGAATGAGTTCTTGAAGAGTAGAAAATTTTAATAGGACAATCATTAATATATTCAACTTGTTTTCTTGGAGTTACTTGTTTAAGTAATTGATCAATTTCTCGAGATATTTCCGATTTTAAATCTTCGGAATCACTATAATAATCTCCAGGTAAGAACATTGATTCATCAGTTTCCACCACCAGTTTATACCTTTTCTTAGGTCGTACTTTCAACTCACTCTCATGTCTCTTGTTCATATCATATTCCTTATCCAATTTATCTAAATATGATTCAAATTCTTTAATTTTACCTTTAGTTCGATTGACTATGGATTCTCGATATGCACTCTTGACCCATTCCGGTTCATCCTCATCCTCCTCCTCATTCTCATCCTCCTTCTCCTCCTCCTCTTCATCACCTTTAACTTCCAGAAATGTGTTATTCAGTTTATATTCACGTAACCAAGTCATACATGAACAAATTAAAGACAAAGTTTTCCCAGTCCCTGTTGGACTTTCAAATATCCCAATCTTATAATTATTATTGATAGTATCATATATAGCATCCATTAATTGGATCTGAATAGGATATGGGTCATATGGATGATGATAATTTCGACATTGTTTTGGCATATATTGTAGCATCAATACCTAACAGTGTAATAATTTGTTAAATATAAAAATTCCTGCGCTACCTTTTTTCAAGAGAAGACTTATGTATGAAACAAAGTAAGTTCTTCAATTGTATACTGACAAAATAAGTTAAGAATAAGTCAATGATTTCAATAAAATGTAAGACAAATGTCAACTATAAATATCAACTATAAATTTCAAGTATAAATTTCAAGTATAAATTTCAAGTATAAATGTCAACTATTGACATTTGTCTTCTGAGTTATATCAAATTATTATTAAGTTGAATTATAACTACGATCACGTGATTACGATTTCCCTTCCAAATTTTTTGTTGCAAGAATTGAAAGGGAGGATGAGTCAAAAATGTAAACACAATCCACAGTTCTTCACTTTTATCATGTCGCTTATTAAAACGTTACGACTTCTTAGAGTAGATGCAGCATTCAGTGCTAATGACCCGTTACAATGGTCAGAGAATTGTCAATTGGCATTGAATGGATATAATCAAGTTACATTATTAGAACCTAAATTACCATCATTATTAACCACAATTAAACATGTTAATAATATTGCTGTTCTTGATCCTAAAGAACTTTTCCAAATCACAACAATTCTTGATGGTGACTCCCTCAAGAGTTTCCCCTTGGGTCATTTCAATCATGTTGCTGTGACTACGGGTGATGAACCGTTTAATATTAGTAATGTATATGAACAGATTATTGTTAGTCATCAATGGACAGCTAATTCCAATACTTCTCGAGATAATTTGTTAGGTGTATTGTTTAATTCAGGGGAGTTTCTTGTTATAGGTAGGAAAAATACTCAAAGTAATAAGTATTTCGTATATGTTGATATGTTTGAAGTATTGTGTAAACAATTTGGTGTGAATTCTGATATTGGTGAAAAAGAGAAATATCAAGTTGATTCAAATCTCTTGTTTGCTTTAAAAGTGAAAAGTTTCCATTTTAGTACTGTTGGTTCAGAATTGTTAGTTTCTATTATTAATGGGAATAATACATTGTTGATATATAACATAGATGACAATTACCAGTTAAACTTGTTAGCTAGTATTGAAAATGGATTTAGAATTATTAAACAGAAATGGTCAAATTGGAATGGTACAACTAGTAGTATTACAGTTGTGTCTCCAGAAAATTCCTTACATACATTTACACTTAGCTATCACGAAAATAAGTTATCCATTTCCAATCCAATACTTGTTTTACCACCAGCAAGGTTTAAACTAACACAATTTGAATATGTATATTATCAGAACAAGTCATTATTAGTAACTACACTTCTTGGAAAATTGGTAATTATCATTCAAGATGAAACATTTGAATATCCAATTGATAACTTTACAACTTGTGTTTCAATAGTTTCTGGAATTATAGAATCAACTTTAACTATAATCTTATCATTTGAAAATGGAACATTCATCACTGTAAAATTTAACTTGGACAACAGTACATTTGAATCAATACCCACAGATAATGCATTGAGTTCGTTTGTTGACACAATACTTTCCGTATATCAATTAGATAACATGGTCAAGGAAGATGATGAAGAAAGTGAATCAGGAAATGAAGGATTAATTGTGATTCAAGGAATGAAGAAGTTTTCCAATAATGTATTGGCAGTACAATTTAAAACGATTCCCAAGAATGCCATGGTTTATCGAATTCAATCACAATTAGAAAGTCAATTACAATTTATTAAATTAGAGACTGCAATTGATGAACGGAAAAAAGAATCCGCTAATAAAACGTCCATTGCTAAAGTTGTTCAATATTGGATGGAGAATTTCATAAAAGTGCCTGTGATTTCTGAAGATTCCCAACAAGATAGAAATGAACGAATTGAGAAATTCCTAGACGATGTTGAAACTTTCAAGAAACAACATTTGAAACAAGTAGAGTTATCCCTTGATGATGAAACATCATCAGATTTTTCAACATTGTTACTTGAAAAATTCAATCATAATCCAAATGTAAATCAATTACAGTATCACCATACTTTGATTAAACTAATTATCACCACCTTAATTTCAATTCGAGAAGAAAATGAAAGGCTTAAATCTGGTATTGAACAATATAAACTTGAATTAACTCAAATTGAACAGAAAATTGGAATCTATTTAAAACAATTAATCTTTACTTATGTTGAAAATAATCATGTTGAACTTACCAATGAATTTGATAAATATTTAATGATTAGTAATTTCCAAAGATTGCATGAATTAGGAATAAACTTTACACCTAATGTTCCCGACAAGTGTAACTTTACCATTAGTACAAAGTTTTATTCGGAAACTTTTGAAATTCATAAGGACGACCCAATCCCTGAAGACAGATTAATATGTAGTATCAGTCATCATGGATGGACTACATGTGCCCTTTCCAACCTTCCCCTCTTACAAATGAACAATAGACGAGATGAACTTGCCCAATTCCATTATATTATATCTGATAAATTACTTGGCAAGGGATTAATTACTGATTTATTATACACGATAAATTACTGTTACATAACTGGAAACAAAACCTATCAACTAAAGTAATTTGCATTCCAGACACATTCTCCACTACACCAAGATTGTAACTTATTTACATGATCAGGAGGAATTGACGTTATATATGGAATAATATATCCCATATTTATCATTACCATTAAATAAATCGTCATCCCTAGCATGGGGAACAGATATAATAACCCAAAATAACCCAAGGCTATTCCAAATAATACACCCTGTCTTGTTTTCATCCATTGTTGTTGTTCAGATATTGTGAAATCAATTTCATTAAAATAAGGAATAATTAAATCTTGAGCAAAGTTATTAACTCCATAATATGTCGTTAATATTAATCCTGTATAATAATAATCACAAAAATTAAGTATGGTGACAAGAACTCCTGATTCAAATGAACCTAATTTCTCCACAAATGTAGTAAATGAAATCAATCCCAAGATTAATGTTGATAGTTTGCTTGGGAAACATGTTATCAAGAAAATGATTAAATTCAAGGTGTAGAACTCAGAGTATCGTTTTAAGAACAATTTAAATTGTCGGGAATGACGTAATAAATATTGAAGTTTAAGATATAGTGAATCACCATGATATTCTGAATGATGACTACTTGAAACAAGTTTAAACTTGGTATAATAATCAGCGTTGTTATATTTCAAACCCGCGACAAACAATATGTCGGAATCTGTCAAGAAATTACACAATGTTAAACAGAATATCATCAGGGATGGTGATACGAACCATGATTGATCAAATATCTTGTTTACACAATAAATGGGACCATTCAACACCAAATATATGACAACTGAAATCTTTAAAGATTGTAAATAAACCAACACTTTCAGTTTAGTATATAGTTCGGGATTTTGTAGACATTTAAAACTTGATGTTATAGAAAGTTTAATACTTTGTAATACTATCCATGTTGAAAACGAATGCAACGGCTTCGATATAAGAATAGGTGAAGCCATGTTGATCTAGTTGACCCTAACATATTTATAAGCATAAGTATAATTCAGTTTTGTTTGCAAATCATCCAACGTGGTTGCAATTGAACCACGCGAAAGAAGAGTCGTGTGTCACACAATTTGTTTATTCGCAACCACACACACAACGTTTTCGATGTTTTCTTGAGTAGGTGCACGACACAATATCTGGTTAAGAATAAAATAGCGCGGAATAACTTTTTTTTGCAAACAACTGTGGTCTGCAAAACAAATATGAACTACAAACTTCCAATGTTCACAAGATTGTTCTAGTCCAAGCGTAATCATATGACTACCAGACGAATGTCATGACATTCCATTAGATCGAACCTAACATATGCAAGTAATAAGTATCTTTTCTAATCTACTTCTCCGGTTACCCGGAGGTTAAACTCCGAAATGTTTCTCCACTTCTTTAAGGCAAAAAAAACAACAAAAAAAAACCGTTAGGCGCCACAAGTTTAGTACGAGTCAAAAAAAATACACACATACAGAGTCAGGCGTCACCTGAAAGGAGGGGCAGTTGCAATTTGACCCTTACATACATATAGGTTCTCGGATTCCGGAGTTCGAGGAAAGAATGCCAGAAAAAGAATGCCAGAAAAAGAAAATCGAAGTCAAAAAAAAGGTAGGGAAGGGGTTTCCATTTCTTGCCTTACCGTTTATTGCCGTATTCTAAACATAGCAAGGAATGAGCAAGGGCGCCGTACTTATGTTACACGAATGAACTAGTTTACCCCGATTTTTTTTAACATGTGTCATGATATAAGAAGTTGGATAAATCTGGTAACTTGTAGTATTTTGTAGAGATTTCTTGTAACAGTATATTTTTTTTCTTCTGTCTTCAACATGGCATCTTTAGATTTGCAACCAATACACTTACGTAATCCTCATATCCACACTTCCTTAGTTGAAGTAACAAATAAATTACCTTATAAACCACCATGTCGGATTTTCTTCAAAAATGAATTGGAACAACCTTGTGGCAGTTTTAAACTTCGAGGCATAGGTAATTTAGTTAGGAAATCTATCGAAAAGGCAAGAACCGAGTCTCCTAACAAAACAATTCATGTATTTGCTTCTAGTGGAGGTAATGCTGGGTTAGCTGCAGGATACCTGGCTTATTTCTACAACGTTAAATGTACCGTGGTGCTTCCAGTAATTTCCAAACAATCTGTACGGGATAAATTAAAATCATATGGAGCAGAGATTATTTTGTTTGGTAATACCATTAATGAAGCTGATCAACATTTACGAAATTTAATCAATTCTATTGATATGAATGAGATTTATCCTATTTATTGTCATCCATTTAATAACCCCTTGATATGGGAGGGTCATTCTAGTTTAGTGGATGAAGTTACTTCGGAATTGGGCAATAATATAAAAGGAATGGTTTGTTCATTTGGTGGAGGTGGATTATACAA
Source organism: Spathaspora sp. UFMG-CM-Y285 (assembly GCA_002911495.2). NCBI lineage: Eukaryota > Fungi > Ascomycota > Pichiomycetes > Serinales > Debaryomycetaceae > Spathaspora > Spathaspora sp. UFMG-CM-Y285. The sequence goes on from PPUV02000012.1 coordinate 56,889, forward strand.
TGGAATATATCAAGGAATGAAGAACAACAATATAAATGGAGAGGTTTTGTTGATTGAAACGTTACAAGCACCAACATTAACTAAAACCTTACAAGCCGATAAAATCATCACCTTAAAATCTGTGAATTCCTTGGCTACTTCTTTAGCATGTTCTCAAACTACTGAAAGATCTTTACAGTATTTTAAAAACACCAATGGAATTCAATCTAAATTGGCAACTATCGATGATATTGATTGTTTACGAGCTTGTGTGGAATTCTACAAGAATATGAACAAAGTTGTCGAACCAGCATGTGGTGCCGCTTTAACTGTCGCATACAATAGAATGGATTTATTACATAACTTTAAAAATTTGCAACCAGATGATATTATTGTTGTTGTCGCTTGTGGTGGGTCTTGTACTACTGAAAAAGACCTTTTACAATTTGAAAAAATGATCAAAAGAGCGGAAACTAAGTTGTAAATTTATATTATACACAATATACACTCAATCAGTTTTCAAGAATTGAATATGTTCAGTTATAGCTTCACAAATTTCATCTCTCTTCTCAGCAGTATCACCTTTAGTTATAATCAAATAAGGCTTGGTACAGAATGTATTATACATACTCTTTGCAATATGCATTTCAAAATCATAGCCACCTAATTCTTTAACTAATTCATGACCATACATTCTTCTTCTTTCTCCACTTTCATCAATTGGACCCCTATGATCTTTAACATCTTCCAAAAATGACTTGAGATATAATTTTGGCCAATTTGCATGCAAGAAAGCTAAAGAACTTGATTTAAATAAATGGAAATCATGATTAGACATTGAAGTATCCTTTTGATGTTTTGGATATTTCAAAGGCATTTCATTATGATAATCTATAACTTTTACATCTTTACCTTGAGCAGCATGATTTTCAACAGTTGGATCTTCACCAGATTGAATATAATCAATTATAGGATCAAATTGTCCCATAGCATAAATCTCATGTTTATTAGATTTGGGATTTATTGGACCAAATTCTCGACAAAATTCTTGTACTTGATAATATGGTAAATCTAATTTATGAGCAGCAGCAATAAATGTTTCCTTATCACCTTCACCCGCAGCACCTTGTGAAAGTAAAGGATAAAAGAAATCAGGACCATAATAATTATAATACATGGCCAAGATCAAGGTCTTGAAATGGACCTTCTTGTTGATTAAAATTTGCCCAGTTTCTGAACTTGCTTCAGGAATGGTACCTTTAATATCATGGTAGGAAATCTTGCTAAGATCTTCATTAACTCCTCGAGGATCTCCTTTAACATATGAATTACGAGCTTGGGAAGTTTCATCTACAGGGATACCAGCAATATCGTAAAAAATAGGTGAAGTTGATCTTCTCCATAAATCAGGCCACATAACCAAATGTTTATTAGTAAATGGTTTATTTACAAATAAAACATCGGGATTTTTCACAGGAATATTGTCAGCATCAAGATAAAGAATTCTTTCAAATGAAGAAACTAAAAGAGCAATATTTTTCAATTGGAACCCACCAACTTTATCCATAAAATTTTTAGGTAAATAATGAGTCATAATTTTACATTTAGCATTTAAACTAGGTAAAATATGATGACAAAATTCTTGATCATAATCCTTTTCATAAGGAACAATGACTTCCACAGGTAATCGAGAATTATTTTCTCGAAGAATTCGAAGGGAAACTAATACCAAGTGGTTGTACTTCCCTCCACCTAAATATACAATACCATCACCTTTCATAAATTCATTAAATTTATTATATTTTAATAAATCTTCAGAATATTCCGTAACCATATCATGAATAAATGCTGCATGAGAATTTCTTAAACTACCCTTTTCTTGTTCACTTAAAGTCATAAACAAAGCTAAATATTCTTTAGTTCTAACCAACTCATCAGAATATTGTTCTCTAAGATGTCCACCATACACAGGTAAATGACCATGTTTATGTAACAAATCTTCTACTTCAATTTGTCTAAGTTCTTGATCGGAAATTTTTCTTTGATTTTGATAAAAATCTTCAATTTTCCTGCCATTAGGGAAATGTTCATTATTATTTATTCCAGGAATATCGGGTTTACAAACATGAATAGATTGCATTAATTTCTCAAAGAAATCTCTGGAAGCATGAATGAATTTTTGTTCAGTTTCAAATTGTTCAATTACAGAAGAATTTAATGTTAATTCATTTGCAGCATTCATAAATCCAATCATTTCCTTATAATTATACCCATTAACCAATTTCAAATCAAAATCAACATTATGATCAATATCGGATTTAAGGAAATTCCAAACTTGTTGGGAAGAAGTGGAATCTAATTTATCGTTTAAATAACTTTTTTGAAGAACAATTAAATTAGTTTGAGAATTTTGATGATAACCAACAAGTTTATATTCTTCTTCTGAATTTTTCAGGGAAATGAAAACCCCATTGGTGATTGATTTTAAAAAACTAAATTTACCTGATTTTGAAGTTAATGAAGATAAGGTAGAAGGTGGTGAATTTCTATGAAATGAATAAAGTAAATGTAAAAATGTGACTGTAAAAAGGCCAATTATTATTGATTTAAGGGTTTTTGGGGAGACGTTCATCATATCTATTAAGCGAATGTATGTGTAGCTGTTGTATTGCTAAAATAATAGTGGGTATTTAACTTAAGTTCAAGTAAAAGATACTAAAAACTTTTACTTGATGACAGATCTCGTATTAAACAAAGAAAGAAAAGTTGTCAATGAAAAGAATGTGCCAAATAGCAAAAACAAAAAAAAAACAAGGAGATACAGAAGTTTAAACGATATGTGTAAGTGTAAGAGTGGGTGGGCTTTAAATTTTATTTATAGCAAAGACTAATTTCATTCTTTATCAACATTGAACAAAAAAGAAAAAGAAACGAAATTAAGCATCCACACACGCGCAGATTTTTAGGGTCGTTAGTGTCAAAATAAAAAGTCTAAATTATTTTTTTTTTTGTATTTTATTTTATTTTTTTTTTCCCTTCCACAATCTACAAAAATATATTGTACTTAGATCTTTTCACTATGGTTGCTTTGAAGTTGAAAGTAAAGGACAAAACAAAAAAAAAATTGATTGCTTTTTCACTTTAGCAAGATCTTAACCTTCAATCTAATCTCGTTTAACTTGGTAGTAGATATTAATAATGTAGATGTTGATGTAGATGTAGATTTAGATGTAGATTTAGATATAGATTTAGATGTCAATCTTGATTTGCAAATGGTTATATAATTAATTCTTGTGGTTGTAGAAAACATTTATAGGTCAACACACGTGTGCAACCAAAAGAATTTCACAAAACCACTTTTTTTTTTTGTTGGTGATGCCTTTATTGTTTTCTATTTCCAGAAATGTCAACATAAAAATTAATGGTTCACAAGACCCTAGATCTGTTTCAAATGTCAGATATTGCGTGATTTACCTTTTATGCAATACTGGTGTAAACACACATTTAGTGAAAGTTTAACCGTGAGTATTTTGAAATTGTAAATGGGACAAAAATAGTTTTTTCTACAACATGAGATCTCGTAATTATTTTTTCCTGTATCGAATTGCATAAATAGGGATGGCAAATAGTTTGTTTAGATTAGATTTGATACGAGACCTTCTGTTTTGTAAGGGATTACTTTCCATTCAGAAAAACAATTAAAGTGAATCAGTAGATACAGTACTAATTTGAGAGTAACAGCATTTCATATTTTTTAAATTTCTAAGAATCTATTTTTTTTATTTATCTATAAATAATACTAAAGTATGGATTAAAACATCTATATTGGTTGATAAACTTATTTACGTCTTTTTATTGATTTCCTGAAACAAAATAATACATATTTTGTAAAAATTTCTAATTTATTGGTGTGAATCCTAAACAATATTTTCTACCATCAGATAAGATAACACATGGAGGATGGGAAACAACTCTATTTTGGGGTAAAACACCAAAACAGTATTTTCTACCATCAGATAAAACAACACAAGGAGGATTAGCGATTTCTTCACGCTTAGCAACATGTTCACCTTCCGGTAAAACACCAAAGCAATACTTTTTCCCATCAGGTCCAGTAACACAAGGAGGGTGTGGTGCTTCTTCACGCTTGGCAACAGGGTCAGTTAAATCACCTAAGCAATAAACTTTTCCATCTTCTGCTGTAAAGCAAGGAATATCGGATTCACCATCACGCTTTTCTGCAATAGAATCGGATGTATTGTCTTCGAAATCACAAACATGTTCTCCAAATAACCAATAGCAATGAAATTTACCTGCTCGTTTTTCTAAACCATCAGGTAAAAAACCAAAGCAATATTCTTTACCATCAGGACCAATAACACAAGGGGAGTTTGAAGGAATTTCACCTTCAACAGGTACAGCTCCAATGCAATTTTCTTGACCATTGACACAAGGAGTGTCATCTGAAGTTAAATCACCAAAGCAATATTCTTTACCATCGGGACCAATTATGCAAGGTGGTGCGGTACTTTCCATCGGGGTTAACTCGCCCAAACAATAAACCTTTCCATCATCAGCTGTAAAGCAAGGAGGTTCAGAACTTTCTTCAGTTAAATCACCAAAGCAATATTCTTTACCATCAGGACCAATAACACAAGGAGCAGTTGTCAGAGATGAACCAACAGGTGGAACAGCGGTTTTAGCAATAGGTAAAGCAGCACCAAAAGCAGCTAAGAAAGTTAAAGCAGTTAATAAAGTTGAATGCATTTTGTAAGATTGTAATTTACTATGTAAGTATAATGATGAATAAACAGATGAAGGATAATTGGGATCTTTCCTCTCTATTTATATTGTCTCAGGTCTCATCATCTTGGTCAGGATGTACCCCTATTACATTTAGTGTATCACATATAAGCATAGAAAACCAAAATTAGAAACAAGGCATTATTGATGAGGTTTCCTGAACTTTCAGAAAAGAAACGAACATATGTCATGCAAATTAAGTAAGAGCGCAATTTTTGGGAAAAAAATGCCCCACGGAATAATTTGGAAAATTTACGAGTGTGGGGCATTCTTCGGAGTTTTTTTTTCCACACTTATTATACAAACATATATTTTCAATGATTGTACTGACTGGAGAACCATAACAAGTGTATATTGTCAATCCCTTGTTATAACATTTTTGTTTGGAAGAAAGTATCATTTGTCTGTCTACTGTTTCTGTACAGTTAAGCACATTAGGAATAAAAGAAAAACAATAAAAAAGTCAATCTACGATCGATGATGTAGTAATAAAAAACCCGTTAGAGTTATAGCCAGTTCACGGGAAAACTTTAATTTTACTTTTATAACGAATAAATCTACTACTGGGTTGCATTTTCAATTTATCCGGCACTGATGGATATGATCAGATTCTTGGACATTTTTTTGCAGCTTTCCATTCGTTCATGCGTGACCACACAAAAAGAAAAAAACTTGGCCTGAAAGGGGGTAAACCAAGAATTATTGTGTTTTGCTGTAATGTTCAATAAAGTTTAAATTATTATCTATCTATAACTTACTCTAACTAGGAAAAACTAACTAATAAAAATCTAGACTTAAGGTGAAGGGATAATGACTTATCCGTTTAAAGTTTAATATTCGTCATCTGCTTTTGAAGAGAAAAACAGTATCGTTAATCATTTGTAAGAATTCAAAAGATAACCTCATTTTCCTCACGTTTGTCGTTGTTTTCAAATTTCCATAGCCCTTACTATTCCATTCACATACGCTGCTTCTCCTTCCCTCTTAGTAAATGCTTCAAGCAAAATCCTTCTTTGTTTCTCCATGTTCATAGATGCTTCAGACACTCCACTTTGTTCACGGGGCTATAATGCTTTACGTTTCTCTAATGAATCAAGTTTTGCATATGTATGATCACCAGCAATTAATTCTCGGGGATCTTGCAAAGTATATTCAAATGGATTCGTGCCAATACAATGTTTTTTACCACTTGAAGATGTAATACAATATGGGTCTGTTGAAACGGGATAAGCCGTAGCCAAAGTAGTCAAGAAAGTTAAAATTAATAACGTTGAAAGCATTTTAAGATTGAATTTTATTATGAATGCCGTTAGGAAAACATTGAAGATCGTTGAGAACTTTCATACCCATTTAAATTTAAATTTCCTCAAAAAAAGTAACACTATCCAACATAAACTAAGAAAATTAAACAAGAAATAAGGTAATTGTTACTGTCCTTGGCTTCCTCTAACAAAGAAAACAAAACATTATCTCATCTGAATACGTGTACAACTTGGCAAAAAAAGAAAAGCTGGATTGGGAAATTTACGATTGTGGGTATTCTTCGGATATTTTTTTTTCTTTGGAACTATCGGTTAACTATATGCATGACCCTAATGAACACATTGTAATTTGAGAAATGATCACGATTGTATAGTTATTCTTCAACTATGGGATTACTAGAAACTGATATTAGGCATAAATAAGGGAGTAAATTATATTCTAAGTATAGAGAAATCTAATAACACATTGTATATCGGTACTTGTAAACACTAAGTGGTCATCAATTCTCTTTTATTCGAGTGCTCAGCTTCAATTGAAATCATTCACCTTCAGTTTGAGGTCTTCGATTGCCTTGTGTAATTTTTCTAGAGTACTTTTCAAGTTGGCAGCAACGGAACTTTGCATCTGTTTTAGTTTTTCTTGCCTTTGACGTACTAATTCTATACGACATAAAGTACATTTTAATGTATTGGGCTGCTCAAGTGCTTTATTATAGGGATCACCATTATTTTCCTCCCCTATTATCAGGTCGAAGCAACCAGCACAATCGTCACGTTTCTGTAATGCAGCAGGATTTGATCTTATTTTCTGGAGAATGTCATTAATTTGCTTTTGCATATCACCGACCGCTTTTAGCACCTCAGTAGCTGATGTTACTACTAGGTTATACTCTAGTGTTTTTCGTTGGAGCTCTAAAATATCACCTTGAGAGATTTCACTTTCAGGTAAAGGAGGTATAATTTGCTTATTGATCTTTTGAAGCTTAGCTTGGATATCAGCATCGATAGAAGCAACAGGAAAAGCAGTGACAAATATTGTCACGAATGTTAATATTATTAAAAAAGTTGAATGCATTTTGTTTTGTTAAGTGAATGTAGTTTTTAGATATCGAAATAAATTCTTGTAATTTAGTAACTATTTATATTAATACAAATGTCCGAGTTTACCGTTGGGGCGTTTCTAAGAATTATTTCGCAACTAAAATCATTTCGGAAAAAAAAAAAAATCACCACATTTCTAAAAAATATTATAAAGTGCCGTATTCTGTGGTCATTCATTCAAATTTTATGAAGAGATTATTGTGTTCCCAATTTACAGAATAATCCCTGCGTCAAGAGGATCATTTATTTTTTCAGCAGCGTCTTTGTTATGTGACCAACTAAAAATAGATTTCATGTAACAGTCTGAAAATGGAAGATTTATAGAAAGACAAGGGGAAAAAGATACTGGTTTTAACAGAAATATTTATCTTCATTGATTAGGTTTCCATCCTCGTTGAAAGTGACAGCGTCGTTTACATTATCATCTTCCTGAGTTTCGACGGGATAAGTAGAGCCAAAAGCAGCTAAAAATAGTTACAATAAAAAATGCCATATTTTTTGTATTATTGAAGATGCTTTACATGTTTCTTTTTTGGGTATGGTTTTTTTTTGCATCATTTAAATTCAAAGTTTACGAATGGGTTATTCTCATGTCATTATTTCTGAGTTTTTTCCGAGAACCAAAAATATCTTTAAACATGTCTCAATTAAATCTAATGTTTTGCAAGAATAACATGTTTACCAAACAAGATAGGAGTTGTTTAAGGTAAGTTCAGACCAACCACAATATTTAACCACAATATTTAACCACAATATTTAACTACAATATTTAACTACAATATTTAACTACATATCTATAGTTGGGAGCATCGCAAAAGAATTCAACAGAAAATATCTCGCAATGATGGAATTGAATATGCATCATTTCACCCAAATGTAAACAGCGTTTCTTACATAAAGCAATTTTCGGAAAAATGTTGATTAGATTTGTATTGCGCCCTTTTATTTTTTTGCAATTTCGCGTTTTTTCCATGACCAATTGATACCAGATTGAGTGAGGTAATTCAAATTAAAGATGTGACTTCTTGAGGAACGTACGAGAATGTTGCATTTTATGAAATGATGTTGCATTTAAGCTTTGATCTATGGATATTCTGAACTATTAGAATCATGTTATGAGTTTTATTAAATCTGGAGAATATGCTAATTATTATAGCAGTAACTTGTATTCTAATACACAAACAGAAACTGGACTCTTTCTGGAAACAGTTTTGAAGAAAGGTTATTAACTCTACAGTACATTAACACAATTACTTAACTTTTTTAACTCTTCTCTTAATATTTTGCCACTACTAAGCGTACTCTAAACACATCAAATAATCAAATACATTTAGCTCAGACTTACTCACGTGAAGTATGTGGTTTTGTTATCAATAAACATTTTTGGAGACACAACAAAACAAAGGAAAAAAAAAAGAATAAGGCAAGTTTACAACGCCATCAAGTTACTACACATCTATCAATATGTCTCATGAAAATCTATTTGCAGATATCGAACAAGATAATAATCCTTCCTTATATGGAAATCCATCAATATTTCAAGATCCTTATGGTCCTACTGCTCATCCGTCACAAAGTCCAAATGGACAACAAGTTAATAATGGATTCCCTAACGAATTAGTCAATAGTACTCTTGGACTTTCACAAAAGATTTCAGAATTACTTCAAGCTGAGGATTTGGAGATTGAAATAGTCAATTCTGAACGACTTGTGAATTCTCATGTTATTGTCTATACTATTCAATTGTTATCTGAAACTACCAACAAAATAATCGTCAAGAGAAGATATAGTGAATTCAAATCTTTGAGAGATAATTTGTTACGATTATATCCTACATTGATAATCCCACCTATACCGGAAAAACATTCCATATTAAATTATCTTTTAAATTCAATAAATAATGCTAACGAAGTGAATATAATTGAAATGAGAAGACGATATTTTAAAATGTTTTTAGATGATTTAATATTTGATTCTAATTTAAAAAATTGTTTGTTGATACATAAATTTTTAGATCCCAATTATGAATTATGTTGGTATAATGCCTTGAATGAACCTCCTGTGAATCGTATTCCTGATAATTTACTATTAGCAAATCCCATAGACCCTTCAGATCAAAATGGATTATATAGTTTATTACCTGTTGTCAATGGATTTGATTTCAATTCAAATATAGATAGTTTACCAAATTTAAAGAAAATGAATGACGATTTATTTAAATTGAATGATCAAGTTAAATTATATGAATTACGAGGATTTGAACAAGATTTTGGATTTTCTATTCCTGATGAGCTAATTATGTTTGAAGTTAAATTTCATCAAATTATTAAAATTCTTGGTGATTTAAATAAACTTGATATTAGAACAAGTAAGAATTTCAAAAATTTAATTACAATATTAATTGAATTGGGGAGTAATTTGAATAATTTTTCCTTACAAATATATAACCAAAAAACTCCCAATCAATTATCAGAATCAATTGAAAAATTTGGATCAACTATAGATCAATCATTTTTAAATTTTGAAAGTTTTATAAGTAGTCATTTAATACCAGAATGGCAAGAACCTATACATCAATTAATCCAATATTATCATACAGCATTAAATTTGATTAAATTTTACAAGTATAAAATTATTCAATATAAGATATTGTACAAGTTGAAATTTAACAAATTTCAACAATTGGTTAATTTGACGAATTTAACTGGAGGTGCAGTACCACCACCAGTACCACCAGTGTTAACAAACGCTGATTCCACTCCTCAAGAAGTACAACCAAATATTGAACATTTACAAGAATTAAACAGTCCCACATTAAACAATGCATTAAAGAATTTGTCAAAAAAGAAAATTACAAAGAAATCTTCTTGGTATGGATTATTTGGGGGCAATAATCAACCCAAGAAGTTTAATTTTAAATTACCAGAACAAGAACCACCTCCGCCGTCAAGTTCAAGTTCTTCCAATTCATTAAAATTCAAACTAAATCATATTGAAAAAGAATTGAATAAATTAAATCAACTTATTGAATTATGTAATAATGATATGACAGTTTTAACTAAAGCTTTAGAAGAAACATTTCAAGATTTCTTAGTTAAATTGGAAAAGAAATGGTTGAATTTAATGATTAATTATATCAAAAATGGTAAACATTTGTTTATAGAGAATTTACTGACATGGAAAGAATTTAAAGAATCTTTGATTTCAGGAAGTCAAGAGATATCTTGATAAATAATTTGAGTGTGTATAGATTATTAGTTAAGTGCATATATTTCCTAATTAGGAAGTCTACAAATTCCTGTTTTTTTCTGACCATTTTCCATTTTTTTTACAGTGGCAACAAAAAACTGGAAAAATCAACTTTACCTGTAGGAACTAACTCAACACAATGGACTTGGATAACGACGTTTCTACAATTTTAGCCATCTTAAGACTGGAGTCTGAATCTCCTGAATTAAACAATATCCTCTATCAATTTGAAGATTTCTATGAACGTAAATTATGGCATCAATTAACTCAAGTATTGGATGAATTTTATTATCAATTTGACAAGAGTTTAGTTACTCCCAGTTTAAAATTCAAGATTTATTCCTTGTTTATTAGTCAATTCCAATCTAAATTGAATCCTATAAAAGTTGTTGATTTCTTATTGGAAAGTTTCACCAAACCAGAAGAAACTTGTGATAAATTACTTGAATTGAAACAAGACTTTTTAAATCAAATTAAACGAGAACAAAATTTTAGAGATGATGATGAAGAATTCAAGAAAGTGGTTGATCAAGAAGATTCAATTATTTATGTTGATTTACAAATTGCCAGATATTATTTGATTTTAAATAAATTGAATGATACAGAAGATATACTTGCAAGATTATCAAGCAAATTTGAATCAAGTACCAATGATTTAAATAGTAAAATCAATGCTGGGTATTATTTGGCCAAATGTGAATATTGTAAAATTACGGAAAATTATAATGATTATTATAAGAATGGATTATTATATCTTTCTTCAGTTCCTACAAATTTAAATGAAGAAGATAAACTTCAAGTATGTTTTCAATTATGCCTTGCTGCATTATTAGGTGATAGAATTTATAATTTTGGTGAATTGATTTTACATGATATTTTATCAACAATTGAACCTGAAAGTTCTCCATATAATTGGTTATATCATTTGATTCAAAATTTAAATTCAGGAAACTTACCTGAATTTAATAAATGGTTAGCTATTAGTTTACAAAGATCTCCCATGTTGGTTAAATTTGAATTGTTTTTGAAACAAAAAATAATTATTATGGCATTGTTAGAATTAATCTCACAAACTCCAACTACAAACAAACAATTGTCATTTTCCAAGATTTCTGAATTCACCAGTACTCCCTTGAATGATGTAGAACATTTAATTATAAAATGTTTCTCGTTAAACTTGATTCAAGGGTATATTAATCAAATTGATCAAGTATTGGTGATAACTTGGTTACAACCTAGAATTTTAAACTTGAGTCAAGTTAAAACTTTATATAACCATTTGGTTGATTGGGATAATAAAGTAGATAATTTAACCAAGTCAGTACACCAAAATGGTGGAACTGTTTGGGCTGGATTGTAGTTAAATAGAGAATTATACAATTGTACTGTTTGTAAATGTAGGCCAAAAAAAAAATAAAGAAAAAAAAAAAGAGAAAATAATTCACACACACAAATCGCAACCCTTGAAGAACAAATCCGAAAATTCCACGAAACAAAATTCCTCACACAGCCCAAGACTATTCCACACCACCTCCACCACCACTACCACCGCCACAACCACCGCCACACAGGAGTACACCAATGAAGTATACACTATTTCTATTATTTGCTAGTACAATTTTAGCCAATATTGCTAGATTCAGCAATGGTAAATATGCTCAAGTCTGTGCTGGGGTATATTCCAAACATGATTGGGGTGGATCAATTAAACCTCATATAGATTTAACTTTAAATGAATTTAACAAAGTTAAATATAACCCCAAAAATAAAGATCAAAAAGCTGATGATGTTATTGTAAGTTATGTAATTTTTGAGTATAAGGATTTACCAAAAATTGGTAAGGATTTAGGTAATGGTCGTTATCAATATATTTGTACTGATGAAGTTGTTAAAAAAGGTGTTTGTGAAGAATCTCAAAAGGGGAAATTTATTGTTAATCCCCAAATTACAAATTCTACAATTTTAGCCTCACAATTGAAAAGTTTAGGTCCAGCAAATATAAATTATCCAATTAATAGAACTGGGTATTATTGTGTAAGTACTTTTTCTCCAAATACAAAATTAGAATATCAAGGAGTTGTAAATTTCCAAAATTCATTTGGTCAATTAAGTGCTAGTGAAATCCCAAAATTACCAGGATATGGTATTCTTACCTTGTGTTATGCAATTGCTTTGGCATTATTTGGTTTTCAATTTTTCAAAAAACGTAAAGAAAATCAAATTTTACCTTTACAAAAATATTTATTGGCCATGTTGGGGTTTTTAACTTTTGATACTCTTGTTGTTTGGTCATATTATGATTTGGTTAATCGAATTTCCAGTCCTAGTGCCGGATTTGCTCGTTTTTATATGTTTTTCCTCTCCTTACTTAACTCCATCAAAATTACCTTTTCATTTTTCTTGTTGTTATGTATTGCCTTGGGTTATGGAGTTGTGGTGTTGAAATTGGACAAGAAAACCATGTTTAGATGTAAGATTTTAGCTGGATGTAATTTTGTGGCTGCGTTTATATATTTGATTTTCAGTTATTATGATGGATCTTCAGCTTCATTGGTGGCTTCAAATAGTATTGATACAGCAGATAGTGGAAATTTCTTGGGATTATTACCTTTGATTCCAGTTTCCCTTACTTTGTCTATCTATTATGTGACAGTTTTATCTTCTATTAGAACAACCACACAGAACTTACATCAACAACGACAAATTATTAAATTGAAATTATATCAAAATTTATTTAGAATTATATTTGGATCAGTTATTTTAACGTTTGCTGGTTTAACTTTGTCTTCATTCATATATTTAAGTATGTCTACAACAGAAATGATTGAACAACATTGGAAAGGATCATTTTTTATATTTGATTTCTGGCCCAGTGTCGTGTTTTTCCTTGTTTTTATGGCTGTGGCTTACTTGTGGAGACCTACAGAAACCAGTTATATGTTGGCAATTCTGCAACAGTTATCTACGGGCGAAGATATAAATGATGATGTTGAAGGACAACCAAATTATAATCAAGGACATGAATTTGAAATGGATGATTTGTCGTTGATGAGTCATAGTGATGATGAAGAACAAGCCAGAAGAAATGTAGAGAGAGATAGTTTTGAATTGGCTGCTGAACATCCCACCAAGGATAGAGATACTGCCCCACCAGCGTATGAGAAAATAAGTGGTGAGGTTGAGAATCCATTTGCCCATGAAGATGACGATGAAGATGTTTCTCGAGAAGGTGGTAGTACATTGTTTGAATTGGGTGATGAAGAAGAGAATGAAAGTGATAAAGATGAAAGACTTCCAAAGGAAGATAGACATAAAGAGTAATTTGACATGTATAGTGCAGTTTAATAGACATACATATGAAGACATACATATGAAGACAGTAAAATTAGTTAATAATATTACATGCTGATATTGGAAAATTACTACCAAGTTTAATGCGTGTATTATAATGAGCTTTGTGATAAATCAATATTTTAAACTAAATATTGCCAAACTATCTTCCAATCAGTATTGGGTTTCTGCTCACTCCTAAAACAAACAAATCAAGTTTGCCACGCGAGAAAAAATTAGTTCCACCAAATTTACATGGCGTTGTCGTATAGCAAACCACGTGCAATTCTAGTGAATTGTCATTATTTTATTGTAAACCTGATAATCACGTAGGGATTGTCACTATATAGAGGGGTATATTTTCTGATGGCAAGGAAGGAAGTTTATAGGGTAAAAATATTAATTAAAACTCCTTCTTCCAATGGACCAATCAAATGGCGCCATTTTGGAGGACAATTAAATCTTACTACTGTTAATACTGTTTGGCCTTGTAAAGAATCAACTTAAACTTTCTGATATTGACTACACTACATACCGTTACAACTAAATTACCAGCTCACTCTGTTTGCATCGCTTGGTTGCATTTACAAAATAGCTAACGAAATCATGCACGCGTGACAGACGCAATCGGTCGGGTAGAAATCTTTTTTTTTTAAAAGAAAACAATCAGCCCAGTGGCGCGAGATCTCTAGCACGCTTCAATCGGGAGGGAAAAAAAAAGAAACCAAAAAAAAAAACCTCTTCTTCCTGGTAAACAATCTTGGTGAGTTTGTGAACAGGTAACTTATTCTCTGGGTTTTCGCGTAAGCAAGCAAGTAATTTTTTACTGGTGACTAGATTACCCTCACTCGAGGCAACCACAAGATATTTTCCGCGAGATCGAAATCTCATTTTTTATATTTGAATTTCACCCAAACAAGCACAAGAACAAGTCTGTCTGTCACCTGTTGTGTTTCTTTTCGCACTTTTTTCGGATAAGATTGAAATTGGCTTCTTTATCATAATGTTTGAAATACAAGAGTTTAGTGGTATTCCCATTGTGAAATTACATAGTATGGACGTTCCCGTGTCAGATGGGATAACCAGCCAAACAACCTTCGCGCCAAGTTTAACCGCCACAATCAATACCCAAACAAACACCCTGTACACAAATCTTCAGGATGGTTTCCCTGCACCAGTTTTCTCATCCCAAACAACAGAAGTGATGCTGCCCATCAGAGTATTCACACCATCCACTGATATCAGTGATACTGATTTCTCGTCTGCTGGTGAACCACCCGTTTCCCCCAAGAAACATGACACACCTCCCCATGACTTATGGCTTGTTCCTAATAAACACCTAGGAACAGAGTATAGAGCATTTATAAAACAAAGGGGGTTTATGGCGTTTCTTAACACGTATATTCCTGAATCAATGACCAAGAAAGATATTTGTAAAATGATTATTGATTTCGGATATCCCCAACAACTAGTACAATATCATAATATATTAACTATACAGGAAACATTATCGATTTTGGTTGATTCAATAATGAATGATGATACGATCGATTCTCAGCTTTTGGATGTTGCAGAGCCTGATGATGAAGTATATACTATACAAGATTTACGACAAGATCTTGGAAAAAGTTGTAAAGTATTAGTAATTACAGGTGCTGGAATTTCTACTTCATTAGGGATTCCTGATTTCCGATCATTTCAAGGGGTTTATTCTCAACTTTCAACCAGTTTAACCGAACCACAAAAGGTGTTTGATAAATATACTTTTATTAAAGATCCTACTTTATTTTATTCCAATGCTCATTTGGTTTTGCCGCCTGAGGGGAAATATTCCATATTACATGCATTTATTAAGCTAATACAAGATAAACAGAAATTATTACGAAACTATACTCAAAATATCGATAATCTAGAAACAAAAGCTGGAATAGCTTCTTCAAAGTTGATCCAATGTCATGGTTCATTTGCTGAAGCTACTTGCATAACATGTAGCAATAAATTTATTGGCACCAAGATTTTTGATCATATACGACATCAACAAGTTCCTAGATGTTCCACATGTTGGGAAAGTATCCGAGAAGCCCAAATGAATCATGGTGTAATCAAACCTGATATTGTATTCTTTGGAGAAGATTTACCTAAAAAATTTTATCGCAATTTATCTAATGATATCAGAGCTTGTGATTTGGTATTGGTTGTTGGTACTTCTTTGAAAGTTGAACCGGTGGCAAGTATAATTGATAGAGTACCACGTTGTGTTCCTAGAATATTAATTAATAAAGATCCCTTACCTGATCGAGATTTTGATCTTAGTTTAATTGGATATTGTGATGATATTGTGTCATATATTGTTCAAGGTATGGGAAGAACTTGGGATATCCCACATGAATTATTTAACAATCAACGATCATTTAATGTAGTTCAAGATGAGAACCGCCCAGATATTATTAGAATATCAAAGATTTAATATATTTATATTGCTATTTAATTTAATTCATCTAACCGCTTTAGTAACTTTGTTTCTGCATCTCCCCATTTATCTATTAATCCTTTATAGAAATCAATTTGTTGATCACACAATCCCATCATAGAAATTTTCAATTCATTCTTGTTGAATCGATCCCAATTAGGGTATTCTTCAGTGATGATTTTATTGGTTAAACTATTAACTAATTTAGTTTGCATGGCGATTTCTTCTTCTAATTGAATTACTTTAGCTTCTAATTTTTGTACCTTGTTATCAGTAGCATTTGATCCAATATTTGCTGTAGCTGACGTAGACAATGTATCTTTAATCAATTGTGCTGTGTTGTTAACAATGCCTCCACTTTGATAAGATGTTATTACCGGGTTAGGTGGGGCGTGGGTGCCTACATTACCTCCTAAACCGGCAACTTCATTTCTGGTTTTCACCAAATATTCTTGTAATACTTGTAAATCGATTTTCTTATTATGTTGTAATTCAATTAAATTGGTTAAACTGACAATGTATTTTGAGCAATCCTTCAAAGATACAAGGAATGATTCATCGACATATTTATATAATTCTTTCCAAGATGTCAGGAAATAACTTAATGATTCTGCGAATATCTTGAAATTGGCGGCAATGGATGTTTCTTCTTTAAATGAATTGTTTGATTCTCCATTTATAGGTTTCTGTTGTACTGTAGTCAACTTAATAATTTGATTCAGAAATTGTTCATAATCAACACTTAATTCATGATTTTTTCTGTTTAATTTAATAAATATCTTATCAAGTTTAATTAAATTCTCATATAATTTCTTTAATTTATCATTAATTTCCAAAATATCCCGATTGGTTTCTCGTTTATGTTTTGAAGGAGTCAAGAAATTCATTACTTTTTCCGTTATTAAATCTTCATTGACTACTTTATTGACAAACCCAGATTCTTCTTGATTAATATCCTTGATTCTTAATGAAGTTGTGAATGTCGCCCAATCGGTCGAATTACTAATGAATAAATGGAAAATAGCCAGTTGTGACAATGTTCTATGTTGCAAAATAAAACGAATAAATCTGTCTAATGAATGTAATCGTTTATTAACAAATTCCGTACCAAATGTATCCCCAGTTAAATATTTAAAATTCAGTTTTGAAGGTAATGGAGGAATCATAATTGTGGGATAATCATTAGACAAACTTTCGAAAAGATATCTAAAATCTCCATATCTTCTTCGAACACTAATACTTAGATATTCTTCACCTTCTTTACGTTTCTTTTCCACACTTAACTTCAAAATTGATGGATGATCAGTTGTTGTGGTTACTAAATATGATATAAAGGGTTTAGAAGCAGAATCTAAATCTCGAGTTGGGTTCGTCACGGTTGTTTTGATGATATATTTGTCAAACAACAGGTCTTCCGGTGTATCTTGTTGTACAACAGGTTCATTCTCAGTAACCAGAGTTTTACGAAGGGTTTGTGTGGGAGTAATATTCTCGTCTGGTTTTGGTGGGGTAACACTGGGGTTAATGTTGGGTTGATGTTCTTCTGGGGATATCAACAAGGAATTACTAGGATCGTCGTTATGTTCTTCTTCTGATTTGCCTTGATTAGCTTGAATAGTATCTTTGGAAGTAGATAGGTCATTTTGTTCTGTTGTTGTTGGTTCGGTAGTAGCTTGCTGTTGCTGTTGTTGTTCAGTTTCTTCTTCAATTGGCAGGAATATATTATCGTGACTATTATTTGTATCATTTATCTCGTCTCTATCCCATTGAATGGATGTGAATTGATCTTCTGAACTCATAGTAATTGGAATCTACACCGGTGGCGTACACTTGTATTAGTGGGAATGTATAGTGTAGATAGCAAAAAAAGAAAATACCCACTAGACAAAAATAGTAAGGGATAATAATTGGTAAGCACACGACATTTAACATGAAACCCGTTGAAAAGGTTTACCAACTGTAAATGAAAGAATTGTAACTTATCCAGTACCAATTGGATGTAATTGAATAGTAGTTGACAATAATTAGGTAGTTGGTCGTTATTTATCTCCCTGAGAGAAGTTATATGCTTTTAAACAAAAGAGATCCTAAGTCTAAATCGAACGAGTATCCCAATTTCATATACTAGTGAATGTTGCCTGAAACTCAACTAAATTAATTAATATCTATAAAATTTGGTAGAAATCAATTGTGCTTACTTAAACCAATATGAAAGCTGGTAGGATCAAGTCACGTGAGTTAGATTCCCACATATTTAAGAATTCCCAAGAATAAAGTAAAGTATTACAGCTCTACAGTTTTCCTTCATACTTTGGAAGTACTTCGATAGTCTAAACTAACACTTTGCTATCTGTAACTATTCTGAACAACTAGTTATTTCTTGTGCTTCTAAATTTGCAAAAAACTCGCATCAGATTGCAAAAAAAGGCTTAATCTACACACTGTTTTCTATAAAAAAAAGAAATTATCCAACTATAAAACCAACCAAACACAAGTTCCTATTATGGATACACCAATAATGGCAGTAATTATACCAGCACCAGCTTTATCTCCAGGTCCAATATGCAAAGGGGAAACATTTGTTGGATCACTACCATATCCTGCAGATGGGTTAGAAAGGGAGGAACCCCCATTGGCAGCAGTATATGGTGCAGGACGTTTATGAGCCATTAAATTTTGCATAACTTCTAAAGCCGACATTTGTTCACCTAAACCATACTTCCCATCCCAACCTTGGGTCCAATTTGTCCATACTAACCCACATGTATGTCCATCTGTACCTCCTGAACATGATCCAGCTGCTGCGTTTGCCGAATCAACTAACCATTTGGTGATTTTTGGTTCAGTATCAGGTACCAATACTGAAGTTAATCCTAAAAATCGGGAAAAGTATGCCTTGAAAGATCTTTGGTCATTATTACAGGAACCTGAAGGTTGACATGCCGCTTCAAACATAACCATACTTCCACTAATATTAGTAAAGAAGACCCTTGAAGAATCTAATAATTTATGAGTATAATTATACCATTTAGGATCTTCAGTATAATTATACAAATATGCACACCCAGCCAACATTAACCCTTGATTATAAGTCCATTGATACATGGTGACATTACTACAATTATTTTCAACTTTAGCACCATCATAAACAAACCACCATGTTTCATTCAACAATCCAATTCCATACATCCAATCCCATACTTTTTGAGCCCAATCTACATAAGTATCATTACTGGTATATCTTGCCAATCTTGCAGCAATATGGAAAAGACATCCATTTGACACCGAGTTCTTATAATCATATCCAGAATTCCATTCGAAAATCTGCCATCTTAACCCCCCATTACATTCATCCTCATCCCATCTAGCAGTCATAGTATTGAACACAGCTTGTGCAAGTGTTAACCAAGCTTTATCGGGATCGTCAGGATTACTGAAATTTCTTTCTGCTGCTCCCATAACAGCAATACCCCAAAACCCTTGATCATCATTACCTTCAGTAGTTGATTGATTCAAGGGAACATAATTATTATTATCCCCAGTTTGATATTCTAAAGCTTGTTTAATCAAGGGGACTAAAGTATCATTTTCAAAGAAAAAAGTATAATCAATAAGTGATCCCCATGCACCACCAGCTTCCCACCAATAATAAGGAGGGGTGAACATACCTATTGTACCTCCATATTTCGTTCCTTCATAATAATCTAATAACCCAGTAGCAATTAAATTACAATCTTCTCGAATAGTAGTGTCGTTGTTTGTATCTAACCAAATAGCTTGCGCAAAGTGGGCTAAATATAGAGTGATACACAATAGTGTTTGATATAACTTCATATTGTTAACAAGTAAATATCTTACAGGGGTCTTTTTGGTTGTTAAGAAAGAAAGTTCAAAATTGAAATTTTGGTTTCTTGATGCGCGACAGTGTGTTCATGACACCCCCTTCCCAAAAAACAGAAAACAAAAAAGTTCTATTTTTAACGACGTCATTGTTTTTTTTCACTTTTATAAAAATTACTACTACACATTTTGTCTATACAAATCATCTCTTTTCAGGTTTAAGTACAGGATCCAAGAGCTCTACAGTTGATTCCTTGGTCATGGGACTGTGATTATGTATCTGTGAATCAGTCACCGGTTCTTCTAATTCATCTTCACTACCAACTTCTTCTTCTTCTTCTTCCTCAACTATAGCTGTCTCTTGTTGTTCTTCATCTGTCGACTTTAATACTTGGTCATAGTTTATAAAATCAGCAATAAAATCTTCCTTTGTCAATGTCTTTACAAAATTTTGCATTTCTTCTGAAAACAAATCCATTAGGGAAAATAATTTATCATAAATTAAATTTGCAGTCGTTGAATTAAAATCTAATCGTAAATTTGATAAATGTGAATTGGGCATGGATTTTTCAAACTGTAACTTCTTGAAAATATCAGCAATCTTATTTTTAAACTCGGTACTATATTGATTCTTACTTGGTCGATAAATTTGATGATTCACTTTAATAATTAACAAGTTATATTTCTTGTTATAATTAAGCGAAATCCCTGAACTCTTAATCTTCTTATATTCCATACTTGGTTTATCATTAGCTATGAAATTATGAAAACTCTTTATGCAATTTGTTGATTTAAAATCGTTAATATTGGAAGATTCTTGATTATAGGGAATCCCTAATATGGCAACTATTGGTTCAATATACAGGACTCGTAAATTACTTATTAAATGAGATCTTATTTGACGTTCATTAAGTCGAGCATTGGAATGAATTTCCAGACGTTCTTTACTATGAGCATCAAACCTTGCCATATCACTAGTGAAATCTTCATTAAATTCTTTTAAAAATACTAAATTGTTTATATCTTGAGATTTTTTACGCTTTTCAACGAGGGTCAACAAATATTTTTGAAAATCATCAAATACATTACCATATGCATAAGGATCTATAATTGAATTAGTTAAGGTGTAACTTTTATCCAATTCATCTTGATTACCTAGTTCTGCCAATTCCAAGAAAATATCTTCATCTTTAATTTCTTCAACATAACTAACATCATGTTTCTTGACCTTTGGTTGAACAAAAGTCTCTTCAGGAATTGTCAACTTTTGTGATTGCTTTTGTTTAATGTTATATTTAGGAGCAGTAGAAATATCCAAATGGGTAGACAACAGGGGAGTTGGTTTATGAGAAATTACAGGAGGAGTATAATCAGGATTACTCAATACTCGATTAATTTCAGCTTCATAATTAAATGGTTTATTATGAAATCTTACAAAATATTCATCATTCAATAATCCTTCTTCTTCCATAAAGTTTTCACTCTGACTTTGTTCTCGAAATTGTTTCAATCCATAAAGCATAGTTTCTTCAGCAAGTGGTTTCCTCAGATTTTTCTTGGTTCTTTCAATGATCCGACATTTAGCACAGGTTTTATATTGCATTACTTCAGCAGGTTCATCTTCAAATCTCTTTCGTTTACAACGACGACATCTCCTAGTATCATCTCTCATGGTAAATCCTTTAATATTGCTTGTTTTTTTTTGGTGTGAATTGTTAATAGGTAGTGTGTGAAGTAGAGCTGGTTAGCGCGGTTATTCACTATATTTTTTTCTTTCCACGCGGTAATCTGTGATGTTTGTGAGAACCGAAAAAAAAAGAAAACTTTGTCTTACAAATCTCAGATATTGAACAAATTCAACTAATGATTGATTAAACAGTTGACACTAATTTAAATTGTATTGAAAGTAGATGTGACTTCTTGTTCGACGATGTTTTTTTTTTTCTTCAGAAAAATTTTCCCCCCGTCTTCTCCAAAAAAAGAAAAAAAATTTAAGAAAAACAAAGGTGGTCACGTGAATTCCAAAAAAGTTTAATATAATAAAAATATTAATTAGTTTTTGTTGCATAGGATGAATATGAACTATATTTGAGTTGTTTTTAACAGAGTATATTAGATCAATCTGGTTGGTTTTATATTTCCATCTTTTTCACAGCCATTTTTTTATTTTTCAGAATTGCGAATTGAGAAACTGGTGCAACATTATTTCCTAAAACAGCAACAAGCGAGCGTTGGCAGGAATCTTGAACATACACCTCAAATTTAATATTAATAAACCTTGATATCATTATTTGTTTCTGTGAAGTGATTCTGTCAATTTAGTTTCAGGAATCTTCATTTTCAAGAGATGTTGAATGGAAATCAGGCTTAGATTGACAATAAACTTATAGTTAATGCGATACACTCTTCGATCAAGTTTGATAATATTCTCATTGCCAATTTACAAGAGTTCTACAAATATATCCTTGATCATTTCTAATTACTTCATCATTCAATGCGATTCAAATTTCCTACGATGCGCAGCGCATCTGCCAACTTTAGCGCTATTTCCTAATTCGGATATACGCGCGAAATCAAAAAAATAAATCAATTCAATTTTCCCCAGTATTTAAATCAACAATATTTTCAAAAAACACACATTTGCTTTCTTTTTCTCAACAGTGTTCCATGGCTCCCAAATTAAACAATCCAGAGTTACTCTGTAGTAAACCATTCATCAATGGTCAATTCTATGATTCGAAATCTACCCGCACCTTTGATGTAATTGACCCTGCTACTGAAGAACTTATAATCACTTTACCTGATCAAACTCCCGAGGAAATTGATGAAGCTATTAAGTTAACTCATGAGGCTTTTAACCAATACAGACACACTTCACCTTATGATCGCGCCAAATGGTTACGAAACATGCATAAATTAATGCTTGACAATTTAGACGATTTAGCAACTTTGATTACTTGGGAAAATGGTAAAGCTCTTGTTGATGCTATTGGGGAAATTAAATATGCTGCTAGTTATTTTGAATGGTTTGCCGAGGAAGCCAAGAGGATGTATGGACATACTATTCAGCCCCTGAATCCAAGTAATAAAGTAATGACAATTAAACAACCTGTAGGTGCCGTGGGATTACTTTGTCCATTTAATTTCCCATCTGCCATGGGTGCAAGAAAGGCAGCACCAGCATTTGCTGCTGGATGCACATGTATCCTTAAACCAGATGCACAAACTCCTTTGAGTTCATTAGCCTTGGCATATTTGGCTAAACAAGCAGGATTCCCTGATGGAGTGTTTAACGTGGTATTGGTAAGTGTTGAAAATACCCCTATGGTGGGGTTGAAATTTTGTGAACTGAAATTAATTAAAAAGATTAGTTTTACTGGTTCTACACCTGTTGGGAAATTACTTATGAAACAAAGTTCTTCAACATTAAAGAAACTTTCTATGGAATTAGGTGGGAATGCCCCAATTATTGTATTTGATGATGCCAAGTTAGATATTGCTGTGGAACAATCAATTGCTTCGAAATTTAGATCCCTTGGACAAACATGTGTATGCGCTAATAGAATATATGTTCAAGAGAAAGTATATGATGAATTTTGTGAAAAGTTTGCTGAAAAGGTACGTCAATTTAAAATTGGAAATGGTTTTGAAAAGGGAGTTACTCATGCTTGTGTTATTAATCAAAAATCAATTGAAAAAGTCGAGACTCACTTACAAGATGCTTTAGATAAGGGGGCTAAATTAATTGTTCCTGGTGGTAGATTATCTGAATTAGGTAAAAACTTTTATGCTCCTACTGTGATTAAAGATGTTACTCAAGATATGCGTGTGGTGCAAGAAGAAACTTTTGGACCATTAGGAGCAATAATCAAGTTCTCGACTAAAGAACAAGTATTACATTGGTGTAATGATACTCCATTTGGTCTTGCTTCATATGTGTTTTCGGAAAACTTAAACAATGTTTGGTATATGTCTGAATATTTAGAAACTGGAATGGTTTCAGTAAACACAGGGTTATTTACTGATGCGGCATTACCCTTTGGAGGAGTTAAAGAATCTGGTTTTGGTAGAGAAGGGTCACTTTATGGAGTTGATGATTATACAGTAATTAAATCAATTACTTTAGGAAATGTATATCACTATGTATAGAACTTACTATTCTTTATATTTTTCAATAAATTGTTTATGAAAACTGGTCCATTTATTAATCCATTCTTCTCCTGGAGGTAAAAACGTTGTTCTTAAATGATAGGAATCTGGTTTTTGACCAAATCCATTTCCTGGAATACAACAGATTCCGGTATTTTCTAATAATTCAATACAATAAATATCATCAATTCCCAAATCGGAATTTCTTGCTCTTGAATATAACTTGTGATATGTTTCAGGATCAAAATTCAATGAAGGGAACAAATACATGGCTCCCATAGGTTTATTACATTCAATACATTCCATAGCTTGGAAAGCCTTGTATAATAAATCAGCTCTCATTTCTAAATCATTATGAATAGATTGAGTTTCGGCTTTATATAATTCATACAGTTTATCACCTGGTTGAGGAGGATTAATCATTAATTCCATTAATGCTTGACCAGAAACAACAGAACAAAGATTAATTGATGCTAATTTGAATACAATATCTCTAACTTCAGTAGTGAATCCGACTAATTCCATATAACCACCACGTTGACCACATTCTCCAGAAACACCCTTGGAGGTGGAATGTAAAGAAGCTAATTGAACATGTTTATAAGTTTCCGGTTCCATTTCTAACAACTCACAAAGAATACGTTTGAATGAAATAAACTTTCCTTTAAAGATATTTTCTTGATACACTTCATCAGCAATTAATACTAAACCATATTCTGCAGCAATATCAATAATTTCAATCATATCTTGAGGGGACAAGATTGATCCTGTTGGATTACCAGGATTTATCACTACTAAAGCTTTAATATGTACACCTTCATCTTGATTCTTTTTAATTAAATCACGAATTTCTTGAGGATTAGTTGACCAATGATTAGATTCATCTAAATAATATCCAATTGGTCTAGCATTATTAAGAGCTATAGTTGCTGTATATAAAGGATATTGTGGAATTGGAATAAGGAAACCAGAATTAGGATCAGCACTTAAAATTTGAATTAAATATGATACAGCAGTTGAAGCCCCTGAAGTTAAGAACAAATTATTTGGGTTAGAAGGATACCCATCTCTACGTTCAATGAAATCAGCAATAGATTTTCTAAAATATGCTGCTCCTTGTGAATGACTATATGCTCCTAAAGAACCAATACTTTCAAGAATTGTCTTGGCTCTTGCAACAACATCCTTTGGGTAATCAACACCCGTTTCTAATATCCCAGGGTATTGTAAAATCGATAATACTTGACGATACCAAGTCAAGGGACGTTGATCTAATTGTTGAGGGTTCCCAATATTAGCATTAATAATTTTTGAAAAGGGTAATCCATGCGATTGAGGTTGAGATTTAATTAAATCTTGTAATCCATCAGCAATAATGGGGATTTTGCCTCTAACGGCATATTTTGCAGTAACAGTATTAGGATTGATATCATGAATGCTCAATGGTTCAGCAGGTTTGAATGTTGATAGTGATCGTAAAGTTTTGGTTGAAATTGGAGACATTTTGAATAAACGCATAGATCCAAAGATCTTACTTCTGGTTGAATGAAGCAACATTGTGGGAGAAGTTTAATCTATATATATATATAGGAGTATTGGTGTACAGAGGGTTAAAACAGGTACGAATTGGCGATATGAGTCTGGGAGATAAGACTCGTTGAAAAGTGGAGATTAAACTTTAAAAAGGAAAAGAAAAAAAAGAAAAGGTTGGGAAAAAATGACTTGATTTTATTCCGTGTGAGTAAATCTTTAAAAGAAAATTTTTTTTTACAGTTGGAATTTCGTGGGGTTTTTCGTAAAGTCTGGCGGGTATTGTCTTTTGTTGTATGGAAAGATTCCAATTGTTTACTGTATTTGCCTTACGCAAGGCATGTCAATTTAACGGTTGAATGTATTCTTCGGTGATGTATATCCGAGAAGAGGGGTGGTTTTTTCGGTAATTGACGGGGTTGCGGAGTTTTCTGTAAAGTTTTAAACCTTTGTGGTCGTAATTTAAATAAAACGGGTATAGAACTCCGGGAATGCCTTACCTGGATTGTTTGTATCATGTAAACCGTTTTTGTTACTTAAACACAACTTATTTAGATCTAAGAAAGAAATTAGCATGTGTTTTTTGAGATATTTCACAAAAGAAAAGCTGAACTCTTGTACAAAGTAACAAACGTCAAATCAAAATGGTTGGAAGCACTGAATGTGGATCGTGATAAGGAAAAGGTCTATCAAGGTATGAACCAAATGTTCAATCATCCAGTAGACTCTTTATTCATCTCATGCGAGTTATACATACTACCAAGGTGTTTTTTTAAGCGATTGTAGAACAATTAGTACGATAACAAGCCGTGTCACGCCAAGAAGAAAACAAACTGTTGTTGTTGTCACATTATTTACAGTATAATAAGTAGTACGATTTATTGGAAATAGCATCTAGTTGAAGAGAACTTACAGTATATGCAGGAAGAAACATTCTCTCGAACTGTGCTACCAACCAACAGCAAATTAATTTTCAATGACCCAATTTACTTACTATCCAGAAATTTACTAAGAAATAAAGTATTAGTTCTGCATGTGTTAATTACTCCTAGTTAAACAGATACCTTATCAAACTTACTTCTCCAGGAATATTATTTTCAAACGGAGTTTACTTTCCGAAAAAAGAAGCCTGGAAAATTACGTATGTATATTCACGTTTATGTGTCAACCGTATTTCTGCAATATTGTAAACGTCATCAAGGTTATTCCTTATCTCTATCTATTTCGGGAAAACACAAAAAGTGTTAAGCCTCCTTGAAACTTATTCCTTCGGATAAACTGAAAATTTTAACTTTTCACATCCAAAAGAAACATCTACATTCTTTTGCATAAAAACTTGTTCCAGACCCAGACCAAGGCCCCCAGTCCCCCAGTCCCAGTACCCCAGACCCAGTCCCCAGACTCTGCGTATCTGTACTATGCAGTGGCATATTTCCAGAGAACCGTTTATCTAATATCTAAAACTGCAAGGCATAAAACGGTCATCTATGCAAGGATATTTTTTTCGCAGTACATCTCGGTGGTCATGCCGGAATTATTCCCCAGTAAAAAAATAGCCTCGGCAGATTCCAAACATTTAATTTTGAAGTTGGTTTAAATAGTATTTAGACATTTATCAGATAATATACATCGCCTGTTGTATGTCACTATGTTGCTGTGCAATCATCACAACGAAAAGTAATGATATTTGCTTGCTTGCAATGCATTAAAAAATTTTTTGCGGTAGAAATCTTCACATTCACTTAGTTTTTGTACGATATTATTCGGATATATCTCGGAGAACAACATTAGCGGAGTTACCTTCCCGCCAAGTCAATGGGCTCAGTTGCAAAAAAAAAGATAGAAGTAAAATCTCGAAATCATCAGTTTTATGCATAACAATGGATAACTCTGTAAAAGAGAAAAAATAGTCTTTACAAGGGATTTGAATCAGAATTTCAACCTCAAGTGTCTTGTATAGTCATGTATCTGTTCTCACAAGTTCATATCTCTTCACTATTCTAGAAACTTCGTTTGTTCAACGTGGTAACTTTCATTGCCATTACATCATTAATATTTTTTTCCAGAATAATATGCACACTATAATTTGCCTGATGTGTCGCGAACCAAAAGCCAGAATACTAAAGAACAAATAAATAACAATGCAGAAGAAGAAGAAAAAAAAAATAGTTTATTTTTTTGGCGTAGTCAGATTGTTTTTATTTTTCTCTCTGTTTCATTGTTTTGATGATGGGATGTATGGAAAAAATGTGGGAGTTTCAAGTGGGTTTGTACACCCACCTAGGTTTTTAGCCCACATCTGATAATCGGATACGACGATCTATCATATACGAGTGGGCTGGGTAGAAATGAGCTGTTATTATGTGACATGTACCCCTATTAACTTATAGGAACTTTCAATTTCATGTTTACAAAATTATTATTAAAAAGTAAATGCACGCCATAAAAAAAAGTGTGACGTTTTAAAGCGTTTGTTTGCCTGTGGTTAATTCAACCAACATACAAAAAAAAATTAAATAAATAAAAAAATAAAAAGAAACACTACGCTATGATATGCAGATTATTTTTAATCCAAAGTATTGTAAATAATAACCAGGCGATGATCTACTCTTACTATAGTTCCCCCTTTTTCGTACTATGGACCTTTTTAAAAATAAACTCAAGTAAAAATAAAAAATTTTACAAAAAAGTCTTGTGGCAAGGGGGGAAAAACAACGAAGAATTCACTTTCATATAAATAAATCATTGTTTTACTTTGTTTCAAGTTCTTTTTTTTTTCTTAGTTTCGATTTGCTTTGTCTTATAGTTCACTACTTTTCTTACCTTTATTCATTCCCTGCGAGGTATAGGCCCATCATTCACTAACATACCTACATCAACATTGATTTCGCTTATATACCACACACTGTTTGGACTTCTACAGAGAAAAAATAAACACCAACACAAAAACAAACACAAACAATGTCACGCAAATGTTCCTTGGCTATAGAATCGCCCAAAGAACCCAACAGTTCAAATCACCCTTTGAATGCATTCCTCGTTTATAATAACCCTGACACACTGGCTGTATCACCATGCTCTTCAAGATCATCATGTAGCTCTTCTCCCATGAATACCAGTGCGATTCTCGCCAGTTCTTCTCCTCCTCCAACAGCACGTCGTCCTTCTTTCCATCAACAACAGAATCATCATACTCACCATCATCATCACCGTCCAAGACTGAAACGTTGTCTCAGTAATCTTTCCTTTCCAGGTAAATCCCAATCGCTTCCTAATTTACAAGATGATTCATATACCCACCATTTAGGTAATCGAAGAATATCTATATGTGATTTGAATAATTTTAGTGATGAAGTATATAATGTATGTTCAAGTCAATATTCAAATCTAAGTACTTCAGATTTAATACAAAATGAATCCCAACCAAGAATAACGGGGGAAAATACTTTGATTCATCTTGATAATCTGTTTCATTCGTTTAGATTTAGGAATCATAAAAGACGCAATTCAATAGCCTTGAGGTTTGAAGCTCCTAAAGTTTTGTAATAGAGAGGATTTTGTTTCAAGTGGGGTAATATTTTTGGTTTGGTATTTTTATTATGGGTAATTTAGTTTTTTAATATATATTTTTCTATTCCGAGCCAAAGTATAATGTATCTATAAATCGATTACGGAAATGCCAATGACTATCCAAAAATCGTTCTTTATTATACCACACATCTCTAGGCTCCATACTTGATAATTTTCCAATGACAATATTAATTTTTGGGAAAACATTGACAATTCTTCGAATTCCAATTTCTGTAGCTAAATAACATACTAATATAATATCACTTACTTCAACTTTATGATCAAGTAATACTTGAATTGCCATAATTGCTCCTGCTCCACTTATAATTTGGGAATCAAAAAGTAAAATCTTTGATTGATATTCATTTATATTTGTAGGGAGTGATTCAAAATGTAATTGAGGTTCTCCTGTAGTGGAATCACTTTGAATTAAAAGTTTCCCAAGTTTAATATCAGCAAAACATTTCTTGATTGATTTCATAAATGTATCTCCACTTTGCATTACTGTAATTGCAATATAATCTTGATTCATTTTAAGTCCATTATATGATAAATTATGTCCTGTAGATATAACTTCTTCTGTATATTCTGTGAAAAACTCTTGGGCTAATTCAACAAGTAAAACTGACATTCTATCCATATAAAATATAAAATCACTACGTGAAGTACTCTGACTAAGTAATATTGAATTTATTCCTTGTACTTGATTAGTGTTTGCCAAAATTTTGATATTATATTTCTCAACATCAAATTCCATATCCATTCCCAATTGTTTTAAATGTAGTAAATGATTCCTTGATTTAAGTGCAAGTTGTTTCTTGATATGATTAATCATTAAATCTATTGCAATTGAATTATCCAAACCTCGAGGGATAATTAAATCTGCATTTTTCATTGTGGGATTAACAAATTTCACGGCATTAGGTTTAACAAATGTTTCCCATTGTTTAATTGCTCCTGCTAAATCTCTTCCTCGATACAAGATATCTCTCGTTAATCTTCGTGCTAGACAAATATCCAAATCAGTATCTACATAAATCTTTAAATCCATCATATCTAATAATCGTTGATCATACAAGGCATACAACCCTTCAATAATTATAACATTGGCACCATATATTATATTAGTCTTGGAAGTACGATTATGGAGATTGAATGAGTAAACAGGAATAGTTGCTCTCCCACCATGTTTCAATTTATTTATTGTCTCCACTAACAAATCTAAATCTAATGAATTTGGATGATCAAAATCAAAATTATTAGCAAAGGCAAGTTGTCTCTCCTCATCCAGTAATGGATTATAGAAATTATCAAATGAAATCAAAATCGTCCATGGTTGATTAATCATATGAATAATTTGTTGTGAGATTGATGTTTTCCCCAGTCCTGAATTCCCAGCCATACCAATAATATAAGGTGTTGTCCAAGGAGGAATATATTTCAGAATTGTGTCATCATTTTCCGACTGGAAATGTTGGTCATATATGAATGAACTGGTGTCACCATTGACTGGAGTTACTCGGGTATTTCTCCCTCCTTTACGTGGAGGCATTGTTTTGAATTGGTGGTGAAGTATTTGAAAAAGATAAGATATTTTTTTTGTTTGTAAAAGATATAGTTATTGTAGTGTGGTATGAATATTCAATCAGGAAAGGGAGTGCGAAGAAGTAGACGTGAGTTGTTTGGAGATGATGAGAGTGATGAGGAAAATATAATTCAAGAACAACACGAAGTTACCCTGCAGGAGCAGGAGCAGGAACAGGAACAACCACAACCTCACCAACAACCTTCTCATCGCAAAAAGTCAAGATACAACAATAAACCTACAGAATATGCTCTTCCTGAAGAACAATCAAAGAAATCATTGCTTCGTCAGAATAATTCAACTGGTAGTACCTCATGGGAAGTTGAACAATTCAATAAAGCAAGTCAATTACCACTTTCAACTGAAGATAAAATAGTTGAAAATGATTATGAATTTGTGTTTGATGAAACACAATTTGTAAATTATGAAGAACCAGATATATTACAAGGTGATGAAGAACAAGAAGTAACACAATCCATCGATAATGAAATAACTGAATTAAGAAAGAATCTTCCTGTTTACAATTATCGTCAAGATTTTCTCACCACTCTTGAAACTAATCAAGTTCTTATTGTTGTTGGGGAAACGGGGTCAGGGAAAACAACTCAATTACCCCAGTATCTTTATGAAGCGGGGTACTCCAAAAATAATCTAGCAATTGCATGTACTCAACCACGTCGAGTAGCAGCAACATCTATTGCAGCAAGAGTAGCGTATGAAATGAATGTAAAATTGGGTCAAGAAGTAGGGTATACCATTAGATTCGATGATAAATCTTCAAAAGCTACCGTTATAAAATATGTTACTGATGGGATGTTACTTCGAGAGTTTCTTACTGACCCAGAATTATCTCACTATAGTGCAATTATGATTGATGAAGCTCATGAACGAACAATATCAACTGAGATTCTTTTAGGATTACTAAAAGACATCACTGTTACCCGTCCACGATTGAAAATAATCATTGCTAGTGCAACAATTAATGCCGAAAAGTTCTCCAACTTTTTCAATAATGCGCCAATTTTAAACATTCCAGGAAGAAGGTTCCCCGTAAAAATTCACTATACAAAACTGCCCGAAGCCAATTACATTCAAGCAGCATTAACAACAATTTTCCAAATCCATACTACCCAACCTGATGGAGATGTTCTTGTATTTCTTACAGGTCAGGATGAAATTGAAACTATGGAAGAAGCACTTCATGATTCAATAATCAAACTTGGTGATCAAATTGAACCTATGCTTGTATGTAGTATCTACGCCAACATGGCTTCAGAAATTCAATCAAAAATATTTGATAAACCTCCACCAGGAACCAGAAAAGTTGTTCTTGCGACAAATATCGCCGAAACTTCCATTACTATTGATGGAATTAAATATGTTGTTGATCCCGGATATGTTAAGCAAAACAAATATAATCCAGTTACAGGGATGGAAAGTTTGGTGGTTGTTCCATGTTCTCGAGCAAGTGCCGATCAAAGAGCAGGGAGAGCAGGGAGAGTTGGTCCAGGGAAATGTTTTCGATTATTCACGAAATGGTGTTTTTATAATGAACTTGATCCCAATCCAGCACCAGAAATCTTACGGACGAATTTAACATCTGTTATATTACTTCTTTTATCACTTGGTATAAATGATTTATTAAAATTTGAATTTATGGATCCTCCTTCAAAACAATCAATCATCAAAGCATTAGAATTGTTGTATGCTCTAGGTGCATTAAACTCACACGGGAAATTAACTAAAACTGGTCAAAAAATGACCGAGTTCCCTTTAGATCCTATCTTAACCAAATGCATTCTTGTGTCTTCGAAATTCGGCGTGACAATTCAAATTTGTGCCATAATTGCCATGATTAGTGAATCAACCAGTTTATTCCACCGCCCAAAGGGGAAAGCTGAATTGGCTGATGCAAGAAAGGCTCAGTTTCATCATGAATTAGGTGATCATTTTACATTGCTTAATGTATGGCGAACATGGAAAAATTATGGATACTCTAAACAATGGTGTCGAGATTGTTTTATCAATTATAAAACGTTACAACGATCGAAAAATGTATATGATCAATTAATTCGTCTTTGTAAGAAAGTGGGATTAGATGTAACTGAAGAAGAAAAAGATGATGAGAATCGAATGATTCAAAAGGCACTCGTCAGTGGATTCTTTATGAATGTTTGTAGATTAAGTCGAATGGGTGATGGGTATGAAAAGTTGAAAGGTAGTAAAGGTGGTTATTTTATTCATCCAAGTTCAGCCATATACAAGACTAAACCAAAAATGCTAATTTATTATGAATTGGTCTTGACAAGTAAAGAATACATGAGGTGTTGTAGTGTTGTTGATGATAAATTGATAAAAGAAATGGCAGGACATTACTATGTAAGTAAATAGTGTATAAACTTATAAACTTAGAATCTAAGAAAAATCTTGCTCTGCTTGTAAAAAAGATTAAAGTTCAAATCAGAAAATTGACTCAATGCATTGTCAATTTCACCTTCTGGTATAGGATTGTTCGAAAGGTCCAAATGCTGTAAACACATTGGGAAATGATCCACCTCAATTTTGCGTATTTTGCATTCTCTCAAGGTTAATTCAACCAACTTAAACTCGTAATTCTTGTCAAACAATGGAAACTTCAGGGTTAATTCAGTGATTACATTCCAATCCAAATTTAAAATTGCAAGATTTGGAGGCAAGATCCAATCATCTAAACTTGTAATTTTATTTCCTGAGAGATTCAACACCTCTAAATTAACTAACCTTTCCCAACCCTTGTACGATAGCAAATCATTAATTCTGTTATTTTCTAACCACAAGTTAGTTAGAAAAGTAGGAAATTGAACCAACTGTAAATTACGAAGATTACATTCATTCATATATAATTCTCGAACACTTTCAGGAAACTTAAATTCATCATCCCATATCCATGAGTTTCCCGATATTGACAATGTTTTCAAACCCGGTGGAAGTTTGTTTAAACATTGAATTTCTCTAAAACTATTACCCTCAAGATCCAAATATCTCAATTTTTCTGGCCATCCTATTGTATTGTTAAAATATTCCAAGACATTATCATCTAATTCATTATAACTCAACCATAAATCATGTATGTCAGGTGGCCATAGAGTTCCTTCAATTATGTCTATTCCTTCAAGTCCTAGGCTTAGTTCAAGTAATCCAACAGGTAAACCATTAAGATTTATTGTTTCTAATTCAATCGCGTCAAATGTAAGACCTTGTAGATTTGGAGGTAATTTCTTCTTTAACATTTCGAAATCTTCAATTTCAGTTGATTCCAAGTTTAAATTGGTGAGGGAAATGGGTATCGATAACGTGGATATACCAATGCTACTATTTCGCACAATTAATGTCTTTAAACTCTTGGGAAATCTAATTCCCAACCAGTCAGATATTTGGGGATTTTCAATTTCAACAAATTTAAGTTTCTTATGATGTACCCAAGATATATTTTCAGTAAGTTGCAGTTTGATCAGCATTAATGACATATTCAGAAAATGCAAACTGGATAAATTTGCAAATGAAACCATACAATCAAAATCATCTGTAGTAATAATAGCTCCTTGTAGTTGAATATGGAGCTGTGAAACCTTACCTAGTATATTGCGATATTTTGTCAACAAATGTTCCAACTGCCAAAAATCACAATTGTCATGAAATATCCGCAATTCTGTAGGATTAACATTAGGGTATTTATCCAAAAAGTTAAATATTTCCGTGACACCTTTAATTCTAAAGAACTTTCCTGGATAGCCACACCCGGTCCATCTTGGATTGAAGCAGAATTGAAGGTTTTGGAAATATACTAGATAGTAATTTTGACACAATGAACGAACCCGATCATCAGGTAAACGTCTAAAAAATCCATTTAAATATCTTGCAGGAAATAATTTAAATATGGAGTTTAAGATATCTTCAGGAAGGTGGGGGAAATGTATTGTTAGGAACTTGAGAAGCCATTCATTGTCACTGGTTACCATTGTAGGAGAGCTAAATGGATTTATATAAGTTGGAAAAAGTGAAAGATTAAAAATGAGTTTACATTTGCTATTTATGTAGATTTATTTAAACATATTTAGGAAACTCCAGCTTAGTTGCATATCAAGTCCTGGGATCTACATTGGAAAAATGAAAAGTTTGCAACATTTGAAAAATGCGAATGAAAGCATACCAAGGTCAATACTTGTTGTGTAATTTCACAATAAAATAGATTCATGATATGAGGACAGTCTGGTATGCACAATTTGTCTTAACCTCTTTTTTATTATCTATATAATGAAAAATACACCGAATTAAGGGAAAACACATCAACGTGTGATAAACGTCGATCTTTAGTTTAAGATTTCTTCTTACAATGGTAATGGTCATATAAACAGTAGAATGGACCTATTCCATAACCCTTAACAACATTGGTTCGGGTACTGGTGGGAGGTCAAGAAGAGTCCAGTTAATGAAGCAATGATCGATAATCTGTTTCTTAGGATAAATTTTCGAACAAGTACGATAACGGTACACACAGGTAAACCCTGGTTTTCAGCTATATATCATTATTCTGTAGTTGTGTAATCGAGTTCATATTATTATAGATGTAGCTTTAGCTCGTATATTAGTTCCCAGTTTCCACATATATGAAACAAGTAATGAACAGAGTTATTTATTGAAACATGTGATAGACTTGATAGTTTACACAATTTGTAATTACTGCAAACTAAAATCATAGAGATACACGTGACAGTGTAAAAATTCTTATAAAGCATCATATGTAACAGTAACTCCTCGGCAGTTTTAACTAAGAAAACTCAAAACTCAAAAAAATGAATCTTTTTTTCTCTTACCTGTGATACTATTAATAAAATCGTGGCTTTTCTCGGAACAATCTAAATAAACAATTTTTGGCGCTAGTTTGAACTATTTCTTTAAACAGTTTTAATCTAAACATCTAGATTCGCTTTTATGCTATTTTGATCCCGTATCACATGATTTAAGCGAAAGGAGTTTTACATTATAAAAAGTCTAAGCCCAAATACACGAGAAGTTTGTAAACACACAAAGAAATTAAAAAAATATTCGCGTCAAAAAATTGAGACAAAATAAAAAAAAAATCAAAAGTTACACAAATTTATCCCAAAAAGAAATTTAAAGTTTTCCATTTCGGTATTTTCGAACCACAGGAAAGGAGGTGTGCATCCATTCTTACATAATAAAGGCAAATAAATTAATTTTAAAGTTTTTTTTTGTTTAATAATACCTTTCTTGGCAAGTGTCTTTTTTTTTGGTTGTCCTGAACTATCCAAAAGGATTTTTATTTGAAACAGAAATATCACACTCCCTTACACCAAAAGGTGTTTCTCTTCGACATTCACTTTATTACGTATAAATACTACTTTTCAACTACTATTCATTACACACAAACAACTACTACTTGACTATGAAGTACCTACATTACATACTATTTATATTTAGTGTAGTAGTATCCCTAGTTAAAGCCGGTAATGCACTTATTGGATGTTATGAGGATATTGATATTGCGAAATCTATGGGAACATTTAAGTGGGCAACAGCGTTATCATGTTTAGAAAATTGTACTGAATTTAATTCTACATTCGTCGCCGTTAGAAACACACTGTGTTTTTGTTTAAACCTTTTACCTAATATACAAGCTGATGCAAGTCAATGTTCTATACCTTGTCCGGGATTTGGAAATGCTACTTGTGGTGGGGAAGATGCTTATTCTGTATTTCAAGGACCAGCCGATGATGGAAGTGCTGATGACCTTGCAAGTCTGGAAGCAGAAAGATCTAGAAGTGTTTCTGCTACGGCCAGCAGTAGTAGTATTCCTGGTCTGAGTCTGAGTAGTGATACTCAAACATCTTCAACGTATGATTCGGTTATTATGAAGACAGTTACTACGGATGCTTCACCTACGGATGCTTCACCTACGGAAACTTCTTCCCATCCTTCAGAGACTAGTTCTAGTGATGATAAAAAGAACAACAAGAAAGAATCAAGCACAAATGTTGGTGCTGTTGCTGGTGGTGTAGTTGGTGGTATTGTTGCGGCAATTTTAATTGGAGTGCTTATCTTTTTCTGGGTCAAAAAACGAGATGATTATTATGATGAAGAAGAGTTTTACGATCATAAACCAATGCCACGTCACAATGGATCTACTAGAGGTACAAGAAAGAATAAGAATAATGTATCACCTTTAGATATGCCAATGTCCAATCCATTTGTTGATCCAGGAAGTGATAAATCACAAGAGAATAGTAGTAATTTTGCTGATCCTAGAGTGAATCCAATCATGATGGGACGTAGACGATTAAGTGAAGGTTCGTTAGTAGATGCAGTAGATTATTCCCGAAAAGTATTACAAGTGGCTAATCCTGATCTGTGATTAGAGGTGGGTGTATAAAAAAAACAATTCACGGTTTATTTCTTTTCTTTATAGCGGTTTAAATAT
This sequence comes from Spathaspora sp. UFMG-CM-Y285, assembly GCA_002911495.2. Taxonomy (NCBI): domain Eukaryota; kingdom Fungi; phylum Ascomycota; class Pichiomycetes; order Serinales; family Debaryomycetaceae; genus Spathaspora; species Spathaspora sp. UFMG-CM-Y285. The sequence continues at coordinate 94,235 of PPUV02000012.1, forward strand.
TATGTGTTCAAGATTTAGTTACAGCTGAAATTTTATATTTATTAGTTATATTCCGATTAACTGAACGAGAGCGAGGTTGATTGATGTAGAAGAAAGAAGTAACAATTGTAAGATCTTAAGTACCTTACAGGCAGATCCTTCTGTTTATTTATGTAAACCGGGCTATGTTTTTGTTCGTCAGAATTCTGGTCCGAGTTTACGCACCCTTAAAATTTAGACCACATAAAAAACAGATGACAAAAAAAAGAACCACAGTGTTTACTATATAGTTAGACTATTTTCATCCAGCAACATAATACTTATACATTTACATATAAATGACATATGAAAGGGTATGTACAATAGCACCCATATCTTAATTGCAGCACTAACTTATATTTTAGATCCCCTCAGAAACAAACGACAATATATTATTTGACTCGTTTGAACTGGGTCAACAAGAAGCCGATACAAGATTAACCTCAAGTTCAGAAAGTTCAGTAGATCTTCCAGAAGCTATACCATCACAACACTCACCTCCACTAGAATCAACATCAAGTCTACCCCCGGATTTAGAACCAGGTTCAAGTTCCCCGCATGCCAACAATGCTATTCGTCAACGAATATTACGATTTCTCCACGCTATAATCCCTATTAAACAAACTTATGAACGTATAAATAATGGATTAACTACCGGTCGTATGCAACTGAACCAACCTGGTAGGTTTATAGGTCAGGGAACTGATGGTGTGTTTAGAAACCTCGCAGCCAAACCAGATACTCAAGCAAGTTTACAACTTAAAGAAACAAATCCTCCATCATACGAAGAAGCAGCTGCTGATGCTGCCCCAGAATATTGGGAATCACTGGTGATATCCCCTATGTATGAAGATGAAGTGTTTGTTGAAGGATTACCTGTAGGTAATATTGCTAATTTTGTCTGGAATGGATTAGTTACCATTGCTTTTCAATTTGTTGGGTTTGTATTGTGTTATTTATTACATACAAGTCATGCCGCCAAACATGGACTGCGAGCTGGGTTAGGAGTAACGTTAATAATGTATGGTTGGTCAATTGTGCCTACTAATTTTGGTCATCTGGATAAAGTTCCCCAAAGAATAATACCTGATGATCCTGGAGTATATGATATAGATAAATCAACGAGAATAGGAGGGAAAGTTGATGCGTATGTACCTTCAGGAACATTTATTCAAAGTGATGAAGTAGTTCTGGATTCTGGAAATGCTCCATATGTTGCATATGGACTTATTGCATTTGGATTGTTTATTATTATTAAAGGGTTGGTTGATTATTATAGAGTAAAGAAGATGGAGCGAGCAATATTATCGCCAAGACTAGAGGTAGCTACCGCAATGGCAGTAGCAACAGCAGGAGAAACCTCAGATACCGTACCTGAAGAAGTCACGGAAAGTGGATCACCAGAACAATCATAATCATATATATAGAGCTATAATATCTAATTCTATTTCTATGTCTATCCCATTATAACTAACATTTTTTCATATATAGTAAATACTATACCTCCACTCAAGACCAATCTACCCAATCTTGGAGTTGCCCCTTTCCAAAATGTCAACAATCCTTCTTGTTTAAAAATCTTGACAAAACAATCAATGGTACTCTTATATAACTTGTCAGCACCTAATGCTTGCATTCTAGTTTTAACAGTATCTATAGGCATGGTAGAATACACAGTAATAATCCCAGCCAAAGAACCAACAGCAAAAGTTGCTCCTGAACTCAAAGGTTCATTTGGCTTTTGACCTTGTGATTGTTGAATCATTGTTTTAAGGGCATTATAACTTCCTAATCTAACTGCTTGATTGGCTGCTTGCCTCATACTTACAGGAACAACACCAGCATAAATACCTCGGAATCCCATATCTTTTACTAATTTAGCAGTTCCCGAAAGCAATCCATTTTGATATTTCGGTTTGGCAGTTTGTCGATCATCAATTAATCCAGTTTTAATAGCTTCAAATGGGGTTACAGCAATAACACTTTCTAATAAACCTGCACCTAATCCAGCAATAACCCCACGAGGACCACTTAATTTCCCATTCTTGTCAGCAAGTAAACTTTTGATATAATCAAATCCTAGAAATCGTACTGATGCCTTGACAGTATTTCCCACAACAAAGGCAGGACATCCAACATATAATGCCAGAACACCTTGAGTTTTGGCAATGGTATATATAAGAACTAGGGGGTTCCGAGAAGTAATACTTGATTTCAGAACTAATTGAAGTCTAGTTTTGGCAAATTCAAATGGATAAGTGATGACTCCTTCTACTGCACCTGCTGTACCACCAGCAATGAATGATTTAAAAGGATCTATCTTAGCCTGGGTGAGTGTTAGTATGACATTAAAGGGAATTTGTTTTCTTTTTCAATTAAACTTACCTTCTCTGATTTATTCATGTTGTTGTTGGTGGTGATCTTGTGAGTTGAATTTTTCAGATTTCGATTTTTTTTTTCACTAAGCCGCTATCGCTATCAATTGTGGTTGACTCATTCACACGCAATGCCGCAAAAATTTACAAGAGAAGAAGAGAGTCATGCCATCACGTCACTATTAATATGTTTATAATAAATTACACTCGGTTACTCTGTCTATCTCAATCTAATAGTAACTAATAATCTCCCTTGAATTGGATCATGTTCATACTCCACCAATTCTTCAGTGATCTCGGGTTCAATTTCAGGAGTTGGTGGTTTATATTCAGGATTTCTAATTTGAGTACGATTAATGAATATTTCATTATGTTCAAAAACATCAGGAACACCTAAATCAACTGCACCGGGTAATATGGCTGACGGAGCTGGAGTTCTGAATGTCTTGGGTAAATCAGTCAAATCTGGCAAGGTTGGACCACCTCTACCGGCATGCGCGGCTATACGACGAGAAGTTGTCCCTCGAGGTTGCAGTGTTGCTTGCATCAGTAATATATCTTCATTATAATTATGACGTCTTTTTCTTCTACTATCACGTTCAATTTCCTTGTCAAGTCTTTCCACTTCAAGTTGGGTAAGTTTGATTACTGAAGGGGAAAAATCGGCCACATTTGCTGGGTTTCGTAAAATCAGAAAAAAGTCATCAACAACGGTATAATCAGGAGAGACAAGTCGCAATGAAGGCAATAAATGATTTCTTATTTCATCTTCATGTACAGGACTTCCATCAAAATTGTACCCTACTAAATTCAATGCCTTGTGATAAAATTGCATTTGTTCACGTATAGTATGAGCTATTGATGTAGTAAATTCTCCTGGAAGACAAAGTTCATCACACATAATCAGAGCAAATTCTTCAGGGTCACCTTCATGATAATTTAGAATATCCCATTCAAATTGATCAGTTAATTGGGTGTTGTTGATGGTAACTTCCACTTTAATAGGTATTCTAATTTCACCCAATGTCCTCACGGGTTTCTTCAGATAATCACTAATTTGTTCCTTGATTGCCAGACAAATTATATCAAAATATCCTTTAGGAATAAACTTGTAATCATCAATTAATTGTTTGGTAAATGTTTCTACAGTCATATTTTCTTCATTTAAATCCCAAACAAATGTATCTCTCAACTTAAACCGATCTCTTTCTTGATCAAAATCTAATCTAATAGGAACATAATGTTTTGGTTTCTTACTATATTTCATTACCCGTTCATTTATAGTTCTATCAGTTAAATCTCGTTCAGGAAGAATTAATTTTGTTGTACTGTTAGTTATTCCGTTACCATATCCTTGATATCCTTCACCCCAAATACTATTATTAAATTGATTCTTGTTACTTAAATTAATAGAATTCATACGTAATTGTTTAACATGATTGTATGCCTGAATATCACGAGACATACTTTCAAGTGTTGATTTGTTATTATTCAATTGTTGAGATAATTTCAAGACAAATTCCGAATCTTTACGAATCATGGTTTCATACATTTGTAAATCTAATGGTATTTCCTTGTTTTCTTGTTTAAGCTTGTCAGACCATTCATGGAAATTGGCAAGTGTCTTCATTGATACTTTACTGGCAATTTCTGGTGGGATTCCCCCTGGTGTAGCACCACCTACAACAGGAGCAGGAATTCCTGGCATACCAGGTGTACCCATTCCAGGAGTAACCACAGGAGCAATCCCTGGAGGAATAGCCTGAGGCAGTATGCTTGAAATAGGAAGTCCACCTTCAGTTGGTACAGGATGGATTGGACCATTCCCAGGAATTGCACCAGGAATAGGAGTAACGCCGGCTGGAGGCACTCCACCTACACCACCTATTGGAACAGTTCCAAGTATAGGTTGGGAACCTGGAGGTATAACCATTCCTGGCATTCGTTTATTCATAACATTTCCTTGGATTTGTGGTTGTGGAGGTACACCCATTGGTGATATTTGTTGAGTTTGTCTGAACATTTGTGCTTGATTAGGTTGTTGCTGTGGTTGTGGTGGTGATCCCTGGGGCATTCCCATACGTTGAGACATTTGTTGTTGTTGTTGTTGTTGTTGATTAATCAACAATTGTTGTTTAATCAACTGGTCTCGAGCCATTTGTTGTGGTGGAACTTGTTGAGGAACTTGGCCAAGTTGTTGTCCTCTCTGTTGTTGTTGTTGTTGTTGTTGTTGTTGTTGTTGCTGTTGTAATGCATAAATCTGTTGTTGTCTTTGCATGTATTGTCTCATTATTTCAGGATACATTGGACTATTCTTGAATTGTTCCAATTGTTGTGGTGTGAGTCGGGCCAACATCTGAGCATTTATCCCACCAGGTAATCCACCTCTACCAGATTGTTGCTGCTGAGGTTGTTGTTGTTGTGTGTTATTCATTGATGGTTGATCACCTCCTGGTTGATTAAAGTTCATCTTCTAAGTACTAACTGTTTTCAGTTTATTATTCTTTGGTCAAAACATTTTTTTGGGAACATTCAACCAGAAAAATTTTGGTAAGTACACGCACGATATATATAAAATTACTGCAAAAAAAAACACTCTATAAAACTCAAGTCATAAATTCAAAGATTGATCCCATATTAACATATCTACGACCACATTCAGTTAAATACTTTTGCACTACTCCTTGACAATGACTAAACAATTCACTGTTTTGTTCAGCTAAAGCATTCACTTGTCCTTGAGCTAATGGCTTCTCTTGTTTATCTTCATTAATTGGTCTCAATTGATTCTTCTTTGCTTTATCAACATTAAATATTGAATTGAAATATAATAATTGATTATACAATGACTTGTCACTGTATCGATACCTCATCACTCCCTTACAATCCATGGCTCTACCACTTGATCCAATACATCTTCTTCCATACACTGATATTTGTCTGGTGACAATTCCACATGCTGGATCATCACACATTAACCAGCCACTATAATATGTTGCAATATGTTGTCTGATTGAATGCTCCAATTGCGATGTAAGTTTAAGTACAGGAAAAGTATGATCACATTTATTGCAAACAATGCCATTGAAGGTTACTTTATAATCTGGGGATGCCACAATACCACCAAATCGAAAACAATGTCCACATTTACATTTAAGTACCAAATAACTTGATTGTCTAAATCGTTCACTATCAGAAATATTTGATTCTAAAGGTGCAATCTCTCCATTATTCTCACTATTTCTCATACGAAGAACGAATTTCTTGGTATCGATTCCTAAACTACTGGCAACCCTCATCATATCAATCCCCTCAATTCTTTCCAATAATCTTTCCACAGGTGCAAAGATTTGTTTTTCTAAATAATAAATGGCATCAGGTTTGTATTTGTCACGATTAACCATAACTTCTTGGATAGATCTTGCCCGATCACTAGCACTAGATTTATCATCCCCTTCACCTGAGGTAATCACATATGTTACGACATTTCCAGCTTTAATCACCTTACCTTGTTTACGTAATCGTAATGCAACTTGAACTTGAGGCATGGTTTTACCATTAGGGTAATTCATGGGATCTTTCGAAAGACGAGTATTGATTTTAAATTTATCCATTTGAATTTCATTCCCAACAATTTTATTCTTCATTTCTTCTAAATAATCATAAATTTCACTCAAGGCTTGTTCAGGATCCATATCAGCAAGAATCTTCATTAATACAAATGTAGAAATATCTTTAGAAAGTTGACAATACTCACGACGTCTCATATCTAACCCCTTGACTTCAAGAGCAGTGGATTCCTTGCCATCTTTAATGGAAACATTCATAGCGGCATATTTCTTCTTGGCATGTAATAACAATCGTTTAAACACATTATCTATATCAATTTCTAATAATCGATATCTTTCATTAACTTGAAGTTTAAATTCTTCACCTACTTTAAGAGCATGTTGGAAATTATCAGCACCAGTATCAATCATAACCGAATCAGTATCACCATAAACAACACGTAACCCTGAAGATTCAGCTAATTGTCTAGTATCCATCAAGATTTCTCTCCCCTTATTGGTAACCAACATTGCCAAGGGTTTAGCATAGAATCGAGAATTGACATATCCTAAACAACCATACATGGAATTAGCTGTCAATTTCAAAGCTTGTTGTTTAATATCGTATTGGGCCTTTTGAAATGGGGTGTTTTTAGGATCTTTTAATAATCTCTTGACTTCACGACGACGAGAAACTAAGGTATTGAGTAATCTAGGTAAAACACCAGGTTCGGATTCACGTTCAGGTAATATAGGTAAATCCCGATCTTCATCATGTGAAATATTAAATCTGTCTCTATCCACCGTGGTGAAACAAATATTAAATTCTTGAATAATACTAGGATATAAGGAATTGAAATCCATAACTAAGATGTAATTCTTGTGTAACCCCTTTTCTGGTTCAAAAACTAACCCACCTTGATATTTGGGTTTCTTGTTTGAGGTGGCTGTCGTGGCATCATCTTCAATATTCTCTAATCTTGCTTCGGAAGTGTTTTTATGTGTTTGATCTTGTTTATCAGGAACAATAAAGTTATTTCTTTTGAATTCATGAACTAAAATATACTCGTTTCTTCCTGCTCTTGTACCAGATAATGTATGACTCCATGCATTACCAGCAATATTTGTCAATTGTTTAGATAATGACAAGATTTGAATGGCAAAGGCAATCTCAGCAGTAATCTTTACGTTGAATTCATTCTCCTTTAATGCCATGAGTAACATATGAGCATCTTCACTATATCCTTGATTATTAAAATTGATTTCCAAAGGAGCATGTATTTTCCCAATTACAACTTGCAACATTTCATGTAAATCCCAAGATTGACATTTCATTGTAAGTGATTGACCCATTTCATTGGCAATATCACAAAGTAATCTCCCGGTGAAAATCTCTCTGATTAGTAAATTATTTGAAAATCCAGATGATTTATGAATGTTTGCTGGCCATCTCTTTCTGTTTCTTCTACCTAATGCTGACCAAGTAGTCACATTATGATGATGCATTCTATGCACCAACACATCAAGAGAAATGTTTTCTAAACGATGACCAATAAACACATCAGGATCTTGAGATTTAATCATAGCCGCAAGACAATTGAGTAATACCTTTTCATTAGGACATATACGTAATTTCAACCCGGATTTATTGGCCAACTGTTGCAAACCAAGGGGGATGGAAGTATTAACAGGGCGGACTAAAGTTATGATATCATCAGGTTGTAAATTTTCATCAATAGGGGCATCTTGAGGTAAATTGAAATACGTGGCTAATGAAACACTAACAATTTCTTGTTTACCTTCTTTCATCATGGTTTGTACTGCAATTGAACTAATAGTTAGATTCGGAGGTTGCGGGGTATTTACCCCAGATATCACGGAGATTTGATTTGGTGAATGAACAGCAACTTCAACTTGACAATGTGATGTGTTTTGTATAGCGTGGAAATCTCCACCTTCAATATTTAACCAACATGGACCCATTACATTACGTTGAGTGACAAATGCTTCAAAGATGTTTGTGTTTGTTCCAAATACATGATTAAAGGTTTCCCCCTCGGTGTTTGCTGGTAAGATCATATGCTGATTCTTGCCTGTTTTAAATGGAAGTAATACTTTTAAATATTCTGCTTCCTTGGGAATTTCCGCTAATTCAAAGGCATATTTTTTAGTTTCTGGTTTGGCTTTGAGTTCTTCTAAATTGTATTGTTCGAGTAAGATTGGAGTTAATTCATCAAGAACATCAAGGGCACCAATTGGATCGGATTTATCTTCTTCATCACCCACCATTCGGTATTTACGAGGTAAGAAATATAATTCACGATAAAGTCCGTTAATTTGTACAACACCAGATACTAGTTTCCCTTCTTTAGTTAAGATCTTACCAAAAAGGAGTAAACTATGGTCTACTTCACAGTAATCTAACCAAAACATCTTGAATGAGTCTTGAGAGTCACTTTCTATGACTGTAGATTCATCAAGTTTGTCAGTATGATTGGCAAGGAATGCCGTGGTGGCAACATTGGAGATTTCACTAGCTTTCACAGCAGAAACTGTCTTGATGGTGTGTTTGTGTGTTGCTGAAGCTCTTGGACGTTTCTTATAAACCACGTCATCCTCCGAGTCTTCAGATTCCTCTGATTCTTGTTTGATTTCTTGTAAAGTTGGTTTAGGAATAATTTCAGGAGTCTCCAGTTTTTCAATTTTAATTGGAGATGAAGGTTGTTCAGGCTCTGGTTCTTCTATAGTATAATCTGAAGAAGCATTAAATTCTTCAACAATTTGATTTTTTCTTCTTGAAGTTGAGAAATCAAATGGAGAAGCTTTGTTAACTTTAGGAGAGGATTCTTTCTTTACAGTCAGAAATGGAGTTATAAACAGACTTTTCTTCTTTTCAGTTACATCTTGAAAATCATCAAGAATATCATCAATATTTGTGTCAATCTTGGTGACATTGACTCTGGTTGTTGGTTTAAAATAATTGTTAATTTCTGCCATTTTCGAAACTTTGACAACTTTTTGTTTCTTTCTTCTTTTACTGTGAACTTCCTCTTCTTCATCGGAATAATAGTTTGGTCTAGAAGCATCATCCCATTCATCAGCACCATTATCAACATATCCCTCACCTCCATCGTCAACAACAAAGTCATCATTCATTAATTGATTTCGTTTATGTTGTCGATATGTTTCTTCATCAACTTCATCATAAATGGCATTTTCTTCTTCACTGTCAGAATAAGTGGTGATTGTTCTTCCTGTTCTTCTTGCCTCTTTTAACTCCTTGAGCTTTTGGAGTTTAGCAGCTCGAGACAGCATGATTGTTAGTGGAGAAAGAGAGAAAAGTTAAAAAGTGAAATTTTTGTTTTTGTTTTTAACAATTGTTGGAACAACGCGTGGTGAGAATAATAAAACGCGTGCAAAAAAATTGGATGCGAAAAGTGGTACACTATAGATTAGGGTAATAACATAAAGACTAAGTATAAACGTATTAATCATCATCAAATAAGTTCCTTGGAATTATACCCAGGGCAATTCTTTCAGCAATAATAGTACCAAATTCCCGTAACACTTCAGGATTACCCAAAATATCCTGCAATAAATTATAAATCAAATTCGACTCCTTCAAAGCTTGAATCAAATCCGTCAAGGGTAATGCATTTGATCGTAAAATCAGAACAAGAAAATGAGCATTAGGGCCAGCCAATTCTGGTGTGGTTAATAAATGTTGCACTACACTCAATGCAAGTCCTGATTCTCGAAGTGCGGTAAATAACGCGTTAAGTAATGCATTTTCTCGTTTATCAAGAAGTGGCAACTCAGAAGATACACTGATTTTTCCAATGTATTGGTGTTCTTGTCTCTTGGCAAAGATGTTAATCCCACTTTGATTGAGTAATTCTCTTCCAATGCGTAATAATCCAGGTAATACCTCTGGATCAGTCAAACTTAATTTCAAAACATCAATAATTAATCCCGATTGTTGTAAAGCAATAAGTAAATCAGTCAAGTTAATCAATCTTGATCTAATTACCCAGATTGTGGCATTTATTGTGACATCCAATAATTCTGGTCTTAATAAAACAAAATCAATTACAAGTAAAGCCAATCCGGAATTATTCAATGCCGTGAGGATAGTATCTAAAAATGGAATATCTGATCTGATGGCTAGACATTCATCACGTTTGGAAAGGATAAGCTCATTATTGAATTGTTCCAAATTTGAAATAAGTATTTCAATATGTTTGAATTCGATAGTGGTAATGGCATTGGTTTGAGAGTGTGCAATTGGGCTACTTGAAATTAAAGAACAGTATACTAACACCAAAAGTGCAGCTGATTTGGTTAAATTCATTTTGTTGATGTTATGTATATCAGAAACATTTTTGCTGATTATTTGATAAATTTATAAGAAATTATATAGTGAATTTTCAGTATTTAGGACATCCCCTTATTTCTTATAGATTCCATAGATATATACAATTAATTACAGGAATCACATTTCTATTGTATTCCAGAGTGTTTATTAAACTCTTCTATGTAGGAATTCCAAATCGAAGGAAAATCCAACAAACGTAAAAACAACATGCAAGTACAAGAAATAATCAAGTACACCCTCCCGATTAGAGATTCCTGAATCCGATCTCATCTCTGATTCCTTCCTCAATTATAGTCTTTTTACATATGAAAGTAATTCTCTACTAAAACCTGAGAAATTAACTTCCCCCACTTCTACCCCAAAACGGAAGTCAAAAAAAAATAGTAAACACAATTAAAAAAAAAAGACCATAATTATTTCCTTAACACACACACATTACTATGTCATTTGCAAATTTCGACTTTGAATCACAAAGACCACTTCTGAAACGAAGTTCATGCACTGAAGAATCAATAGACCCTGCCACTAATGATCTAGATGTCATAATCGACAAGACTTCTGACCAATTACAAACTTTTGGTCACTTAGTTTCACAATTTGATACACAACGTAAACAAATTGGTACTAAACGAGATTGTCAACAATTACGAGAGAATATTGATGTTGCAGTAGAAACTATTGGTGAGATGAATAAAGCTATTCTGAGTTTGATTCTGGATTTATCTTTACTTATTAATAGAAGTGATAAGCATAAACAAGTTGGTCACGATGAAGATGAAATTGGTGGTACTATATATGTGACAAATCGACAGATTGTAATTAAGGAACGATTGGTTACTGAATTTAATGAGTTGGAATCGCAGTTTAAGAAATCGATAAGAATTTATAATGAGAAGCGAAGGACAACACCTGTCAGAGTACAAGTGGTGGAGGATACTCCTAGTGAAACAACACCTTTGATACAGCAACAGCAACAGCAGAAGCAGAAGCAGCAGCAATTACAACAGCAACAACAACAACAACAACAAATAGAAACGATTGATGAAACAGAACTTCAATATCATTTACTCCTCACTCAAGAAAGAGATCGAGAAATAGAACAAGTAAGTGAAGGTATACAAGAAGTAAATACAATTTTCAAAGAATTACATCAATTAGTTTCTCAACAAGGTGAACAATTAAACACGATTGAAGATAATGTTTTACAATTACATGGAAATACTCAACAAGCAGAAAGAGAATTACACAAGGCAAATGAATATCAAAAACAAAAGGGGAAATGGTCATGTATCCTACTTGTTGCTTTAGTGATCCTAGTATTAATAATAGTACTCGCAGTAGTTAGCTAAAATTAATATGTTTATTCCTATAGCCTATACCCTGTTTTACCCTTAATCCAAACTATCAGTTTCAAGATAATCATCATCATCAATTTCTGAAAATTCCGACATTTCTGAAAAATCTGTAGTTTCCGGAGTAGACACTTCATCATAATCACTTTCATTAGTCAATCTAGACCCAGTACTTCTCGCACTACTCTTTTCATCCAATTCCTTCTTTTCATCTTCATCTCTACTAAACAGAAAGTCTTCATAGGCATCAGCAAAGTGCATTTGATTGGCTTGTTTAACTTCATTCAATTTATTCCGACAAAACTGAGCTCCTTGTTCAAAAACATGTTCGGCAGTTTCTAAAATTGTTTCTTTATTTTGAATTATCGCCACCGATGCTCCAACTATTGCCCCAACTGTAATGGCAATTTTAACGGAAACAGGAACTAAAATAGTGTTAGTAAGGAAAGTAAACAAGACATCAATCAAAGAAACATACTCATAAATACCATTTTAGATTTGTGTTTAGTGTTATCTTGTTTGTATAAATAGAATCACAAAAAAAAAACTGATCTGTATTTCTGGGGAGTGGCAATTTTGATACTTAGTCTGACAGTGCTACCACTTGCGTTACGGGGAATTCAAAACTAACAGGGATAACTTAAGGAAAGTATGTAGACTTAGGTACTTACTACTCAAGGAATGTACCTTGTTCAACCTTGAATAGGAGTATGTCATTATGTAATCAAAACAATTATATTATTTTTGTATTATTTTTTTATTGTTTGTGGCATAGGATCGGGTACCTTCAACCGAAAAATTCGACAATATTTTGAGTAATATATAAAACCCAATGATTGTTCTTTTGTTTTTTATTTCTCCAACTTCTTTAAGCAATGACCAATGAAAACATTGTAATTACTCGTCCATTGAGTTTTTCAGAGAATTTCTTTCGTTCAAGAACTGCTAGTGGGTTTTATCGAAACTTTCAAGTAACAGCAACTTATAACCATGATCTTATTCAAGAATTACCTCGATTATTTGCAGCCATTCGCAAGACAGTACTTGACTATCATATATTAATCTGTAATGTTAAATTAAACGATAATAAGTATATGTACACTCCCCTTGATAGAGTTACTCTTGATGACGTCTTGACATTTGAAGATGGTGGGTATTTAACTAATGGCTGTATTAACGAATTGTTTATGAAGAAAGTGAATGAAATTACGTTTAAGTTGTATTCGAATGAACCGTTGTTCAAATTGATCCTTGTGGGTAAGTCAAATTTATGTGCGGTTTTCGAACATACCATTGCTGATGGATTAGTGGGGAATTATTTCCATGAAGTTTTACTCGACAATTTACTGAGAGTAGAGGCAAGTGAAGCTGATATGTCCAGTGTAATTTTTCAATATGATGTCGATGTAAAGAATTTAACTCATTCACTTCCTCCTCCAATCGACTTGTTTCTTGAAGATGTAGATTTGGATTATAGCTATGGCGATCCAAATTTCCACGATAAAGTAACTCCTACAGGGTTAAAGAAATGGAAGGGAAGGTTTTCAGCAACATTAGATTATTCCATGTCTTTTAAATTAATCAATTTTACTCCAGAGCAAACAAAAGCCATATTAACACGTTGTAAAAACGAAGGGGTAAGTATTACTTCTTACATCCAAGTAATTGAAGCACTTACATTACAACCAATATTTGGAGAATCATATACTTCACATAAAGTAGCAATGACGTTACGTAGACATTACCGAGATTTAGGTGAAGTGACGCTTCCATATCGTAATGTTTTAAATGATGAAAAATACAAGATTTTAGGTACATCTGCACATATGGGGTTTAGTGAAAATCATCCACCAATAACTGAGTTTTCCTGGGATTTAGTGCATCGTATTCAGAATGATATTCTGAACGGCACTAAAAACACTCGTGCTTTGAATCAAATGAAGCCATTTAAAGATATCGCTGATGTTACAACCGACAACACCGACTTCTTTTCTAAACAACTAGATAAGCCCAAGGCAGATGCAATTAAAATTTCAAACCTAGGTATGATCCACTTCCCAGAAAATAAGTGGACAATAACTAATATGATCTTCTCGCAAGATTTAGCTCCATTTGCTGCTGAGTTTATGTTGAATGTAATAAGTACGAAACTTGGCGGAATGAATTTTGTATTAAGTTATTATGATCATTCATTTGATGATTGTGAGTATGACAATTTTGATTGGATTGTAGAAGATTTATATAATAATATGGTTAAATATATAAATTTATAGAATATCTTGTTTGCACCCATTTTTCTTATCTGATCGCACCAAGTTTCAAAGCGAAGAAGAAAAAAAATACGCCACGTTTTTTAACACTACCAAGCACATATCAACAATGTCGTACCAACGGCTCAGTCAGGAATTACCTGAATCTCCATCACCAGAACTACGTTCACGTACCACAGGAGAATGGTTAAATCAAGAGAATATTCGTGAAGTTCAACGATTTCTGCAATTCCGAACTATCGATTGGGTGGAAGATGAATTGGATGAACAAAAGCAACGAATAGCCAAGAATAAACATATTACCAATATATCCAACAGTTTAAAAGATAGAATCCTAGCACAAATACAGAATTGGCTTGTATTGGGGATAATGGGAGTGACAATTGGTGTTATTGCCAGTGCTATAAATATCATTACTTCTTTCTTGGCCAATATCAAGACGGGACATTGTAAAGGGAATTTCTATCTTAGTCGAGCATTTTGTTGTTGGGGTCAAGATGAAGGGAAATGCACTGATTGGGTGTCATGGAGTGATTATGAGTTTGTCAATTATCTTGTATATATCTTATTTGCTATATGTTTTGCCTTGACTTCTGCAAGTTTGGTGAAATTTTATTCTCCTACAGCTGCAGGATCAGGAATTTCCGAAATTAAATGTATTATATCAGGATTTGTTATGGATGGATTTCTTGGATGGAAAACATTGTTTGTTAAAACTTTGGGATTACCCTTGGCCATAGGGTCAGGGTTGAGCTTAGGTAAAGAAGGACCAAGTGTACACTACGCAGTATGTGTTGGTAATTCCATTGCCAAACTGATTCTCAAATACAAGAAAAGTGCATCTAAAGGAAGAGAATTTTTAACTGCCACATCAGCTGCCGGGGTTGCTGTTGCATTTGGTTCTCCTATGGGTGGTGTATTGTTTTCCATTGAAGAAATGACATCAATGTTTCAATTAACCACAATTGTAAAGTCGTATTTTTGTGCTATGATTGCGGTAACAACATTAGCTATGATAAATCCATTTAGAACGGGACAGTTAGTACTTTTTGAAGTGACATATGATACAAATTGGCATTATTTTGAAATTCCAGTATATATAATATTAGGTATTTTTGGGGGATTTTACGGAATCACTGTGTCAAAGTTTAATATTCAAATGGCAAATTTTCGTAAGAAATATCTTGGAAATTTTGCCGTTAGAGAGGTATTCACCCTTGTACTCCTCACAGCAAGTTTTGCTTATTTTAATGAGTTCTTGAGACTAGAAATGACGGAAGCAATGCAAGTTCTCTTTCATGAATGTGATGAAAGCTTTCATCATCCATTATGTGATCCCAAATCCAACAAGACATCTTTGCTCGTCTCTCTTTTGTTTGCTACGATAGCCAGAATGGCGCTCGTTATTATCACATATGGATGTCGAGTACCTGCAGGTATTTTTGTTCCCTCAATGGCTGTAGGAGCGACTTTTGGTCGAGCATTAGGAATAATTGTTGATATGATTTATCAAAAACATAAAGGTTCAATTTATTTTGCGACTTGTGCTGATGGTGGAAGATGTATTATTCCAGGAACATATGCATTCTTGGGAGCAGCAGCAGGATTAAGTGGAATCACTGATTTAACTGTCACCGTAGTGATTATTATGTTTGAATTGACAGGAGCATTACGATATATTGTGCCTACTATGATTGTTGTTGCTATAACGAAAGGTGTCAATGATAAATGGGGTAAAGGTGGTATTGCTGATCAAATGATTAATGTGAATGGATTACCATTGATTGATGCTAAGGAAGAGTTTCATTTTGGTACAACTGTAGAACTGGCAATGTGTCCTGTGTTGGTAACTTTTTCAATTTGCCAACCCTTGACAATACGTCAATTGAAGCATATTTTGGAAAATACAAATTATGATGGATATCCTATAATTCACTCCTCAGAAACTCCCAAGTTATCAGGGTATGTTTCACGATATGAACTTGAATACATCCTAGATAATCACGAAAGGGTGGATGAAAACATGTTATGTAATTGGGGTGATTATCCAGCAAGAGATAAAGTAAATTTCAGTCCTGTGGTACATAAATCGCCAATTTCCATAAATATAACTACATCACTTGAATCTGTGGTTGATATATTCGTCAGAGTAGGACCAAAATATATTCTTATTGAAAAAGACGACTTGCTTGTGGGGATAATTACTCGAAAGGACATTCTTCGCTATCATCACACCGTTCATCAAAATCAACAAGATTTACAAGAACAACAAAGAATAAACGAGACAAATGCCACAATATGGCAATTTATGACCCATATTGGATTATCGGCACGAAAGAATTTAGGTAAATTATTATATAACGATGCAGGAAGATATTTATAGACATACACACTACTGATCTTTCCATTTTCCATATTCTTTGTAGTCATTGTATAATGTTTTGTAAAAGGATTTACCAGGATTATCCAATGAAGCATTGACCAAAGTTAATTCTGAAGAAGAAAGTACATCAAATATGGTATATACTCCAGTGACCAATTCATCATTGATTTGTTTCACGAATTGGAATTTCAAATTAAAGTAAATGTAATTGATTAACAATACTGGAAGATGCTTTCTAAGTGCTCGCTTGAATAAGTTTGCTGTAGTTGTGAGTTTGGTTTGATCCAGGGAAGTTCTTTGTGAAGGTTCACATAGATTGGTTAATAATCTAGAATAAGCAGCTGCACAATCAGGGGATCTGGCTATTGGTGAGTCTCCATAGAATGGTCGAAGTAAATCTGTGACTATTTTAAGAACAATGTGATGTCTTGTGGATAATTTGAATCGATGATAAAGTAAAATATGCGATATAACTTGAGTAGTTAATGTGTATAAATTTGGATCAGAAGTTTGTCCCATGTATGCAATTATAACCAAGGTCTTTTCAAGAAGATACTGGTTAAATATCCAAGTATGATCAACAAGACAAGTTTTTAATACTTCTAAAATTAAGGTGGTTGTATTGTTTTGTTTGATTGTTTCAATAAACAAGTTCATACATTTTGCAATTGATTCATTTGAATAATTATCTTTGGTCAGATGAGTAAGGAAATGACAGGCAATATTTACATAACACTCATTCACCTCATCAATTGAATTAGTAAAATAGTTGAACGCTTGTAAGTAGATTTCCTTTTCTTGAGATAATCTATTCATGTATAATTCAAGATTAACGCTAACTCCTTGGTTGCGTAACGCAACAAACAAAGCCAATACGTAAATTGAATGATTAAAGTCCATTGAAATTGAATAACTTATCAATTGGAAAAGAATAGATTTCATTTCATTCGATTGAACTTTGATTTGTTGTAATTTGGACCAGATTTCCGAATAATTTATTTCAGATTTAACTTTTATTAATGCTTGTAAATTCCACACTACTGTAGCCTCATCAATCAGTTCTAAGTTTGCAAGACATTTGTTTATAAATGTTTGTTTAAAGGTATCAAATTGAGAGTGTAATTGTTCAGGTACTTGATTTGAAAGTATAATCAAACATAATTCATGACTTGACTCTTTAGATTTCTTCAAGAACTTGGTCATATACTTGATTGCATTAATTACATATTCTTCATTATCTTTGAATTGTTGGATATGATTGTTCCAAATTATACTTGCAATTTCAAATGCAGTAGGTTTTCCCGATTCGACTAATTTAACAAGATTCTCAAATTCAAGTTCAAGATTAGATTGATATGATGGTTGTGCAAGTAGATGTTTTATAATATCAAGAGTATCAATATCCTTTTTGAACAAGTCAAACAATTGATTCATGAGATCTTTCTTGGTGGTACGTGATACACATTGAATAGGAACAGACTGAATGATGGTCATCTTCTTGGGCAAATCATTCATGATTAACTTGAACAAAGCATTTGTTAATTTTCGTTGTTCAAAGAAGATATGATTGAGTTCGGTGACATCTACCTTTTGCAATATGACTTCAAGAATTTGAACAAGTGTATCTTGATCAAAGAAATTGTTTAAAATTACTAACCATCTTTTAATTATCACATAAGATAAGTCTTCATTTGCTTTTAATAATTTCAAAAATGCTTCTTGTTCCATATCACTAACAGTACCCAAAGCACCCAATTCTAACATTCTAAACAAGGTAAAATAATAATACTTATCATTGTCATGTTTTATAATCTTTATTGGAATACTGTACGACGTTCCATACAAACAAAGTAAACTAAATCTAATGTGCCAACCCCCTTTTAGTTTATTAAAGAAATCACTCTTCTCTATAAATATTTCCTTGACAGATTCAATCATTTGAAAAGAACATGTCATTAATCCTGTAGTTATCGCCGTGAATATTGGCTCTTGATCTAATTTATAACATTCTTCAATAACATATGCAAGTTGTCTACTAGTAAATGTATTGATCTTACTTGATACAAATTCGACAAAATCAGGAGATTCCCAAATGGCATCTGATTTAATTGCTTTAGGCCATACTATTGTGATAAATTCATTTAATTCTCTATTATTTACATATGCAGCCACGATAGACTTTCCAACTTCAAAAATTGGAACCTTGAGTTTGGAATTGTAATTTTCAAATATGTATGAACTCTTTTCAACTGCAAGATCGTTATCTAATGTAAATAAATATTTTATCATATTCCAATTAATTTGAGAGAACTTCTTCGAGTCCACTTCATTGGAATATACAGATTCGGCGAATTCATGGGCTAATGTCTTTTGAGAAGTTGACAATTGCGACAACAAAGATTCTGCAAGATGATTATATTTGGATATTATAGTTGAATAAATCTGTTGACAAATGTCCATATGTTTCGATGATAATTGTTCAACTATTAATTTGTAAAACAATGTTATTGAAGGGTCATCTAAATCTTTCTTTATTAAAGTTTCTATGTTATTGTTTAGATATTCAATAAGATCCTTGTTGAATACTTCTTTCACTAGAATTTCTTGAAAGATTGGTGATGCATATGAATTTGTTAAATAAGTTAAAATACTTGGGCAACATTCTAGCAAGAACTTGGTATAACTCTTTTTGGAAACTTCTCGAGTAGATTTCAAAGATATACGATTGTAAATGTCTTGAACAAGTTGATCCCACTTACATTCCTTTCCAGTTGCTGCGACTACATAACTTTTCAATAAAGTATAAGTTGAATTTTCATCAATATCAACATATGACTCACGATATACTAATTCAAGCCCAGTTAATGCCGATTCAATAGCTTTCTCGTCTCTCTTGTCAAGAACACTACACACCACATCAATGATTCGTAAATGTTGGATCAGTTTTCGATGATATTCAGGACATTTATTCCATACTTCAACAAGTAATTCCCATACTCCAGGTTCATATTTCCACACGGAAAATTGAGAATTGGAACGATCATTCAATCGGTCGACTACTAGATTGAGGATAAATAATTCTCGTTGAGGAAGATAAATGTTTAATTTATTGTGTAAGATTTCATTTGCTGTGGAGATGATTTTAGTAACATTTTCTTTGGATCGTAAGAATTTGGTTGCCTTCTCAGCTGATAGTATGTCAGTCATGATAGTGTTCAGACTGTTGGTAACGTAATTCTGTATTTACTCTGGTTGTGAAAATTTTGGATGTAAAAAAATGTTAGTCGAGTACTCATCGCGAAGACCTTAACTTGTACAAAGATATAAACAACGGCAAATTGACATCTTATCTAGAGACACCTACAGAGAGAATATCAATAAAATCCAATCACTACAGCGTTTTCATGTGCTTATTCTATTTTTTATGTTTATTTAATATACAATAATACTTAGATCAACAAAGTTTCGATCTTATCCTTAATAGCATAGATTTGGTTCTTAATAGCAGAAGCATCATTAGAAGTAACAGAAGCAGCAATGACTGGTCTAGAGACACCACAAGCTCTACCTAAAGCAGCTTTACTTGGAACGAAAACATAAGGAACATTCTTATCTTCACATAATAAAGGTAAATGTAACAAGATTTCAATTGGTTCAGTATCAGCAGCCATAATAATGAATTCAGAAATACCTCTATTTAAAGTTTTGGTGGCTTCATTGGCACCTTTCTTTAATTGTCTTAAATTTTGAGATTGTTGAACAACATCCAAGATTTGTTGGGTTAATGCAGAATCAGCTAATGGGAAAGCTTTTGGGTTTGGAGCAGACATTATTGAAAGTAATTTGTATATATTTTGCGGTTCCTTGCTGTGTTTAGCTCGCCAGTAAGTTGTAGAGAAAGAAGTAAGAGATGAGACGCATCAAGATGAGATGAATTTTTTTTTCAAAGTTAGAACATTTCTTTGTTAGTGCGGAAATTTACTATGTGTTTCAGTTAATGTGATACCAACTAACTCTAACGAAAAAGGGAGCAGTCAAAACTCTCACCAACAAAAACATTCAATAGTTTCAGTTACGGTTTTTCCTATACCAACCAAGTTTTAACTAATTAACATATAATATAACTAAAAGATGTCTGATTTATGGTATGTACCAAGCATTGTTGAAGTAGACAATGTATATATCAATTGATGGATGTTTGTTGATGAATGTTTTTACATAGTCAAGGGAAACGGACGAGAGAACATCGCGAGTTAACAAGATAAGAATATACACTAGGAAACTACAAATTCAGTGCAATCGTATCAAAAACACACTGTAAATTCATTGACACATTACTTGCACACACCAATTACCCTAGCTACACTCTTTCATTCACAACGTGGGTCATTCTCAATTGATACTCTTATACCTTAACACACACACTAACACACTTTCTAGTCCAGTTTACGCTCCATTCTTTGGTTCTATCGGTTGTGCATCTGCCATTGTCTTCACCTGTTTTGGTGCTGCTTACGGTACTGCTAAGTCTGGTGTTGGTATTTGTGCCACTTGTGTAACTAGACCAGATTTATTAGTCAAGAATGTTGTTCCAGTTGTTATGGCTGGTATTATTGCCATTTATGGTTTAGTTGTGTCTGTCTTGGTTTCTGATTCATTGGCCCAAAAACAAGCTTTATATACTGGTTTCATTCAATTAGGTGCTGGGTTATCTGTTGGTTTATCTGGTTTAGCTGCTGGTTTTGCCATTGGTATTGTTGGTGATGCTGGTGTTAGAGGTACTGCTCAACAACCAAGATTATTCGTTGGAATGATTTTAATTTTGATTTTCGCTGAAGTTTTAGGGTTGTATGGTTTGATTGTTGCTTTATTATTAAACTCTAGAGCTTCTCAAGATGTTGTTTGTTAGAGAGAGTATGTGTTAGTTTCTATATAAATATTGTTTCTTACTTCGTTAGAAGTCAGTCATAGAGATTCGTAAACTTATCAAAAAATATATATTACATTACTTATTGTATATAAACCTGGGCGATTTTAGTAGCAATTTTATTTCTTAAAGTCCGTATAAGTGAGTCGATATCAGAAGGTACTTGGTTCTCCATTATCTTTCTCCAATCATACAGTGTAGTTTCCTCTTCAAAATGATTTATTGAATAAACATATAAATCTCCTGCATCTTTCAATTCTTCTTCACTGGTCTCATTTTCAAAATTATCAATAACTTCAATCATTACTACCAAATCAGGTAAATGAAATTCAAACTTGTCGCCATCGATTAGGAACGGCAAGAATTGACTTAGCAACAATGGCGTGAATTTCTTGGGCATATAATTAAATCGTAATAAGTGCAACAATTTCGATAATTTGACATTGAACTTGATTAGATCGTCTTGTAAACTGTCAAAAAATGCTTTAAGTACAGCGTATGGAGCGAGACATTGACGAATCACAGGATGGATATCAATTGATGTGTCTACTGATTTTGTCACCAAGTTATTTATCAATTCATCTTCAAATGGTCGATTATTAGTTATTGAGTCAAGGAAAATCACATCCCATATAATATAATGAACTTGTCGAACCCCTTCCCTGTGTATGTCACTAGAAACTGTTGAAGTTGGATCATAGCAATTGACAAAATTGTTTAATGCTTCAAATATATATCCATCTTCTAAAGATCTAACACCATAATTATAATATAACTCTCTTGCTGGTGTGATTAAATTTAATTGGGCACATATAGTTAAAGCCCATTCTAAATCGTCGTTGGTACGACATTTATATTCTGGTAAGAAATCACCAATTACATATCGATTGTTCAAGAATGAACTTGAACAAAGTGTTTCGTTTTGTAAAATACCAAGACCAACAGGAACCAAATCATGAATATTCAACAGTTCATAAGCATGTCTCAACAAAAAATACTCGGAAATTGTTCTTCTATTAGTTAATTCATGAATGCTCAGAGGAAGATTCACATTGTAATATCCTTCAAGTAATCCTTTCAATTGTAAAAGTTCAGCAATATAAGCAGTAGTGGTTGGTTCTAAATCATGCATGGTTTTCAAAGTTTTCAAAAAATTCCGTTCAAGAATATCAAGATAACACCCATCAGTTATATCTTCCAACAGATCTGAAGTGATATGGGATGGTACTTTTTCACTTATAGCTGCTTGGAAATATTCCGGGAACAATTCATCATTATCACGAACCTTATATAATGAAAGGGCAAGATATACTTCATACCATGTTTCACAATACATAGAAATAGTCTTGGGAAGTCCAGTTATAATACTTGCCAAATCGAAAATTTGGGATAATATAATACTATATTTTGGATCTCTAATTTCTGACTTTACAGTGGCTAATGAATCTCTAAATTCACACGCAAGCAACTTCCATTGAGCAAATTGTCCTTTCAAGGCAAAGGAAGAGTAATCTGATAACAACGTATCCAAATCAGCAATAATCGAGAACAACTCAGGACACAATTCTTCCAATTCTTGATATTTACAATGTTCAATAGTTTGATTAACTTGTACAAACAACCCGCGAGTGATTAATTGGACCATATATACATTCCAAAATTGTGGGTGTAAATAAGGTTGAGGATTTTGAATCATAATCAGTTCAACAAGTTCAGGATCAGGTTTGGCATGGAATGTATTAACCCATTCAGTAATCAACTCTGGTTTCCTTTTGATATCAAAATAAAAATAATTTGCTTGTAAACATTGCAAGATGAATAAGAAATGTTGTAATTTCGTTGATTCAACAGACTCTATTGTATCTTCAATCAATTGTTTTAAATGTTCAACTACTTCTTGAAATGCTTCATCGACTTTTTCAGATAAACTAGGACCTGACAACTTTGGAGTAGTAATTCTATCAGTTGTTATGACACCAATTGGTTCATCTTCACCTTCTTCAATATCCTCTTCTGAAGCAACATCTTTGGTTAATTTATCAACAACTTTATACAATGACTTTGTATATTCTATAAATGCAATGTCAAACTCACTTCCAGGTTTAAGACTTCGTTTATATTGACTCTCATCAAATTGAAATTGTAAATCCCCACCATCCGGTCTTAACCATTGTGAAAGTTCTATATATTCTTTATCTGAAGAGAACATTGGTGACAGTTCAGTGGGGGTTAAAGGAGATTCAGAAATTCCTTCAGTATCAGAAGATACTGATATATCATCATCCTCGGGAATCTCCAACATTTCAATGTCTTGGAAATTACTAGCTATTTGAGTCATGCTTGCTTGTTCACTGTATGGATTGTAAACATTACTAAAAACGAAGAGAGAAGATTGAAAAAAAATACACCCAGGAAAAAGGTCGTGCATGGCACAAATATTTTCGCAGCTAAACTATAGAGAATGACATTTATGGTGAAGTTGTTGTAATAACTGCTTGTGCTTGTATGCTTGTTTGTATTGTTGTTTGAAGGATTGCAAGGATTGATAGTCTCCACTTTCCATATACGTTACTCTTCCTAGAAACTCAGTTACAAGCCTTTCATCAAATGGCAACAATTCCTTATCCAATTCTTCATTTTCTTTTCCTAGTACTTTCCATCGGTTGATAGAAGAACTAGAAAACGACTTGAGTTCTTTCATTATATTGTTTCCCATCTCAATATAATGTTCACTCAATGAGTAAATTGCCCCCAGTACAGTTCCAATAACAACAGACGATTTAACCAGTTTAATGACATTAATCTGATCTCCAAGATTAAATTGACAAACTATTTCATTCCCCGACAAGTTAAATACTGAGATATTACCTAAGGAATCTCCAGATATCAAATATGACAACTCATTGAAACAAGCAACTTCCATACATGACGAATATTGATGCGTCAATTGAAGTTTAACTAGTTTACTTGAACCAAGGTCATATTTGAATATTCCATTTACCACATCACCAATGAACATGGTATTGTTATCCATGACAGCACCGACAGAGTGCGCTGGAGTATTATAGGTAGTTATAGCTTTAGCTTCCCATACCATCTTGTAAGGATCACTCAGATCCAAGGTTATTGTAACAAGTAAACAAATTTGGCCATATATCATATATGTTAGCTCATCAGATTCAACCAATGCTATAGAATCAAAGTATAATTTATCACCTGTATAGTTTGAAATTGACAACTCCTTAACCAAATCAATTTTATTCTTTAAAATACGGAAAATTGAAAGTGGTTTGGTAGAATCGGATAAAGTGATAAACCAATCAGCATCTCTTTCAAAGGGATCGTCTAATAGTAGTAAAGCAACATCTTTGATCTCAAACTCTAATTCACATTCCATTAAAACTTTTAAACCGGACTTTTCAATCACATTTATCAGGTTGACTTCATTAACATCTCGGGTAAGAGCTAGGAAATAAGGTGAATCTGGGAAATCAAGACATGTAAAACATAGCTCTTCAAATTCGATACTTTTATATTCTAATGACTCTATGGATGGCTTGGTGGTATATTTCCATACCGATATGTTGTTCCTGAAACAAATTAAAATCTTGTCCTTCAGAATGAATTGAACATTTGTTATTGGTCTCGAGTGATGGAAGGTATGATATTGTTTCAGAATAATGTTTCTCTTCAAAGTGAATATTCCAGTTCTATTGTAAAGTAAAACTTCAGTTTCGTACTTTGCAATAGAACAACATATAATTGATTCGTTTTGAATCACGGACCTAGTAATTTCACTAGGATTGCCTAATGGGAAATGGATGTGATTCACAGCACCATCTTTCAACTGAAAAATTATAGAGACTATTCCGTCTTCATGAGCAATAACTGTCGAGGAGAATATTTCATCAGTTTTATCTTCGAATATAGCTTGTTTCATTGCTCCTTCAATTCTCCATACTTTTAAAGTGGAATTAGTGGAAACCATTACAATGAAGTCAGTTTGAGATATAATACTAGTATCAACAGATTTTACTTTTCCTATATCTGGTATAACAATTACAGGAAAGTCCTCTTGTAAAATGTGTAACTTATTATCCTCTGAAGCAACGACAATGTTATTATGAACAATCTTACCAAAGGCAAATCTTCCTTTATAGATGCTAGTTCCATTTCTTGTTATATCGTCTTTGGTAATACATACTTTAGTTTCACCATCTTCATAATAATCAAGAAAATCGGAGGAGGTTGAACTGGTCTCATTAAAAGATTCAATATCAAGTAAAATGTGCTTATTCTCTCCTTTGATTTCAATCTGGTTTCCAATAGTACGAGAAGACAAAACTCGAAAGTCTAAATATTTGTTTTTGATGTTCACTAGATGAACCAGAACCGTACTATATTTCCTTATCTCGCTCCCAGTCAACCCTCCTTGACAAGTATATATCTCTGTATTTCCATCTGTACTACTGATAAACATATCAATTATTGGAGATCCACCCTCAACAGTTGATTCAAGTTTAACATGTGGTTGATCTCCAACTATCAGAAACAATACTGATTTGGAAGTTCGAGAAGTAATTAAAAACTTGTTTTCTGAAAGTTGGTGGATACCATTTTGTGAAGCATTAGTTATTTTTCCCAAATTTGTTAATTTCATATCGTTGACAACGAGTATAGATGACAGGGAGGATTGCATTTCTATGAATAACATATAGAGAAGTCCTGTTGTAGTTGCCAATAAAATCTTCGTGGAATCGATCAAAGCAAATGAAACAAATCTCTCACCTTCATCTATACGTTTAATCAAATAGTTCATTTTATCACTTACAATAACATCATTAAGTGTTGCAGAAACAGCAATTTTTACATTTGGAGGAGGGAAATAGTAAATGTTCAGATCAAATGCTAAATGACCACCAATATCCATAGGTATAATAAGTGAAGGAATTTGATCAAACTCAGAAAACTGTTTGAGTATAGTTGAGTCGTTCTTCAATTCAATATACCTCATTGAATATGCTGAGTTTATATCTCGGTACAAAATTGCAATTGAGTTGTCAGGAAATGTCAAGGGTACAATACTTTGCACCATAATGCTTCCCAATTTCCCATTCCATGAGTTCCAAAGAACATGCTCGTCCCTTCTCTTCTTTGTTTGTTTCTGTTGCAACAATTCAGCACGATTATATTCTTGGTTGAATTTAAAGACAGTAAAAACATCATCGAAAATGTATAGCACGATATATTCAGGATCTTCATACCGTTGGGGGATTATACAAGGTGGACATTCGGATGAAAGTTTCCTACCTTTGTCAGACATTTGTCCTATTTGAACACGAGTTATTTTAAGTTTTGCATCAAAATGTAACATCCATATGGAGAAATCGTTATCTAAATATATCACAATGTCGTTTGTGAATGGATCTAGTTTAATTTTACAAATTGCTAGAATAGGAGCAGTTTTAATTCGTTGTTTCTCTCGAAGTTGATTGTTTGTGATTTTGTAGATTGTAATTGAACCTAAGCTGACTGTAAGTGCTAGGTTTCCACATTGATGCAGAATCACTAACGAATGGATAATCACACTTGGTTGAACTAATTCTGATAATATAAACATGGTTTGTGAAATACAAGTCTCATTGTGCTTTCCATAGTTTGTAGTGTAAGATGCGCGTTTTATTTTCACTTGCGCGCAATTCTTAAACTAAAACTAGCTTCTATTACTCTATATTTCTATAAACTACTACTTTCAAGTTGCATTAATTCTAATAGACTACGCATTTCATAACACTTCTTATAAGAAATCGCTGATTCCCCTTGAAACAGTTCCAAAAACTTGGAGATGACTTGGTCATCAAATACCAAATCACCAACCAGTTTCAAGAAAGGGATATTATGCTTGTTGCAAAACAGTTTTAACTCCTCCTGACATATTTCCCAATCCTTATCTTCAGCCAACCCATCCTTTAATTTACTTAATAAATAAATTTCGCAATTACTAGTACCAATAACGGCCATCTTTTCAACTATACTTCCAGAATTGGGTACACCCCTTATAGTAGTAATCTCCTGACCTATATTAAAAGCTGTAATTACTTCCAAACCAGTGGTAGATGACCCTAAAATTGTAATACCCCCCTTGGTATCTCCACTCATCAAATAATCATTTACTTCAGTACTTACCGAAGTCATAGCTGTTGTAACACCACGTACATTACTGATTTTGTCAAGATAATCCTGATTTTCAAAGTACATGGGTATTACTCCAAATAGTATATCACCTACGTACAATGTTCCTCCTATACAACCATAACCGGAAATTACATGAGGAATGGGTATGTTTTCACTTGAACTTGACTCTAATGTGTCTGGATCAATGTGAATTAACAGTATCTGTTTGTTCCCAGTACATATGAATTTTGAATTCAACTTGTCATAATTGTCAATACGGAGAAGGTTAGGGGGAAGATTCTTGACCGATAATTTTCTCAAAAAGATTATATTGTTTTCTCTAACACGAAAAACTTGAATGTGGTTCTCACTTTCTATCAAGGCAAGGAAGTGAATCCCTTCTTCACTAGGAAAGTAACATATATCTAAGATTGTAGATATTGATTCCAGATATTTCAGAATTACTTTAAACAGATTCTTCTCCATCAAACAAATCATGTTACTATCTCGAGAAAGACCAATCAAACATCTAGACTTTGGAACATCAATGCATTTACAGATGTGAGGAATTTCTTGTGGTTGCACGGTGATTTTAGTTCTCGAATTTCTAACTCTAAAATTCAATTTAGAAACATCACCATTTTCAAATATGACAACAATCAGGTGTTGCAGTGTTTGTTTAACATCAACAATTAGTTCATTTAAAGGGTATACTGGGTAACTAAACAATCCCAGGATTGAATTTCTCAATAATAGAAGAATCTCTTGGGAATTGAAAAGAACTATTCTATTGTTGCACTTGGTTATAGAATATGCTAATGATTTGTACTTTGAATGGAAAATATGCAGGTTGATTAATTCCCCACTACTCAGAAATAGGAATTGGTTTATAGAACCATCCTGCATCAGCTGAATAAATGTGAAGTTGTCATTACTCAGTGCAACAATAGTTGAAGCAAACACATCAGTTGTTTCTGTTTCAGCTCTGTCAACTAAAAGTGTAACTTTGGAATCTTTATATTTGAACACTTTGAATCCTTCTTGCCAACTAGATAATGCAATTAAAAGATCTTCCGAAACAACCGTAGCATCTATTTCAACATCGAGGCTAGTAATTCCACAGTTGAACGTTATCGGAGCTTCATTCTCATGAAAAATTTGTACTTCCAGGTTTTGCAAAACAATAATAACCTTGTGTAACTTTTCAACAATTAAAGACTTTACTATACTCTCTGTCTTGATTGTCGTCCCATTTATCTTCAATGAATTTACTCCAACAATACATTCAAATTTGGCTCCAATATAAAAATCAAGATATTCAAATTCCTGAGGAATTTTAAATCTTGGTGAGACTTTAGCAAGTGTTTTCAAGTCAACCGTTAAATATTGACCATCCATGGAATAGATGATAGCTATCTCATCCATAACTTTCATAGAAGAGAATTGAACACCGGGGAAACTCTTCTTGAGCTTGGTTTCTACAATATATGAACTTGATCTGTGCTTTTGGAGTTCGCATGTGCTTACGGCACCATGACTGACGAATAATTGCACATTTCCCACATGATCCAAACATGGTTCTAAGTATAACATAGGTTTATTGGATCTAGTTACGTAATTCACT
This sequence comes from Spathaspora sp. UFMG-CM-Y285, assembly GCA_002911495.2. Classification (NCBI taxonomy): domain Eukaryota; kingdom Fungi; phylum Ascomycota; class Pichiomycetes; order Serinales; family Debaryomycetaceae; genus Spathaspora; species Spathaspora sp. UFMG-CM-Y285. The sequence goes on from PPUV02000012.1 coordinate 123,281, forward strand.
CTGCAAGTATCCTGAATAATCTCAAACAATACGGATTTAGATAAGCGGGAAGATTGAAAGTAAGTATTACCAAAGATGTGATGTAGTCCCCCTGGATTAGGAATTGTTAAAAATCCAATTGCCATAATCGTAAATTCCTTGATAAGAACTGATTGCCCATTTCCTTTTTGTAAATCAAATATTAGTTTGTATAATTTACCAGTTTCTGACACCAACAACGCGCCATTTATTTCAATTCTTGCAGCTGATATGAATATCTCCGAACAATCAACATTATTGGTTGTTGATTTCACAACATACTTTTGTTGTCTATTTATGTGCAATGTATTATCTGTTGCTGCATTTACATCTGTTCTCTTGGGGTAAAAATAGTAAATGGATGCATTTGTAAACACTAAAACACCTCCGCGAGCATCTGGTATCATTAATGAAGGTGCTCTCTCAAATACTCCAAATTTCTGAATGATCTTGAATTCACTTTGTTTAAGTTGGAGAAAATTCAAAGAATAATTGGACTTTTGATATGACACACTAGCAAAATTTTCACTAGAATCCAGTAATGACACCAAATGTGATAAATATAAAGGACATTTGATATCAATCGGTTTTGGCTTCTTTGGTTTATGTGAATTCTTATTCATAAGAATCTGTCTAAGCTCATTTAAATCAATCTTAAAGACACCATCTTCAAATGCATGTATCAATATATAACTTGAGTTGCCAGAATATTGTGATAAAATAGTAGGAATGAATTTTCGCGATTGCTTGTATCCTTGGGATGGTATTTGTATATTTCCGGAACGATGGATATTGAATTTACTATCAACATAAACGAAATGCACTTCAAAATCCTCGGTTAAATAAACAAGACAATCATTATCAAGAACATATGAATGGAATCTACTAATTGCTACCACTTTGGAATTTATCAGTATAGTAGTAATCTTCTTTAGTTTATCAATAACTAATTGATATATATCAATATTATGTGTTCGTACCAAAGCTATTTTGTTTAAACCTGAGTGCTTAAATGTTACAGAATGGGTAAATACATTGGAATCTGTCAATTTTGAGAGTATAAATCGGCTCTGTGGGGGAACCTGGATTTCAGAATACATCTCATATCCAGTATGGTTGTCTACACGCTAATTTATTGTGACTTTTTTTTTGCCTACAGATTTCGCAAGAGTTGCAAACTGAAAGAAACGAAATCGCAAAGAGATGCTATACAATTCTACAATAGATAATCTTGTTTGTTTTTATGTATATTTGATATCGAACGAACGACATTGGGAAAGCAGGACATATTGCAGGTGAGAACCATTCACGAACATGACACCCTGCTTTATCAAAACTTTGTAAAAATTTGGAGGAAAATGGTTTTAAATTGAATATTGTTAAAACTCTAAGTAAAGTGAATTTCTTAGGATATTTCATTTCTGACAACATTATATGTCACCACAAGCACTGAAATTAGATCAATGGTGAATTTCTCTTCATATTTCAGAAACTTCTACCCAATATTAGCAAATGGATTGGGCCTCTGAATGATCTTTTGATAAACCACACTGGAAAAGGAATCGATATGGAGCACACATGGTCCACAAAGAAAGCTTTTGATGAATTGAAGAAATTGTTACTTTATGTTCCTTCCCTTTACATTTATCAACCAGACAAAACTACCTACATCATTATTGATGCAAGTGATCAAGCTATCTAGGAAAAGTTGAAATTTACACTGATAACCAAGGAAATTAAAATTATAGGAACCAATGAAAACAGTTGGAAGAATATAAATTATTCCAATGCCTTGCGATTGTATATCCTATATTCAGTTTGAAACTCTAATTCCTTGCTTAAAAATGTTAAACCCAATCTTACCACAATTTATGTTGAAACGTTATAGGAATTATATTTTAGTATTAATGGAAGGATGACTAAACAAGGTTAGTATTAAACTGGCAAGATCTTCCCTGGGGAATAGTACTCTCAGGATATCAAGCATACGTTAGGAAGCTACATTGTAACCCGACCCAGGGTTGAACAATGCAGACCTTAGATCAATCTAACAATGCTGATACTGGTCAAGTCCAAAAACACTTGCCCATTCCCCTGATCTTGAAGTGGGGGGGGGGTATATTCCTACAAGCAGAATGACACAGATATTGCCTCACTATTCAATTCTTTTTTTTTTGTAAAAAGTGTTAAGCTTACAAAAGGCACATTTTTGATGTTTTCATGAATAAACTTGAAAACACAACAAAAAGGTGTACCTGAAGCATTTAGATTTGTTGCTTCCCAGAATGACACGTTTAATGAATCAAACAATGCAGAAGGTCGGGATTGGAAATGGAGTTTCGATGTTGAAGATCTTGACAATTATATAAATTCAAATAACATCCAGGATCTGTGTGGGATGACAGATGATTCAACTAATTTCAATACTGAAACAAAATTACAAACTTACAGTACAAAGTGTCAAACTGATATTGGCGATATTGTTAATGTTAGTGTTGGGACACTCGATACTGAAGGCTATGCCATGGTCATTAAAAAGATTCTTAGCATGTTTCATGGATGCGAAGAATATTTCAGGTACCCACACAGGTTTGAAGGGTCCAAAAGAATTAATGTTGGAGGATAAACCTTCAATGCCCGTAGACCTCACTTGAACAGATTGAAAATGGGGGCTTTTGAAAAGGCTATTATCTCAAAATTAATGGGATTTGGAACTAGGCAAAATTGAGTGACAATGAACGTAGTTCAATGAAAGTCATATTAGAATGCATTGACAGGAAAACCTTGTCCGCTGCCACTTTTGACTTTAACAACAAGTTTGTTAAGATAAAGAGGTATAACCACTTAATCTCTAATTCCATATAGAATGCTTATTGATTTGGAACCAAATAAACAGAAACGTTTTTGTTGAACAACTTAGATGAGTTTTTTTTCACGAAAGTACCCTGGTTAAAGACACGACCTTTTCCTCTGATTGGTAGTGCTTCCATCCGGGTAATACTCTCTTCAAGTCTAGCCAATAAAATTGGTGGAAAAAAAAGTTACCCAAACTACCACCAAAATAGCAGAAAAAGAAAATCATAGGCCTGCATACACAACTAACTATTGGTAATTTTCCAAATAGAATAAGAAAAAAATTCAATCTTTAACCAAATAACTTAAGAACTTATCAAACAGTTATAGCATTAAGAACTCAATAAACAATGTCATCTCTTGCTTTCAGATCTTTTAAGAATGGTTCAGTATTAAAGAGTATGTACTAATTATGAGAAGTCTTTATATACATGCGGTGTTTTCAAGTTGTGTTTGTATCAATTGAATGTGGTTAGCCAATGTGCAAAAAGAATACACAATTACTCTTGTTACTTGAAAATTACCAAATCACAGACAAATCATCATGTATATGAATTGAAATATGAACACCCTTACTAACACTCTGTTTAGCCTCTTTAAGAAGTCTTTCTTCAACTACATCCACTTTAACCAACTACCAACATCCAGATTATAGTTCTTACTTAAACAACAAGAGTCAAGACAGTAGTAGAAACTTTGCTTACTTCATGGTTGGTTCTATGGGTTTATTATCTGCTGCTGGTGCCAAATCTACTGTGGAAACTTTTCTTTCTTCCATGGCTGCTTCTGCTGATGTTTTAGCTATGGCCAAAGTTGAAGTTAAATTAGGTGCTATTCCTGAAGGTAAGAATGTCATTATTAAATGGCAAGGTAAACCAGTTTTCATTAGACACAGAACTGCTGAAGAAATTGAAGAAGCCAACAAGGTTGATATTAGTGTATTGAGAGATCCAGAAAATGATTCTGATCGTGTTAAGAAACCAGAATGGTTAGTCATGTTGGGTATTTGTACTCATTTAGGTTGTGTCCCAATTGGTGAAGCTGGTGATTTCGGAGGTTGGTTCTGTCCTTGTCATGGTTCCCATTATGATATCTCCGGTAGAATCAGAAGAGGTCCTGCTCCATTAAACTTGGAAGTACCACAATATGAATTTGCTGATGAAGATACCTTAGTTGTTGGTTAGACAAGACACGCACATATACACATTTGTACATTTCCATTTCCATCCCATATATTTATTCATATGTCAATTTACAGTGAATAGTTCATATAAAAAGAGTATACATGACATTCTATACATAGTAGTTATTTCATTTTTTTAATTTTTTCAGTTTTGTTGATGTATATTCGTAATATAAAAAAAGAATTTAGTATTTAGATATTAGGATTTTCTTCAAGTATTGTAGACAATTCATCAGGAATTATTTGCCAAATTTGTGAATTCCAATCCAGTTTAATCTTGTCAATAGTTAATCCTTCAGAATAATCTTTAAGAGTATTGAAATTAAATAATTTAAATTGCAGCAACAGGTGTAAGAACTTGTCTTCGATATCTGGTGGGAGATTCGTGGGATTATAATCAGATACATAATGAAGTCGATAAAATACACTCCAATGTAATAAACAATCTCGAGGGAGAATTCTATGATGGGCTAAATTTGGTTTAAATGCTTGTTTACGTTCACCATATTGATCTTCAACTTTATAAGATATGGGTAATAATTCTAATATCCACCAGAATATAGCATCAAACAATGAACTACTACCACGACCATCAAATCTCTTGACTGGGGAAATTGGAAGAGGTGGATATAACTCTTCATATGTAGTACTAATTGCTGTGGTTAATTGATCAGGATGCTGTGGAGCAAAAGTTAATACATCATGATTGTAAGATAACATTCCCATATAAGCAGGAAAAGTAGTTGCAAATTTACCAATTGCACCTGGTTTGAAAATAACATTAAATTTGACTGCTTGGGCTAACATCCATCTCAACGAAACATTGGATAATAATTGATTACCATCATTTGGTTCCCACCCACCACCTATATCTCCATGATTACCAGGAAAAAACACTTGAACAAGGTCATTATTTTGTTGATGTGGTTCTCTGGTAGTTTTTTCACTTTTTCCAATTAAATATAAGAGTAATTCACTGATTGATTTGAGTGAGGAAGTAGTACTAGTTGAAGTACAAGTACTACAACTGAAATCAGAATCATAAGGATAAAATAATTGTTGTTTAAACTTTGATCTTCGTTCGTCAATACTTATTGCATGTCTAATATGATCAACATTGGAACTTCTAATAGTATAAGGAAACATTTGATCCCGTAAAATCCCTACTGAATTAACCGAATCCCATAATCCCATAAAATGAATCCTAATATCATTTCGTGAAAATGTTTTCTTAAATTCTTGAGCAAATGTAACTGTCATGTTGTTCCCATCAAATGGTTGACCTGCTTTCTCCCAATTTGAATAAATATTCCATGCCATAGGAATCATATCTTCAAGACCTTGATTTACCAATCCAACCTTTTCAATCATACCCGCAACAATTCTAGCAGTGAAACTACCACGACTAAAAACATTATGTTAGTTACAGCGTTTAACAAAGTTATTCTGTGTATACTTACCTAAATCCAAAAAGATAAATCTTATCTCCCTTATTGTAGAATTTACAAAGAAACTCATAGGCAGCAATAACATGAATCTTTACCGTAAATGCAATCATGGAATCAACTTGATTAGTAACTCGATTAATATTAGAACTAAGGAAATTTGTTTGTCGTAAATCCCGAGATTCTGCTTGGAAACTGGTGCCTATACCAGGTTGATAATAACATAATTGAACATCAGTATCTTTATTTAACATTCCAAATAATTTAAGTACATTTGTAAATGGTTTTGGACCAAATTCATTTTCAGTTCCATCAAGACAAAGAATTAAACTTTTGGTTTGATTGAGTTCTTTTTCTAAAGATGAGAATTTGTCAGTTAGGTCTTGAATTGAATATTCTTTGTCCTTGTAATAAACAATTGATTGTTTAAGTTTGGACATCGTTTTGAGCGGCAAAGTGAAGTTATTATTAGAGAAAATCTTTGCGAAATTTGCAGCAAAAATAAAAAACCTTCAGAATTTCAAAAACTAACAACTAGCAATACAGTTACAGTTACAGTTACACATTAAGCTTTGCAAATGAATATCAGGTTGTTCATATGTTGCAAACAGATATATATTGAACATATATAGTATTTAATCCCAAAACTAAAGCTGTTTTGCTCAGCCTTTGATCTTGTACAATCAAAATTTAATGGAGATCCCCTAAACTTTAACCTTGTTTCAATCAATTAATATAATCCAGTCAATGGAACAACCACAGTTAGACAGTTTCACTAAAACCCAATATTTGGCTGTTTCCAAATCATCACACTCAGTTCACCACGCTACCAAGCAATCCTGAGAAAATTCTCGACCAAAAAAAAAAACCAGGTCTGTTGCAAAGTATGGGGAAGAGTAAACACACCTTTCGCTTTACACCAAACACATGAGTGGAACTATTGTACATGCCTTGAACTGGGACAATGGCTATGAACAACAATTCATTGCTGTTAACCCCATGGGTGATGAAGTATTACTTTACCAAACCAATCATAACAATGATCCTACTGTAGAATCAGATGCTATAGTTCAATTAACTAGTAGACTGGGATTTGAAAACATTCAATGTTCATCATATCTGAAAATAAATCGTGGGTTAGTTGGTGTAGGATCCATCAATGGTACACTTTCCATATTTGATATTAATTCTCCTGCAAGCTCAGTATTGAGTCTTCGTCCAAAACAGAATCGTCCATGTAATGCAATTTCATTTAATCATAATAATTTGATCGTGGCTGGCTATGATAAAGGAAGACAAGATAATTCATTGCAAATTTGGAATATTGAAAGTTATTCTTCAACTGGAGGGAATAATCATATTAGACGACCCTTGTCAACATATCTCCCCAATGAAGCTATATTATCTGCTACGTTTTATCCTGATCGTGAATCAAGTATTGTCTGTGGATCATATAAGTTTTTAAGAGAAATTGATTTACGTTCAGATCAACCGGCTTTCCAAATGGCCACGAAATGCACTCTTGGATTGACGATTGATCATTTTGATAATCATTTATTTCAATCTTTTAGTGAAGATGGTTCTTTGGCTATATGGGATAGAAGAAAATTAACCACAATTAAAAGTAAATCGTTGAGTTCAGGAAATGTCATTACAGAAACTCCAATATTACAATTCAATAAGTTATTAAGTGATGCATCATCAAGAAAAATCTCCCATCCTTGTGTAAGATATTCTACAATTAGACGAGGAGAATTTGCCGCAGTGTTTAATGGAGATTTAATCAGACGTTGGCATACTGGGAGAGTACCTAGTGATTATTCAATCACACCAATGAGTGAATCTACATCATATAGATTCACAACAAATGACACAAATACATTACAAGGATTGAAACAACAAGCAAGTCACTTGTATAAACCAACCCAAGATTCATTGTTTGTATCAATGGTGCTTGATGTAAAGACAGATTATGAACGTGTAGTTTCATTTGATTATTCTCCCGATATAACATCACATACAAGTACCAATTTCGTATGCATGAGACAATCAGGATCAGTTTTCCGAATGCCTGTGGTTGAATGTATTGAAGCAATGGATTTCAATGTATTAAATGAGTTTTCTATAGCTGGTCCCGAGGGAACAATGACCAAGTTTATAGATTTGACCAAGGAACAACAGGAACCGGACACCACCACTCAGATGAATCGAGAGAGATCTTTAAGTGTGGCAAGACATGTGCCTGAAGATAGAAATGAGGAATTTTCTGAGGATGTTTCATCCACAGTAGATGATGAAAGTGACGTTCCTAAAAACAACAACCAACAACACCATCAATTATCCAATCAACGTCTTTCATTCGATGCATTTGAAGATATCCCATTAAATACATTTCTTGATTCTTCCGATATAATAAGTAATGATATTTGTGCTATTATTAGAAAACGGGCAAATCTAGGATATGCCTTTGATTGTGATTTCAATATATCTTTATTAGAAAGACTCGACACTATGGATAATCAACTATTTCTTAGAAATACTTGGAAATGGTTAAGTCTAGCACGAAAGTCACTTGAAAAGGGAACCATGATCTCAGAAGGTATAGATCTTGGATTCCAGGGAGTATTAGGAATATGGAAAGGAGTCGATGAGTTAGATGGACAGAATAGAACTGATGGGGCAACAATCACCGACAGTTGGTTTTCTCAAGCTGTAAGATCTATAGTTTCATCCAAGGGTAAGAAAACGGCAGCAATTAATATCCCTAGCAACAGTGAAAAGAAACCCCAACGGAAACTTGGGTTGATTGTATCTGGATGGTATTTAGCTGATAATGAATTTGAAGAGAAATTGGATATATTGGTATCGATGGGTAATTGGGAAAAAGCTGCTGGATGGGCAGTATTCCATGGTGATGTCCCCAAAGCCATTGAAATATTAGCCAATTCTCAAAAGGAAAGATTGAGATTAATGGCCACTGCCGTAGCTGGCTATTTAGCTTATAAAAACTCCAATGTTAATAGTCCTTGGAAAGATCAATGTCGTAAAATGGCGTCTGAATTAGATGATCCTTACCTTCGTGCCATATTTGCATTTATTGCTGATGATGATTGGTGGGATGTTTTGGATGAACATGCATTGCCATTGCGAGAAAGACTTGGAGTTGCGTTAAGGTTTCTTTCAGACAAAGATCTCGGTGTTTATCTCGACCGAATTGCTGATTCTGTGGTTAATAAAGGCGAATTGGAAGGTTTAATCCTAACTGGGATAACTCCTCGAGGGATTGATTTATTACAAAGTTATGTTGATCGTACAAGTGATATACAAACTGCAGGATTAATCGCTTCATATGCATGTCCCAGGTATTTCCATGATCAAAGAATAACTCATTGGATTGATTGTTATCGTAATTTACTAAATCGATGGGGGTTCTTTAGTATTCGAGCCAAGTTTGATGTTACCAGAACTAAATTATCGAAAACTTTTAAAGAACAAATCACCATTAAAGCAACCCCAAAACAAGTATTTTTACAATGTACTAGATGTAACAAAAACATGGCGAAATTTAAAACACCGACATTAAACAATCAAGCATTAATGAAACAATTCAACAAAATCAATGGCAAGACAATAACCAATGATATTGTCAATTGTTGTCCCCATTGTGGTGCTCCATTACCTAGATGTGCCATTTGTTTATTAACTTTAGGCACACCGATACCATTTGAACCAAATGAACGATTGGATGAAACTGACAGGGGGAATAAGATTGAAAACAAGTTTAGAGAATGGTTTAGTTATTGTCTTACATGTAATCATAGTTGTCATGCGTATCATGCTCAAGAATGGTTTGCCAAGCATTATGTATGTCCTGTTCCTGACTGTAATTGTCGATGTAACAGTAAGTAAATAGTAATTTCATTTGAAACTGAACATATATTTATCTACATTTACCAGAAATCTAACAAAAATAGATTATTTTTGGAATATACGTAAAGTGCGATTTAAGATTAATTCCAATTGGATACAAAAGAAGCAAGATTGGCTTACATTGGTGACTTCGAGGAATCTTTGTATGTGGACTTAGTTGGCGAGGTGTTATCTTTGAAAGATATGGCTGAAGGTAGTGTCCGCCTAGAGTTGATGCCATTGAATTGTTTTATTGGACAATCCAGGTTTTACGATATTATTGACTACTTGTAATTCTTAAGTTATATATTTCGTGTTCAATAATAAAACTTACTATCAAATCACCCCAGTTCTAAATTCGTTTTATCTACCGCCCTCTTCCATAACAATGTACTAACCTACAGGTTTTTCTATGTAATCCTCCAGAATAACAAAGGCTAAATAGTTAACAGTCAGAATAACTAATTAGCGCTTTGCACCTGTAATGCTAACTTTTAACGTAAGACTTGTGTAACATAATTATGTGCAGTACATACGAGGAAATAAAGCCACCTGAATAAGAGCTATACGAGGTGCTTTATGGAACTTGCAGAATATAACAAAGTTGTTCCTATAATTAATATAGGATCTTTCCAGATAGTATGTGTTGATTCAGATCAGTATATCATATTTATTTCTAAATATAACTGGCTATAGTAATTTCACAAACGAGTCGTGTGTTTACCAAAACTTTTCTTTTTTTATTTTGGTAATTTTCAAATACGGCAACTTCGAAAAAAACAAAAAAACAAGAAAACAAAAAATATACTTCAAAAACAAAAGGACTGATTTAGTTTTTATTACAAATACACAACAAGGTGAACATTCTTTTTGGTTTTCTATTAATAATTCAAGTTATATAGTGAATCACATAAGAAAATTACTCAGTTGCATCTGCATATATTTCACCTCAACCAACTGTCTGTGATTTGTCTGACCATTGTCTTTTTTTTGTGATTCAAGAACGCAAAATCAAAACTTGAAATCAACACCAACTAAGAATTTAATACCAAGATTTTTTTTTAAAAAAAAACAAGTCATATCAAATTTAAATTGAAAGTGTTACATACATAGCTCGACCATGTCACAACAAAAGACTGAAGATGTCATTAAAGACATCAAAAATAAGATTGAAGTGGAAAGGAATATGTTGGAAGGGTACCAAAATGTCAAACGATTATCCCAAAATGCTGAAGTTTTACAAAAATGTAATTCAAAAATCTTGGAATCTCAATCAATCATTGATTATTATCAAGAATCCTTAACCAAATTAACTCGACAATTACTGGAATTAAATACCAACAACAACAACAACCACAACAACCACAACAACAACAATTCCAGTCCTGAACAAACCACAAATGGTCATAGACAACCAGATAAACCTTCTTATTCTCGTCTAGATCTCATCAAATATGAATGTCCTTCAGTTGGTCACAAAATACATCACATGTTACAACAATTACAATTTAAATTACAAGTTGAAACTCAATATAGTGCAGCCAATCTGAAAATGTCACATCTTTATTTAATGGATGGTGATAGATCTTCTTCAGATGCTGCTGTTGGAGGTAAGGCTGAATCTGATCAACGTATTCAATTATTTGAAAAGGCTTTAAAGAAATATCAAAATATTCATATTGATTCGGAAGATTTCTCGCGTGATTTCGCCTTGATTAATACTCCAAAACATGCTAGGAAACCATTGAGTGGTAGATTACACATATCTATCCCTTGTATAAGAGATGTTGATCATATTGCCTCCCCGGTATTTGCTAAAAAGATAGAAACTGTTATTGTGGTTAAGATTGATGATGCAGAAAGAGTAAGAACAAAACCTTCAAAAACTGATAAATGGAGTGAAGATTTTGTTGTTGATGTAGACAAGGGCCATGAAATTGAATTAGTTGTTTTAGACAAATCGGGGAATAGTTTGGTTCCTGTTGCTTTGAATTGGATCTTACTTTCAGATGTTGCCGAAGAAATACGTAAAAAGAAAGTGGCCAAGGAATTAGGTTCAAATGGGTGGATTACGGCTTCTACTTTAGAACATGAAAATATCCCCCAAAGAGGAGCAAGTTTTGGTGCTACATTACCCTTACCACCAACAGGAACTGGTGATAATATATTAACTTCTCCTACAAATGCTACATTTACTTCCACTCCACCTCCACTTCCTATTTCCACCCCAAATGAAAAGATTCAACTTCATACTTGGCTTAGTCTTGAACCATTTGGACAAATTTTGGTTAATTTGAATTTTGAAAAATCTACTTCTCAAGGTGGTCAAAAATTCATGGGTCCCTTGGAACGTCATGGTGCTATTCGTCAAAAGAAAGAAGAAGTATATGAACAACAAGGACATCATTTTGTACAAAAGCAATTTTACAATATTATGTGTTGTGCATTATGTGGAGATTTCCTCCGATATACTGGGTACCAATGTCAAGATTGTAAGTTTTTATGTCACAAGAAATGTTATGCCAAAGTGGTTACAAAATGTATCTCCAAATCTGGTATTGAAGATGAAGAAGTTAAAGTTAAACATCAAATTCCTCATAGATTTGACCCTGTAACTAATCATGGAACTAAATGGTGTTGTCATTGTGGATATATTTTACCTTGGGGGAGAAAGAATGTGAGAAAATGTACTGAATGTGGTGTCATGTGTCATGCTCAATGTTCTCATCTTGTACCTGATTTCTGTGGAATGTCAATGATTATGGCTAATCAAGTATTGGTTGAACTTAAACAAGCGAAATTGTCACCAAAGAAAGTAAAACCAACTTACAAACATTCTCCATCACCTAGTAAAGAACATAGAATTTCAGAAGATGATGAAGGAAAGACAAGATTAACTACACTGACGACTAATGCATTACAAGAACAAGTTAGATTACCTAGATATATCAATAAACCTCAACAACAACCATATCCTGATCAAACTCGACCACAATTGGAAAGTGATGTATCTTTTGAACAGAATCGAGATCATGAAATACAATTTAGAAGGCATGAAAGAAGTCCTCAGCAACAAATACCACCTCCACAACGTCTTGAACCAGTTGACGAATACAAACATGACCACTTTGAACTGTTTGATTATCAAAATGTTCAAACTCAAGATCAAATCATGCCTGATGTATCTACAAACCCCTTCCAAGATCAATTTCATGCCAATGTTGCTAGTGGCCATATAGCTAAACCTCAACATAAACCACATAAACAAAAACGAAGAAGAAGAAAAGTTGGTCTTGATGATTTCCAATTCTTGGCTGTTTTGGGTAAAGGTAATTTTGGTAAAGTTATGTTGGCCGAATCAAGACATACTCTGACATTATGTGCTATTAAAGTATTAAAGAAAGATTTCATTGTGGAAAATGATGAAGCTGATAGTGTTAAATCTGAAAAACGAGTATTCCTTACTGCCAACAAAGAAAAACACCCATTCTTATTAAATTTACATTGTTGTTTCCAAACAGAAAATCGAATTTATTTTGTCATGGAATATATTTCTGGTGGTGATTTAATGTGGCATATTCAAAAATCTCGATTCCCTGCTAAACGAGCTAAATTCTATGCTTGTGAAGTATTGCTTGGATTAAAATATTTCCATGATTGTGGTATTGTGTATCGTGATTTAAAATTAGATAATATCTTGTTGACTACTAAAGGACATATCAAGATTGCTGATTATGGGTTATGTAAAGAAGATATGTGGTATCAATCAACAACATCAACATTTTGTGGTACTCCTGAGTTTATGGCTCCTGAAATTGTTGCTGGAAAACAATATGATCGAAGTGTAGATTGGTGGGCATTTGGGGTGTTGTTATTTCAAATGTTATTATGTCAATCTCCATTCAAGGGGGATGATGAAGATGATATTTTCAATGCTATTGAACATGATGAAGTTAAATATCCTATAAGTTTATCTCGTCAAACAGTCCTTGTATTACAAGCGTTGTTGACCAAAGATCCTAGTCAAAGATTAGGTAGTGGTACAAGAGATGCTGAAGAAATTATGGAACATCCTTATTTCCATGATGTTAATTTTGATGATGTATTAAACTTAAGAATTCCCCCACCTTATATACCTGAAGTGCAATCAGAACATGATTATTCTAATTTTGATAAAGAATTCACTTCAGAAACTCCAAGATTAACTCCTGTGGAAACAGTGCTTACAGCAGAAATGCAAGAACAATTTAGAGGGTTCTCCCATATAGCGGAAGACGCAGTTATTTAATGTTGTGTAGAAAAATGCAAAAGGTATTTTTAATTATATATATAAAACTGGAATAAATAAGACTCTATAAAATATGCAAAATATGGGAGGGGTGTAGTACTACATGATGGTACAAGTATTGATATTACTTGGTTGTGCTTTCAACATTTCCTTCAATCGGTCATTCTTGCCAGCTAAATTAGTTGACGATTTTGAATTGTTTGAACTGGAAAGGGAAGTTTGTGAATTTGTTTCTTGTTGTTCACCTTCAATCAACAGCTCAGCAGTTGAGGCAGTTTGTGATTTAGATTGTGATCTTGAATCTTTCTCTCGATATTGAAATATAGAATTATCGTCACAGAAACTAGGTGCTGAAGAAGTTCTCACCAATCCCGTGGAAGTATTCAGTTCCATTTCCACTGGAGTCATGGTTGCTGACTCCATCGCCTTTTGTCGTACAATCTTCTCAGCTACAGTCTCAAACGCCTTATGAACACTATCACCCAGGATAAGTGAACATTCTGTGAATGAAATCGCTTGTATTGACTTTGCAAAAGTTGCACCATCTTCAAAACTCACCTGTCGATCATACTCGTTGTCCAATGTAGTACCAACAACAGCGATATCGGGTAATTCGGTCGTCAAGGTTCTCATAAGATTTACACAATCATGTATAGATAAGAACGAGTCGATATTTTCTGTTGAATATACCAATACCACTGTATTGGTATTCATAATTTGTAGTTTTTGACTGTTGGAATACATATCGACAGCATAATGAGAATCAAGAATCGATATGTCATAATGCCTATTCTTGTGTTTTATACTTTTAGTATATATTTGTTCCATAGTAGTATCAGCATCTTCAATATATCTATTATAAAGATAATACAATATTAATGCAGATTTCCCACTATTATCCTGACCCAATACACAAACATCGTACTTCTGAGTTAGTAGTTGTGAACTATCTTGTAATATACTCATATTGTAACTGTGTAAGTTGACAGGTTATATGACAGTTTATAGTTGATGTTGTTGTCGTTTCTTTTTTCTGTCTATTCGGAAAACTTTCCACTTTTCCGAGAGGTAGTTAAACTTGATTATTGGTATGCTTTAAGTAATTAAGCAAAGTTCTACGTAAATAGGACTCTTGAGAATAACAAATAAGTATAATGATAAAATCTAAATTCTGGGAATTTCTAAGAAAGAGCGATGCAACATTTGTTTTATAATTTGTGGTGATTAAGAAGGTCAATACTAATAATTAAAAAAAAAATAATAAATTTAAAAAAAAAAGAAAAGAAAATGGCGTTTTCTGTAAGGAAGGAGGAGACCGATTAAATGATGCAAAATAATAAAATGTTTGTTAATTTTAAAAAAATTTAATTGTTGTCCAGACAAAAGACAACATGTTTTTGACAAAGACAACAAGATATCCAATCGAATAATAGAACAAAATTACCCATTATTTTTATCAACGTTGATAATTTAATCCCCGGTATTGTGTAGCTTTTCAATTTCATATCTCGTCAGACAAGTTTGTACTGTGGCAAATATATTGGAGGGTACCTCTATCGCTTGTTTTATCCTGTTTCAAGTCTTTGTTACGTGATAATATCACCTCCACAGGCGTGGACATACATGGATATCATTCGGATATATGAAATTCTATGTATGTCGCTTTCTGAAAATGATCGGTCAAGAAATCTGTAACTACATGAAGTTGCATATTAGGGGGCATCTACTTACTTTTTAACTTACTATATTGTTTATCATATTTCTTTGTTTCTGTGTCTTCCATATGACCGTCATCCGGAAAAATACCGAGTTGGAACAATAAAAAAAAACATCGCAACTGCTTCTTGCATAAACTTGCTAGAGAAGGTATAACCAGTTTCTCGTTTCTTTTTGAAAGAGATGCTGTTAAACATATTGTTAGCTGATACAGGGAGGTTGTGAGGTGGTGGTAACACCCTACATGTTTACCATATGATTTTTCCCACTTTACAATTTCATCGTTTAAAAATAATTGCGGAAAAATTTTAGTTTATTTTTCACACAAAGAGAGCAAAAACAAAAAAAGAAACGTTGATCAGATAAAAACAATAAGGCATTAATTTTAAAAATGACAACGGTTTTTTCTTTGTTGTATTGTTCAAACGGTTATATTTCTGGCTATTTCATCGGAAATAGATTAAGGCACCGATAAATTTTCCGAGAAAACACACGTGAGTTAATATTTACTTTCTATTTAACTATAATCTTCATCTTCAGAATCCAAATATTGCGAATAATCATCAACAGAAGCAAAAACAGGTAAGTCTTTAAGTTTAGGTTTCTTTTGTTTCTTCTTATCATCATTTTTATCTTCTCTACTACGTTTGGTTTTCTTTTTAGATTGAACTTCTGTTTCTTCTTCTGATTCTTCTGATTCACCAAATGCATCACCTAACATTTTAAGTTCAACTTCAGAATCATTCAATTCGTCATCTTCATTGATACCGAAAATATCCTTACCTTCAAGTTGTTCGTCGTCATCTTCATCTTCTTGTTCTTCAATTTCTTGTATCAATTGTTCTTCTAATTGTTCTTCTGATTCTTCTTCTGATTTTTCTTCTTCAAGCTCCTCTTCTGCATCCTCTTCCACTTCCTCCTCATCTAAATCAGAAAAGTCTTCTTGATCAAAGTCAGAAAAATCATCTTCGGAATCATTCTCAACATCAGGCTTACTCTTAACCAAAGCTTGCCAAATCTCGTCATCTTCCACTTCAGCAGCTTCTTCGTCATCCAAATCTTTTGGTTCTTCTTCGTCCTTGACACTCTTGATCTTATTAATCTTGGTAGTGAAATATTGATGGAAGAATTGTTCATCTGGTCTAACATCTTCAACTCTTTTATTCAACCAATCTTCTGTGTTTGCCGGAATCGATGAATCAATAATATTAGTAGCTCTCACTAATAATGACCCAGTATGTAATCCTCCTAAAGGTTGCATGATTGATGATCCTTTAGTTTGTGGTTTTTGCTTGGAGTTTTTGTATACAAATCTGTCTAAAAAGTGGGCAAGAGTATATAATCCTAAATCTGGCTTGGCTTGTTCTGTACCTTCAAGTAATGAAGAGGCATAGATTGAAATTGTAGGATGGTAATGATTCAAGAATTGACTTAATTCCCATAATGAAGATTTATCAGCATTAGCATATTGAGGATCACGTTTCTTAGGATCATATTCCGTGTCATATGACGACAATTTAGCTTCTTTAACTTGTTGTTTGTCTTCATCCGCTTCAACTTCAGGTCTCGATGCCATATCAATCATTAAATCGGATATTTCAGGAAATGTTTTTCCAAGTTGAATCAACAAATACAACATACCGGAAATAGATCCCACATTCAACCAATGAGATGAAATTTGCAAGATTCTTTTAACAAATGCCAAGACTCGAGATTTGTTGGTATCTGATTTCAACGATTTATACAACAAATTCAAATAAATACCTTGTTTGGAACTGTTGGTCAATCTGGAATCTAATAACGACTCATATAATGTCTTGTAATATCGATCTGAGTCTAATCCTTGTTCGGCAATAATATGATGCACCAAGGAAAGTGCTTGAATGGAAGTATTGAAATTACTACTATGAGTAATTCTAAACAATGTATCTAAATGATTTTGGAAAACTTCTTGAGGTAAATTGGAAAAGGCAAAGGCACGATTTAATCCTGTTAATAAAGCCGAGAATAATTTCGTATTCTTTTCTTCAATTACCTCTTGTTCTGATTTCTCTTCAACCTTAACAGATTTACCACCTTTCTTTCCCTTTTTGAAATTCTTTCGATTATTCTTTCTCCCCTTTGTTGATTCTCCCAAGGTCTTGTCATCTTTCTTTTCCTTATTATTGGCATCATTTTCCACCAAAACTTTTTCAAAAAGAGCAAAATAAGTCTTGACAAGAGTATTTGCCAATTCTTCATCCTTTCTTGTTAAAATAGTTTGATTTAAAGTTGTAATGGCATAATATTTTGCGTGTGAGTCACCACCACCAGTCTTGAAAATCACATCAATTACCGCATCAGTAATAATCTTTTTCATTGCAGGGTGAGTTTCTTCTAATTGTAATATTTGATATGAAGTCTTTGAAGCAACTTTATTATCTACATCACCTAATTTATTCACACCTAATTTTAACAAATTTGCTTCTTGTTCTGGTTTAGCCTTTAATAAATCAAATATATGAGATACATCATTCATTCTAACATGAACTATAGGATCATGTGATAACACTTCCAAGATAGTTATTAATTTAAAATATGCCTTTTTCAAATAATCCTCAAAATAATAAACTGCTAATTGAACATCACTAGCATTCTTGGTTAATGGTTTTTTATCAAAGGGAACTAATTTTCGATCAGGTAAAACTCCATTCAATAATAAATCCTTTAAAGCGTTGATAGATTGAAGAGCGGCAGTTCTTGATTTCTTTTCACAATACGAAAGTAACGTATCAAATGCTTTTAAATTATGCATAGGTGCTTCTTGAATTAATAAAGTTAATGCAGAAATTTTATCGTTTAAAGTACCATCAGATAAGATTTGGGACAAGAACTTCTTTTGGGAATTGTTAGCAGCAAATTCTTCCAAATATGTTTTATTGTCCTTGTTGATGGTAGCTTCAGCTCTTTCTAATAATCTTTCTCTAGCAAACCTATCTAATTTTTCTGAAGTTTCAGAAGCTTCAAAGGGGATATTATACCAGTCAGTTCTTGGTGGAATGATTAATTTTGAACTTGATACTGTGGCGACATCTGTGACTTTATCAGATTGAGGTTTGGCTTTCTTGTTGTCAACTTTGGATTCTTTGACAAGGACTTCATCTTCGGATTCTTCTTCAGATGATTCGCTTTCTTCAGATTCCTCTTCTTTTTCTTCAACTTCTTCTTCTTCTTCAACTTCCTCTTCTTGTTCTTCTTCTTCTTTCTCTTCTTCCTCCTCTTCCTCTTCTACATCCACTAATTCAGGAACATCTTCAACTTCCTCATCGTCAACAACAATAGGTTCCCCATTTCCCAATCCAATACCTTTCATAAACTTACTCAAATCATCACCAAAAGATTTATCCAATTTTACACCAGAATCATTAAATTCCTGTTCACTCTCTTCACCTTCATCAATACCATTCAACAATGCTATGTCATCTTCCGTGGCACCCAACGCTAATGCTTCTCGACGTAAAACATCATCTTGTTCTGATGGTTTACTGTTTTCTTCAGGCTTGCTCTTTCCTTCTTTCTTATTCTTTTTGGATGGTTTCTTCAGTTGATTCAATTTACTGGATATCTTATCTTTCAAAGATGTTAAATTCAAACCTGAAGTATCCATTATGGTTTTAATTTGCAACTGATCTTAGTCTATATTGTAATATATTTTTCTCTCCATCTCATCTCCTTCAATACACAGGAACAAAAATTTGAAAAAAAAAATTTTTGAAGTGAGTCACGTGCAGCTGCGGTTATTTCCTTTTTAGGATATTTTCGGGGTTAGAGTTTTGGAGCTGCCCACAAATAAGCCCCACTTTACCGGCAAAAATGATGTGGGTATTTTTTTACACGGACGCAAAATGTGTAACTGCAACCCCGAACCCGTTTCAATGCCCCCTTAAAGTTTTTTCTTATTTATATATAAACCTTGAAAGTCCGTGTTTTTTGGTTTTATATAGAAATGGAATAATTTTTGAAGTAGCAGTGACCATGAAGTATCTTTTCCATCAGAATACCCACCACTGTCAACAAGCAAAGTATATTCTTTGTAAAACTGAAATAGGTAACGGGTCATATTCCCTGGTGTTTGAATGCAAAAATTCCATCACCGGCAGACATTACGCGGTTAAGAAATACAAGAGAAAGAATATGTATGGGTTGGAAGCTATGATACGGAATGAATTTGAAGTGTTAAAACTGGTGTCGATGACGAACTCGAATATCTTGTCGTTGATTGATTATTTCGAGACTGATGATAATATATATCTTGTTACTGATTTAGCTATGGGTGGAGACTTGTTTGATAGGATAGTCAAAAGCCCCTGTGAGAGACTTTCTGAGGATGATGCCAGGGAAATTACATACTCCTTGGTTTCCGCTGTATCATACCTTCATAATAATTCAATAATACATCGAGATATTAAAGCTGAGAATTTACTATTTAAAAATGCAATTTCAAATGAGATATTAGTAGGTGATTTCGGATTGGCAAGAGTATTACAACCCCAGGAAAAGTTATATGACGTTTCAGGAACACTAAGCTACATGGCCCCAGAAATTTTAAATCGAAAACTGGGGTATAATCATCCAGTAGATATCTGGGCTATTGGAGTTGCTGTTTATTTTATGTTATGTGGGTATTTACCCTTTGATTGTGATAGCGATGCTGAGACAAAACATGCAATTACAAACAGGTTGTATTTATTTCAACCACCAACATTTTGGTCGGGAATTTCTTCCACCGCTAAAGATTTTATACTATCGTGTTTTGAAATGGATCCTTCAAAACGACCCCTGGCATCGACTTTGTTTCATCATCCATTTCTATTAACTACAAGTTTGCGATTAACTAGTAGTTTAGATGATCTCCTTCGAACAAAGTCTTCAAATTCTTCATTAAGACAACAAGTTCAACTTATACTTGGAGGAAGTCCTAGTAGTGTGGCAAGTTCCCCTGCTTCTTCGAAATCTTCACGTAGTACTTTGTTAGAACGGGGAAGATTTGAATCGTTGAAAACTGGAGCTTCACTGTTTGGAGATTTGTGTTTTACCCCTGAATGTGTGACTGCTTTTACATCACCATTAACTTCACCATTATCATCAGGAAATGTATCCATGGACAATCTTGACTTGACTAAAAGTTCACCCCAGTTTTATCTTTAATTGTTGTGCCTCACTGTGTGCGGCGTGACTTTTCTTTTTGCCTTGTTTTTTGTTTGTTCTGTTCTGCTTTTGTTTGTCTGATTTGTTTTCACTTCTTCACAACACGAACACGACTTAATAATATACCCTAGATAAATAGACTCTGTTATATTAATGTAAATATGTATCTGAGTTATGTTTCTAATAATCTCCCCAATCATACACTTGACTACACTTTGAAACCACGAGAAGAACGCGATTTCAAAGAATTGTATCCTGATTTAGATGAAAACGAACAACTACCAGTATTTATATTACACAACCAAGATGACGATATGCAACGACAAGACTCTAATGTCACTATAATTACTGAACTTAAACGACCTACATTCAAGAAAGTCGAGCGTGATCGACCTAATCAAAATATTCGATTCAATAAACAATTACTAGAGTATGGATTTCAAGAACCAACAAGAGGAAAGAAACTGCAAGTTAGCAACACTTATGTTCGTCCATTTCAAGATAAATCGATAGATAATGTTGACAAATTAATTGATAAAAACACTCTTGTTGAATATGATATGGATGAACAAGATTATATGTTTTTAAAAGATCGTAATTCCAATGTGAAAAATATTGTCAAAATTACTCCTGAGATATTTGAAATTATGATGACTACTTTAGAGCATGAATGGGATAAATTAGAACACCAAATGAATTCCATAACTAGTAATGTTGGAGGACTTCATAATGATGGATTTGAAAAACTCTTAACTCTTGGACACAACAACCATAAATATGGTAACGACGATGGCATTGTTCCTGGGTCTATTTATGATCAAAAATGTGCTGTCTGTAACGATAGTGATTGTGATAATTCCAATGCCATTGTGTTTTGTGATGGTTGTGATATTGCTGTACATCAAGAATGTTATGGAGTTGCTTTTATACCTGAGGGACAATGGCTTTGTCGAAAATGTATGATTAACAAGACACGACCTACCGAATGTGTATTTTGTCCCAGCACGACTGGCGCATTTAAACAATTGGACAATAGTTTATGGAGTCATGTAATTTGTGGACTTTGGATTAATGAACTTTATTTTGCCAATCCTATATATATGGAACCAATCGAAGGGATTGACAATATTCCGAAAAGTAGATGGAAATTGACATGTTATATATGTCGCCAACGAGTTGGTGCTTGTATTCAATGCTCCAATCGAAGTTGTTTTCTGGCATATCATGTAACTTGTGCGAAACGAGCAGGGTTATATATGGAAATGTCTAAAGGAATCAAGGGTGCAATCACAAATAAGATGACCTTGAAATCATATTGTGAAAGGCATTCTCCACTTGATGTGGATACCGTATTGCAAGGAATTGAACGAACAAGATTGTTTTTTCGTGATACCAAGATTTTAAATGAACAAAATGCTAGGTTGAGTTATAATCAGAAAACAGAAAACCGATTGAATATTTTTAAATGGAAGACAGAAGCAAATACCCCAATTGCCCCCAAACTCTTTTCTGATATCCTTGTGGAAATATTGCTACTGTTGAAAGTAGAAAATCAAATTAGTCTACCTGAAGAATCAACAGCTCAAGTATTAGATTTGGCGGTATTGCCTAATCGTACCAAACAAGATATACTCAAGGATTTGCGTGGTATAAGTGATGAAGTTTGTCGATATTGGTGTCTCAAACGAGAATTAAAACGAGGAGCTCCATTAATTCGAAAAAATAATAATCTAACAACAAGTTCTATCTTGTATGATACTAATTCATTGGATGTCGGAATGCAAGGATATCAAGATGAAGGAAGAATTACCGAGAAGATCAAATTTGCAAATGTGTTGGTAGATGATTTAGAAAAACTTGGGGCAATGGTACAAAAGGTGGTGGAACGACAATTGACTTTAAGTGAACTTCATCAATTGGAATTAAACAATGCTGATATGATTTATTTCCCGATTAAAGGCTTAATAGAGTTAGTGTTGAATCGAATAAACTTAAAAATTGATGTTACAGAATCGTTGCAAAATTACAAATTCAGATCAAGTGATTGTCTAACCTTGAAACAAATCCAATTGAAAACTTCACGGTATGAGTATAAATCAATTCCCGAGTTTAAACAAGATATTAACGCGTTTCTGAACGCACTCCTTTCCGAAAACAAACCTACAACCAACATTTACAAACGAATGAAGAATTGGAAACGAGAATTTGATAATGAATTACCTGACTTGGAAGCAAATGAAGAATCCCTTTTGAATAGTGGAGAACTTGCATCTGAATTAACTTTACAAGGAACACAAACACGGTTCAAGCCAATTGACTATCGAAAGATATTATCAGAAAACGACCTTAGCGAAGTAGAAGACGAGATAGAGTCTGTCGAGGACAAGCGATTATTCCGAGAATTCCTTCGATCTGAAAAAAAAATATGATTCAAACGCACCTTGTATAAATAGTAAAAAAAAAAAAAAAAAAAAAAGAAAAATAGTATAAATTACTTTTTCCAGTAAAACTCGATAGTAACGCTTAGCTTGCTTATAACACCTACATTTAAATTGCTCTTTTCAGTTTCCAATTTCTTCCACAATTGTGACTAACCTGAAATCCTACATTGTGTAACATTGTACTAAATTGAATTCCTGCACATTTCCACGTCAACAATGGTTTTGAATCGCTGGAATTAATTAATTTATTTTTTTTAACCGAGACAAACAAAATAACCTATTTCACAGATTGTACCCCTTACATGAAATTTTCAGATTTCCGTTTTTGCATAAAGAAAACGAGTGGGGAAATTCACCAAATCACATCTCTACGCGTGACTCTTTTCTATTTTAACTTGACGAAAAACTTCTACTTTTGGTTACGTCACCGCGGGTACTCGGGTTTATAGGAGAATAGGGTATTCTTTTTTTTTTAGTCAAACCTAGTTTTGTCGGGGTTAGTATTATATGGTAATAAGTTCGTCATACTGCATAGGTTGTTGAGTACGTTTGATTAATCATAATTGTTCACTTGCGTACAAGTAAATTAGAAACTGGGTTTGACGAGAAATAAGGGTGAAACAATTGAAAACAGACTATTCCAACGCGGTCCTTAAGAGATTGATTCGATAGAAACTTGTCTCTACTTCCATTTAGTGGCTGGTTCACACAATAACATGTCAAAAATCTAGAAGTTGTTGAGATTTTTTTTTTTTTTTCAACCAAAATGCATTGTAGATTATTTTTTATGTGATAATTTCCATTTTAGTTGGTACCTTAAACCAAAAAGAGATTATTTTTAGAAGCAACTACAAAAAAATAAAAAGTTTATTGAAAAAAATAAAAAATATTCCTAATGCCGTCAATGCTATCCAACAGCAGAAAAAAAAAAAGAATTAAAAAATACAAAAAGCAAAACAATCCAAACCAAAATAAAAAGCTGCCAATATTACCTTCCTATTCATAGATCTTGTACAAAGAAAATTACACCAAGTTGTAATATCTTGAGATTACACATACCAACTACAATTCGCTCCTTAACATTCATTCCTTTGATTTATACTTTCTCAAACAAAGAGAAAACAACACGACTTTTCTTCGAAAAATATTTACAACCATTACGAGACAGCAATTAATTATTTGTTTTGTTTTGTTTTGGTCAAGTACACACACATACACCCCCTACACATAAATGTCACAAGTCACACCCAGTTCCACCCCCGTGAGGAGTGCGACTCAAAAGAAACTTCCCTTGATTGTGGATGTTGCAATAGACAACCATACTGGACAACAACTATATCAAGTGCACGAATCTTCTAAACAAGTGAGAAAAGAAATGCCAAAATCCACTCATTTCACATCTACAGTGATAAATGAGGATCCTGAGGGGAATCCCAATACGGAAAAAACCCCAATTAGAAATGTCTTGGGAACTTTAAGTCCTACAACACTTAAAGAAAAGAAATATGTTGATGTTGATTATGATGAACCTATGTCCAGTGGTAGAAGATTCAGTGGTGCTAGGTTTAGTGAAACCATGGCCTCTGTTGGTTCTTCCAATACTGATGATTTGGGTGGTTCGGATGGTGATATTTGGTCTGAAGATGTTGAACAAGCATTTGAAGAAGTATTGAAACTTATCCCCAAGAATGGATTATCCAAGATTAAAATTGCTGGTAGATCATGTGGTAGAAATGAATTAATTTCCGATTATATATTCACCAAAACTGGGAAACTTAGAACTAGAAAACAAATTTCATCACATATTCAAGTGATTAAGAATTTAGGTGAGAATAAAAGTGTCATTGACTTGATAAATGAAGGTCCTATTTATGCCAGTGAAGTTGAACGGGCCGAGGCTACAAAGAAATTTGAAGATATCTTTTGTTCAATTAATTTGAATAAATCTTTGGGTTTTAATAATTCATTGAAACGAGACAACAGCACACCACAGTTACGTACACCAAAGAGACGTAGGAGTAGTCAAGGTAAAGGTTCTCCTCGATACAAATTTGAGGATTTCTTTATGGCAGTTTGTGATCCATACAATTCAAATCCAATTATTCTCTCAATTCAACAAAACAATAATGAAGTGAAAAGTCTCAAGGTTAAAGCCAATGCTAATATCTCAAATAGATTTCCTGGTTTAAATGAATTTAGAGATATAAACATCCCTATTATTCATAATATGGTTAAAATGGTTTTCCCAACTTTACCAAAGACTTATTCAATTGAATCGGGATTCAATGCGTGCTTTGCATTAAAACGGGAATCACCGGATAGTTTGGAAATATCCCCCAAAGCATATAGTATATTTACTAATGTTTACCTCTATGGTAAGGAAAGTTTAAAGTTTAACAACGATGGTCTTACATTCAATGAAGATCATGATTTCTTGGGTAAATTTTGGAAATTTTTCCTTCAAAATTTAATTGACAAGAAGGATGCTTCTCCTAATAATGCCCTTAAGGCACTTACTATCAAACAAATTGTATATGAGGGAAGTCCAAATAGCGCTAAACAAGTTGTTCCTAAACTGAAGATTATGCTGGTTTTACTTTGGGAATTTGCTTGTGTTTCTGAATTTAGTGAAGCAGTAACTACAACTACAAATTTAGTATTACCTCATTTACCGATTGAAACTACAAGTGAAAATGTATCTTCTCAAGTTCTTGAATACAACAATCCAGATCACCATCCTGGTTCCAATTTAAATTTATCTCATAGTAGTTGGAGTGGAACTACAGTCAATCCGACATTTTCCAACAATTCCATGCCATCAGCATCTTCTCTTCAACCAAGCACAGCAGGTGAGCCATGGGACCAACCACCGCAATCCCGTGTCCAAAAGAAATTCCAACAATTGCAACATGGGGCCCAACCTTCATCGCTGTCCATGTTTCCCGGATTTAGTCCTTACTATAGTAGATCTGTTCCTTTACCTGGACCACCACCTGCAGTAATGGCACCACCTTCAACTTCAATTGTTCATCAAGGGTCACTTCCACTCCCTACAGTTCACCATTCTACGAACTTGGATCTTACAATTCCTAATGCAAGTACTAATCTTGGTGATACTGGTGAACCTAGTACTAACAATGGCACAAATTTTCATCTAAATGGTCAAGGATACCAAAGTAGTGCTGCGCCTTGAGATGCTCATCTTTTATTCGTTTTTTTCACCTTTCTTCTGTTTTTGTACATATGGGTTATTTTAATTATTGCTATTTTTCTATTCTGAGAGGTGGAGCTTTTCCTATTAATTATGTTTTGTTTTAGTTTGGTTTTATTTATTTATTTATTCAGCGTAGATACGCTGGTCAGTCAGTCAATTGACAGATTTATTTCCCACCTGTGTTATTTTTTTTTCCTCATTCCTAAAAATAACTTAGATATAGATTTCACTTGTTTTATGTTTGTTTAATGGATATGTATTTAACAAATGTTATATTGTAAGATGTAACGCCCTATATACGATCTGGAAAGTCACCTGATCAGTTCTTTTTTTTTTTTATTCGTTTTTATTTTTTCTTTTTGACTCTTCTCCCATTGATAAGCCATCGCAATTCATTTGAAAAAATATAACTCTGAAATTGCTCCACTTACTATACAACTAAGTAAACATGGACGGTAAGACTATTGGTATATTAGGAGGGGGTCAATTGGGTCGTATGATCGTTGAAGCTGCCAACAGACTCAACATAAAGACTGTTATTTTAGATGCACCTGATTCTCCAGCTAAACAAATCAATGCAATTGTAGAACATGTTGATGGGTCATTCAAAGATTATGAATCAATCGTAAAGTTGGCAGAAAAATCTGATGTTTTGACTGTTGAGATTGAACATGTTGATGCTGAAGCTTTAAAGAGAGTCAAAGTGAAATTCCCCAATATTGAAATTTACCCACTTCCTGAAACTATTCAATTAATTCAAGATAAATATACTCAAAAGGAACATTTAATTAAACATGATATTTCTGTAACTGATTCTACTGCTGTTGAATCAAATACTGAAGAATCTTTGTTACAAATTGGTGAGAAATATGGTTATCCATATATGTTAAAATCAAGAACAATGGCGTATGATGGTAGAGGTAATTTTGTCGTCAAGGATAAATCTTATTGTATACCAGCTTTGGAATTTTTGAAGGATCGTCCATTGTATGCTGAAAAATGGTGTCCCTTCACTTTAGAATTAGCTGTCATGGTAGTTCGTTCCATTAAAGGAGAAGTATTTGCTTATCCTACAGTAGAAACTATTCATAAGAATAATATTTGTCATTTGGTTCATGCTCCAGCTAGGGTTCCTGATACAGTTGCCACCAAAGCTTCTCTTGTTGCCAAGAATGCTGTCAAGTCATTCCCAGGTTGTGGTATTTTTGGAGTGGAAATGTTTTTATTACCTGATGGGGAAATCTTGGTTAATGAAATTGCTCCTAGACCTCATAATTCGGGTCACTATACCATTGATGCTTGTGTTACCTCGCAATTTGAAGCTCATGTTCGTGCTGTTGCTGGATTACCTATGCCAAAAGGTTTTACTGAGTTTTCAACAACAACTACCAATGCCATCATGTTGAATATTTTAGGTGACAAGGAAACTGCCAATAAGGAATTAGAAATTTGTCGTCGGGCATTGGAAACCCCTCATGCCTCAGTATACCTTTATGGTAAAGATACTAGGCCAGAAAGAAAAATGGGACATATCAACATTGTTTCTTCATCAATGGAAGATGCTGACAGTAGATTATCCTATATCTTAGGTGATTCTGGTGTTATTCCTCAATCTTTACAACCTAAGGAACAACCATTAGTTGGTATAATAATGGGTTCTGATTCTGATTTACCAGTTATGGCGGTTGGTGCTCGTATTTTAAAACAATTTGGGGTTCCATTTGAATTAACAATTGTTAGTGCTCATAGAACTCCTCATAGAATGGCGCAATATGCCATTGAGGCACCACAAAGAGGTTTGAAATGTATTATTGCTGGTGCAGGAGGTGCTGCTCATTTACCAGGTATGGTTGCTGCTATGACTCCATTACCAGTTATTGGTGTTCCTGTCAAAGGTTCTACATTGGATGGGGTTGATTCTTTACATTCAATTGTTCAAATGCCTAGAGGTATTCCTGTTGCTACCGTTGCCATTAATAACAGTACAAATGCTGCCTTATTGGCTATTAGAATATTAGGTGCTGTTGATTCCCAATGGTTGACTAAAATGAGTCAATACATGTTGAACATGGAGAATGAAGTTTTAGGTAAAGCTGAAACTTTAGAAGATATTGGATATGAAGATTATTTAGTTGAGAAATTAAAGAAATGAACAATTCTCTCTTTTTTATAAATAGATATATTTTGAATGCTAACAATTTAAGAACTAAAATCAACCCTCTCATTTAAGGAAAACTAATATACACTGTAGTAAATTAATGCAAAAAAAAATTTTTGAAACTTTTTGACCCATATAATGTTTAAAACTTAAGACTTTTTCCCTTTTTAGCCTTGATCTTTCTTTGTTTATATATTTGTTTTCTAGAATCTCTCCAACCTGAAGTACTTACTTTCTTTTCTGATTTATCTTCGTCAACTTCCATGGTTTGTTCTGGAGCATCATCTTTTACTTCTTCTGTTTTAGCTTCATCTTGTTTAACAGTTTCTTCAGCTAATTTACGTGCTATTCTTGTATTTCTTGAATCAACAAATTTGGCAAATTCACCTTTACGTTTAACAGATTTGGCTCTTAACTTGGACTTTGATCTTAATGATTTGGCCATTATATATGTATATCCTCTATTAATTTATTGATGTTATCCATATCAGAATATTTTTGTATCTCATCGCTTTGAACCAAGATCATATCTAATCACGTGTATCTTGTTAGGGTTCAGACCTAATTCAAACAAATCACCTGACTGAGTGTTATATGCACACCACTATAAACAATCCACTTTTGCCTGAAACATCTTTTTGGTATTTTTCTCCTGCGACTGTTCACGTGAGGAGGTGCTACCAAATATATCACTAACAAACAAACACTAGAACATCCAAACATACATACGATTGGCACACTCAAAAAAAATTTTTTGTTAGTAGTACCAGCGAAAAAAAAATTTCAATGCTCACTAATCCCCTTTCTCCCTTAAAAAAACTTTTCTTCTCTTTTTTACTTTCTTTCTTGCTATATAGTGCTACATTGAATTAATCAAAAATGTATGTTATAATGAATAAAACATGTGGGATGATCGATGAGAGATATAATGAATGAGTGAGAACAAGTATTGGAAATAAATAGAACCAGTTTCATAGTAGAAAGTCAAAATCTAGGGAATGTAAAAACGAGGAGAAATCTGAATTAAAGATTTAATGTTAAAACAGGATCATATAGAAAATCCACAAATGATCTTACTACGTACAATCATTCACATCCCAGTCATATAAAGATACAATCATACTAACACCTATTTTAGGGCTAATCTTAGAACTCAAAAGAGACTTGCTGCCAGTGTCATTGGTGTTGGTAAGAGAAAGGTTTGGTTAGACCCAAATGAAACCACCGAACTTGCCAATGCTAACTCCAGAGCTGCCATTAGAAAGTTATACAAGAACGGTACTATCGTTAAGAAGCCAGACACTGTCCACTCCAGATCTAGAGCTAGAGCTTTATTAGAATCCAAGAGAGCTGGTAGACACATGGGTTACGGTAAGAGAAAGGGTACCAAGGATGCTCGTATGCCATCTCAAGTTTTATGGATGAGAAGATTAAGAGTTTTAAGAAGATTATTAGCTAAGTACAGAGATGCTGGTAAGATTGATAAACACTTATACCACACCTTATACAAGGAAGCTAAGGGTAACACTTTCAAGCACAAGAGATCTTTGGTTGAACACATTATCCAAGCCAAGGCTGAAGCCTTACGTGAAAAGGCTCTTAAGGAAGAAGCTGAAGCTAGAAGAGTTAGAAACAGAGCTGCTAGAGAAAGAAGACAACAAAGAATTGCTGAAAAGAGAGAAGCTTTCTTGGCTGAAGGTAACTAAGTTATTTAGGAGAGAAGATTTCTTTTTCATTGAAGTTGTGTGGAAGTATGTTTTCTTATTGTATAATTTGTATAAGGGGGAGCATATAGGGATTAATTTCAAATTAATGACTATATATATATAATAAAAGTCAATAAATATTAACTTTGCTTATTGAGTAGGAGTTGATTTCTTTGTAGAAGTGTAAGTTTTGTGTTTAGAAAATTGGATGTAAACGACTATAGTAATATCTAGTAAATCAAACATATATTAAATAAATAAAGAATTGAAAACCTTGTTCTAAAAATCAATCATAATCGATGACCAGGAACAAGACTAAATAAAACTGTCAATATCGCAGTTGCTACTAAGATCAAGAAAAGGACCCAATAACTTCTCTTCAAGATAAATTTGTAAATAAACTTTTCTCTAATATGAATAATTCTTCGTTGTGTAGCTTCAGAAAACCCCTCTGAAAGTCCAAACCACGATAAAAAGGGATCGATTAAATATATCGAAGATATTATAAGATAGAGTCCTACCAAGTATGGAAGAACAATAACTGGTCTTATCCCTTTCCTATAATCTAAAAAGATAAAGATATAACTGATCCAAAATCCAATAAATATGAAAAAGAATCCAATTACAATTCTCCAAAATTCAGAATGGTTGATATTTCTTGTGGCCATACAATCCAAGAATTTGGGTAAATGTTCATTTTCAATTTTGTTGAAAACGAAATTCTTGACATAATTGAAAACTTCCGGGTCATCACGTTCTTCTACTTCAATAGCATTAATAATTGATGTATTTAATCTTTCTGGCAAATTCAAATTCTTTTCGGAATCGCCCATAAAGTATTTTAATAATAAATTATGAGACGAGTCTCGTAATCTGTCTCTTGATATAAAACTACTTCCTTCAACAGGGACATCTTTGATTAATCTTTCAAGTAGGTTTGGTGTTATGTGTGCAAGCTTTGGATATTGTTCTTGTTCTTGTACTTGTTCCTGTTTTTGCTGTGGTGGTGATTGTTGTTGTTTCTGGTCAGTAAAGGGGTTTGTAGGATTGTCTGTATTTGGTGAACTTCCTTGACGTTGCATGGATATATATTGGGAAGGACTTACAGCTCTATCAGCTTGTTTAATATGCACTTGAGCAGGATAAAAGTGATCAGAATAATCATCTCCAGCATCTCCTTCATTCAATAAAGGTGATTTAGAACCTGCACTCTTGGCAACTTGTTGGTCTCGATTTCCTGGAAGACTAGGTGATGATTTTTGACTATTTGAAAGTAACATAGGTGATGGTTCAGGTTCCGATTCGGATAGTCCAGTCTCGGCATTATATTGATGTATAAGTTCAGCCAATTTTGGATCAGCATTATTTAAATTAATATCTCCTCGTAAAAAAGCCGATAATCTTGGTGAATCATTATCTTCCAAAATATTATCATTAATAATTAATTCCAACAAGATTGAAGAGCTTAAAGATTTACGTTTCGACATATCCAGGGCAGCTACTGAATCTCTGAACCCACCACTGGGAGCAGTCACTTTAGTCGCTCCTGAAATCTCTCGATCCTTCGGTGCAGAATAGATCTGAGATTGTCGAACAATTGAATCTCTTAATCCTTTGACATAATGTTTACACAAGTTTAAATGATTAATCAAGTCAAACCAAAAATCTAAATAATCAACTTGACCTTCAACTTCTTTCATAAACTGATAGAATGTAAGTAAATCAACTGGAGATTTTGATTTGTTGGCTAAGATTTCTCCTAATGTAGGTAATCTATTAAGATGAATACTTTGATTGGTGGCATTTAAATTATTTAAATTTGCTAAATAATGTGAATTTGGAAAGTTCAGTTGATACTTTTCGTCATATATATTGTTAGTCATTGTAAAATTAACCCCCTACTTGGAGGGAATACACAGTTGTACGAAAATGAAATGCAAACAAAGTAAGCTGGATATGGAACAGCTAATAAACGAATGAATACCGTAATAGGTTTGTATATTGCACTGAAGGTATCTTGAGTGAAGCCTGTTATCTTCTAAGTATGCCTAAGTGCTATATCACTAGGTGGTCTGTTGGATCTCGATTCAGTTTTTTTTTTTTTGCTCTGTCTGGAATGTTGTGTGTATCGAAAAAAAATTTTGTGTGTTGATATTTTAACCGCCAAGTATCGCAACACCAAAAATAAAATAATAATAAAAATAAAAAGAAGCCAGCTGTTTTTGTTTTGGTTAAGTTTATATAAGTAGTTGATTTCCTCCCTTTTTTGGTAAGTTGCTGCTGTCTAGATGTAACCTAATGCTAGGTAATGCCGTTTCTATAATTCTTCTTTTTCCCCTGAATAAAGCGATTGGTCGAAAATAATTATTATTTTCGCTTGTTCGTCTTCCATATTGGTAAATATTTTCCTCATTTGGCCAAATTGTAAACATTCGCCAATACGCAAGCAATTTATGGAAGAACTTTTGACTTAAGTGGTAACTGTACGTTGACAAAAAATTTGCACTAAGCGAGAGGTACTGCTTTCTACAAAGGGAAAGCAAATTATCTCCTGATAATAGAGAAGTAATAGTGTTTGTGAATTTGGTTGTAAGAAAAAGATAATAGAAAATATTATTGTCTATGACATTAGAGCTTAATCTCGTGGCTAGTTATTTAGTGATTGCAAATCGCTTACAAAAACTTCTAGCTGGTCATCATGTTTAGTTCTGTTGAAACATTACAATTCAATAGCAGTTTTTCCAAATGATTTTTAATTTCGCCAAATATTTGGGGAAAATTTTGTAAATATTTATTATTAATACCGAAAAAGTAACAGAAAATCGTAAACTAATAAACTAATACATTCTCTTGAAAAACGTCTATACGATCAAAGAGTATTAAATACGAGATATGTAACGATATCGCCCCATTCTACTGAAATAGTACTTTTTGCAGTATTTGTTTTTTGTTTCCTTGTAGCAACCTTAGACAAGATTGACTTTCTGTTCCAATCAAAATAAACTAGTTTCTACCTTTACATAATAGAGCCGTATGAACAAATTATACCTTGCAGGTTTTCTTGTAACATTTGCAACCCCCCGTTGTTCAGTCGGCATTATATGTTTGTGCCGTTTATTCAAAGTTCTAGCTTTTTAGTTTTACCCGTGCGTAAGGCATATTTTTGGTGAGGCCACGAGGCGATGATGCACGAGGAAGGCAATTTATATTGTTATACCCCCTTTCAACGGCACGGCCAAGTGCATCTGGGGACATCGGATGATGTAGTTGCTAAAATATAAATATCAGGTAATTTGAACCAGAATTTAATCTACAAAATTCTTTTTCAGATGTTTAGAACTTTAATCAAAACATTATATACATAAATAATAACAAGTTTAAAAAAATAGTTTGTATTAAGAAGTGAATATAACAACCACATGTGTCCTTTGGAAGCCAAGCAAATAATAAAATATACCCTGCAATTTAATTTGACAGGAAGAACCACCTGAGTTCTTCCTCCATATCAAAAGCATAGAAAAGAATTAAAAGAAATGAAAGATAAGTGAAAGCGTTTTTGAAGACCTAATCAAGTATATCATGTTTGATGTAATGAGATGCATGATTATTCAAGTCATGTTCATATTCACTCTTGAAATAGGTCATTTCTTGACTATGACTATGTTCAGTTTCCAGTTCTTTACATTGAACTGTCCCTGTACACTTATTTGCTTCAATATGATTCTCCAACCATAAAAGGTTATTTTCAAAATGTTGGAAACATCCTGCACATCTTCCACTGTAATTATTTCTTTCATTTGATTTTGTTCCTGGGGGATATATAAAATGTAATGCTTTTAAATGAGTTTTAAAAGTATCTCTTCGACTAAACCCACCAGTTGGATGACATTTAGTTCCCGAGTTACCATTTGTTGGTTCTTGGTAAAACGGACATACAAATGCTTTTGTAGAGTTGTGTTTCTTTAAATGACGAGTTAAATAACCCTTGACTTTGAATGTAGCATCACAATGAGGACATTCAAAAGTATTGTCAATAGATCCATCTTTAGTAGCATAAGTCTTTTTACGAACAATTGTGTTGTTGGTGGTTGTGGTTGTAGTAGTAACAATTGTTGGTTCATTATTTTCATTATAAATGACAATCTTTGATTTTTTAGTTTGACTTTTTTGAATTCTGTTGGTTTTCTTGGTAGGTTTCTTTTGAGAGAGAGAAATTTCCGATCCAAAGTCAGAACTACTTGGAGATAGAGATTCAATTCTTCTCTTTCTGTTAAATAAAGAAACTTCATCTTCTGAAGAAGTTTCAGAAGTTTCAGAAGTTTCAGAAGTTTCTTGTACTTGTTCATACTTGTGAAATAAATCATCACTTAAAGGACTAATACAAGCATCTGATGATGAAACTGAAGATCTTGAAGTTAAATAAGTTGTGTCAGCTTTTCTAGGAGCAAAATCATCGAAATATGGCTTGTCAATAACTTCAGTTTGACGATGGTTATCCGAAGGAGGCATTAAAGATCTAGTTGAAACCATTGCAAAATCTCCATATTGGGGATAACTAAGTTGTGGATGTGATAAAGTTTGCAGTAATGGATTGGTACGTCCACTTTCAAACTCGTGAACATTTGGCTTTTGAACATAACTGTTGTAATTGTGAGCTTCATAAAAATCATCAAATAAAGGTAATTGGTTAGGATTAACTGCAAAGTGAGGAACACTAGAATTAAAGTCATAACTGAAAACATTGTTTGATTTTCCATTGGTATGTTCTTCAACCATATTATCGAAGAATTCAATTTGTCCGGAATTTCCAAATCCTAAATCCAAATCATCAGCAGCACAATTCACAGGAAAGAAATTTTGAAATTTACTATTGTTGATGTTCTTTATGACAGTTGTATTTAAAGGGGGGAATAATTCCATATATCTTTTAGTTCCATAAACTAATCTATTCAAAAATTTAAAAACTCCCATCTTCATAGTCAATATATCAGTAGATGTAAAACTTTTAAATCTACTTGGAAGTGGTGTAGGTGAAGGAATACCACTAGTATTACTCTTAATACCAATAGTACATACAAATGACATCTTTTTCGTTATGGGAATAAAATAACTTACAGAGGGAAGCTTTCTAATACGTTCTAAATCCTTGGGTTGGTCAACTACGCTTGTATAATTTGTTATGATATTCTTTTGCTCCAGGCCCTTTTCTAATTCTTGTTCAAGAAAAATCTTAAATTTGACAGGTTGGTTTGTATGTTTTCTCAACTAAGAAAAAAAAATGTTGCAAACTTAAACTATTAGGTTTTGAATGTCAAGTTATATACTTTCAACGTTATCTAAACTTTTAAATCCCTTGTTCTTTTTTTTAAAATACGCTTGTGCCTTTCTTGTAGGAGATAAGAAGAGATAAATAAACAATTATTCAAAATCCTGAAAAACTTTTGAATCTTGAGCAATATTAAAAATTATTAAGCCCTCACCAAAAAAATTTTCGACTTTTTACAAAAAAAAAAAAACAAAAAGATATCAAAAAAAAAAGTTAATCAGAATTTTTGATGCCGTGCGGAAATTTACAGGTTGAATTAAACTGTGATTTTATATTACAGTTTATTATTATGATTGCAAAAAAAATAATATTTCTTGCGATTTCAAAATTAAAAAATAATTTATTTCTCAGTTATAGAATTTCCTTGATTGGTTTAAATAATTTATCCGGTGTCTCAAAAAATAACATCATGTGAGAACTACAATATGACTAAGCTAAGATCAAAGGCGTATCTTTAAAATGTTATATAGATTAAAAAAGTGGAAATTGTGGAAGTGGTGTGGTGGGACTTTTCCTTATCACCACGTTTTATCTAAGCCGAGTCACAATATAGCTAATCCCAGAATAGAGTTGTCTCGGGTACAATTGCGCATTTGAAAAATCACAGGGGCTTAGCGATAAAACTAGATATTTTTGTATTGAGATTTTCATTGTCATACTATTTTGTACGAGTGTTACATTTTTTTGTACCAATTCGGGGAATCAAATTGTCTCGAGAAAAACAATAATTTTGTGTTATGGAAACAATACACAATAAAATCAAGAAACTTCCTTGTGAACTAGAAATATAAAACTGGTTATCTTTCTCTTGAATTTGTAGTTATCGTTTGATCCCTCGCTTCTTCTTAGGCACCTGATAACCAATGTAGCCTACCTCCTGAACTTAAACAGTGGCAAGAAAAAAAAATGGACGATCCGTTTTATTATATAATCACGTCATGATTATCCGGATGAACCCCCCTTTCAGATTCTGTCTCGAAATGTGAAATTATTGTGGCATACTGAAATGCGTTGATGTTTGGGAGTATTTCGGCTTTATTACCGGTTTTAAACTTGGAAGTGAACCCCCTCTTCATTGTTCAACTATCGGGGTAACACCGAATCTTAAACGAGAAATTTCCGATTGTTCAGAAGTATTTTTATTTTTTTACGTCAAAATTCTAATCTTAACTTTTTTTTTTTGCAGTTTACAGGTTGAGATTTAAAAGAAATTTTTGAACGTTGTTTTATTTTATTGTGAATGTACGGTAAAGGGCGGAAATTTTTCAAATTATTCCGCGGGGTTTAAGATTCACATGGCAAAAACATTAGTAATTTCGATTATATAAGTGGTGAGACTATTTGCAATCACAACCGGGGATAACAAAAAATAGTAGTCAAATAAGCATGAATGTATTGTATGTTATGTCCGGGATGAAAGATTAGAACAAATTTTGCAAAAAAAATTGTGCAAATATAACAATTTTTTTAATTTTACTTTCTTAAATGATCCGAAGTTTGATTTACCCCAACTTGAGTTGTGGGCTCATATTAGCAAATACAAGCCTTCTTGTATTGTTGTTCCGATTGAGGGGAGATTTGCAATTGTTGACGATGTGGGCTCATATTGATTAGGGATAAAAAGGAAGGTACAAGGTCATATTATGTAACCATGTGTTGTCCCAGTATAACCTTATTCTAACGCATGTTTGAAATTAGTAGTTTTTCTTTCAATTATGGTCGGTCCGACTTCTACAACAATGTTTGTGTTTGCAATTGCGGTCGCGAAACATAGATTCTTTAGCAGCTATCACAATAGTTACCAAAATTATGCTCCTTACTATCTGTACTTAATTAGAGTTCCTGATTTGGTTATATCAATCACCCAGATCTAAGACCAGTTTCAAAATATTGTTACGCGTAAATTGAAAACCGGTGTAAAAAACATACCAAATAATTTTCGATCGCGTCATCAAAAAATCTCCGTTTGCCAGCAGTTTTTTTTTGTCAATTTATCAAAACTCACTCATTTTTAATATTCTTTCAATTAATCACAAGTTATATTAATAACACAAAACACAAGCTATACGATGTCCGCCTCATTAGATAAATCATTAGACGAAATCATTTCTTCTTCCAAGAAGACTTTCAAGGGAAGATCAAGACCAGGTTCCAAGATTAGTGGTGGTACCAAAGCCAAACGTGTGGGTAAGAAAGTTGGTGGAACCACTCAAAAGAAACCTATTGTTTCATTCAAGAAAGCTGGCGGTGCTGCTGCTGCCGCTAATGCTGCTGCCGCCAAGGCATTTGATTTAAGTTATGCTACTAAGGTTAATGTTACTGGTTTACCAAAGGATTTAAAACAAGATAATATCAAGGTATGTTTTTAGTGTAGGCCTTTATTGGTTATATGTCTTACAAGGTTGGTCAGATGATAAGGGATTTATTTCGGTTTGCTTTTTTTCTTGGGAAGTATGGAGAT
Source organism: Spathaspora sp. UFMG-CM-Y285 (assembly GCA_002911495.2). Taxonomy (NCBI): domain Eukaryota; kingdom Fungi; phylum Ascomycota; class Pichiomycetes; order Serinales; family Debaryomycetaceae; genus Spathaspora; species Spathaspora sp. UFMG-CM-Y285. Next base: position 161,186 of record PPUV02000012.1, read on the forward strand.
TACCTTTGTTGAGAATTGCAATGCCATTCATTTGTTACTTTGTAGTTTCATTTATTTTCAAACAGAAAATGAAACAGATCCAGAATGAGTTTTCTTCTTTATTATTTCAGATGATGCTTAAATTCTCGAAATGTGAAAACCAATTTTTAGTTAAAATTTAGACCGGTTTAGAGATTCATATCTCTATATAAATCAGGGAAATCGTGTGAGTGGGAATAACTATGGGGAATACATGAAACTCCAACTCGAATAGAAAGCTACAATTGCTTCCTTGCCATATTCGAGGAGTTTCTGGATGTTCTACACACTGTTTTGGAAGATTTCTGGAAAATCTCAAAAGTGTGTTTTATACTATCAATTAAAAATCAGAAAGGAACAAGAAAAGTTATTCCAATTAATTTTGTGAGTAACTTGAAAGTTTATCTTGGCGGATGCGTAGCTTTGTGGTTGTGTGATTTACACTTTTGTTCCGAATACGATTTTGATGGTATACCCAAATGAAAGTAACAGCTTGTGTAAGGAAAACCATTCCTTTGACATAATGATGAACTTTCATCCTTCTCATAACAACCTGATTTGGTCTATTTTTTTTCTAAATATTTCACGAGAGAATCAATACTCCTATCCAAGCTGAGAATTTTTCCCTTCGACTACTTTTGATACATATTTTCCACTTTTCTTTTTAACAATTTCAACTAACATTTTTCTTTTTCACAGGATTTCTTTCAATCTCAAGTTGGTGGTGTTCACACTGTTGCTTTAAGTTACAATGAAAAAGGTCAATTCAGAGGCCATGCTACCGTTATTTTCAAGAGCAATAAATCTGCAACTTTAGCTATTGAAAAGTATAATGGTGCCCCAATTGATAATGGATCTTCCAAATTAAAATTGGAATTAATTGTTGATCCAAGTAAAAAGCCTTTATCTAGTAGAATTGCCCCAAATAAAGTTGCTGGTGCTGCTAATCCAAAAGTCGCTGCTGCTAAACAAGCTCTTAACAAGAAGAAGGGTGAAGCCAAGAAACCTCAACAAAAGCAACAACAAAAGAAGAAACCAGCAAAAAAGACCAAGAAGACCATTGAAGAATTAGATCAAGAAATGGCTGATTATTTTGAAAATTAGGTTGTTTACTTCCTCTGTTAATTTAATTGTTATTTCCAGAAGCCAGGTCTTTTCTTCTTCTCTCTTCTTCCTCCCTTTTTTTTAATAGTGTAATATTCAAAAGTATATTGTTTAATGTGATATCTGTATAAGTGCGCGCGTAATTCGAATTCAATGCCATATTCCAAAAACGGCAAAAAAGAGGACTTGCTCGTTAATTTTTCAATTTAAACTTACGTTAGTTTTTTAAACATACAAAGTTGATACTAGATAATCATGTCTAATATTGAATATATAATAACTGCTCAGTTTGATATAGACAAGGGTCCTTCCCTTATCCACCAATATCCCCGAGAGATTCAAGGGATTGACAATTTATATTTCCTACCGGAATTAATGATCCCTGACCAAATTCATAAACGAGAAGAAGATTACACGTTGTCGTTATTATACAAGGATGCCGAAACTCAAGAGTTTCAATATCGATTTGAACCTGATAAATGTGAACCTTGGCCTTACTTTTTATATACCATAGTGGTGAATCATACTGATGAAAAGTTTAAACGAGGAGCTCAAATTAAATCGTTGTCAATAATTACCCACTTATCATATTTTAAAAATTTTAGACCTTTGCTTTTGATTTGTTTGGATATGTACTTTAAAGATAGTGACGTTAATATATTGCAAGAATTATATATGGCAATTAATGACAAGAATTTCAATATTTCAGATAAACAATCAATGTCAACAGTCAAGAAATTGTTGGTTACTTCAATATTAGATTTACCTATCAATGACAAGATATATAATGATATTTATTTTAGAAATAGGATCTTGGGAATAGCTCGGGAAAGTACGCCAAATCCTGATTTATTTATGAGAAAAGATTTAAGTTTTAATTCAGTGGTTTCTTTTAAAAATATGAATATTCCCGTTAGAATTCCCTTGTTAAATTTACCTGATACTATAGGAGATTATTTAAATCCTACAGATTTAAATTTAAAACCAAATTTAATCAAATTATTACGAGCAAAATTAGCCAGCAATTTCTTGAATCATGAATTGACAGTGTATGACTTACAAACACCACCAATTATAATATTAATTAATGCATTTTTGACAGGTAAGAGAATTGTTTTTCTAAGTTATGAAAATTCTTCAGAATATATTATTGATTTTGTTTTATTAGCCTTGAAACTTGTTACAGGAGGGGGGATATTATCAGGATTTTTAACAAATTATAACGTGTTTCCTATTATTGATGTATCGAAAGTAGACTTACTTGTTGAATGTGATTCATATATAGCTGGAACTATAAACCCCTTCTTTAAAAACAATGACAAATTATGGGATATCATGTTTGATTTAGATAAAAATGAATTTTATTTAGCTTCTCATTTGAATCAAGAAGATAGTTCTGTGGGAGTTAAAAGTAGTATTATATCTGAAGATGCTAAATTCCTTTCAAATTTACAATTATCATTATATACATATAATGACGATTTAACAACAATTCAATTGATATTGAGAAGACATATTAACGAGATTATTCGGATATTGTTAAGTTCCAAGAATTTTAAAGCTACCACATCAGAAGAAAATGATCTTACTTTGTTGTTAGATGGCGTAGGTTACTATTGGGCCAGTGATACTAACAAATTAATGGAAATATCATGTTATCAATCAATTTCCAAGAAATTTCAAAGTTTAATATATCGACAAGTGTTAGATTATAGTTTATTATTGCCCAATTTAAAGAATGAATTCAGTTTAGTGATCGATATCCACCATTATTTACAAGTATTGAATAGTTACTCAGCTAATCATCTGGCAGTATCCAAAGTTGATGAACGAGAAATTTGGTTTAATATTTTGAAATTCTTGATAAGTGGACCTTCATTAGAGTTATTCTTTTTAATAACATATTTAGTACCCCCAAATTCTTCAACAAGTTTCCAAGGAGGGAATTCTACAGTATTTGACAAGAACAAGGGAGTAGAATTGTTGTTGATTAATTTGTTTAATATAAACGATCATGTTAAATCGAATATTGTATTGATTTTACAAGAATTAAAAGACAGTTTTATTTGTGAATGGTGTCTTGATAAATATTTGAAATCAAATATAATTTATGAAATGGCTTACAATGATTTGGTAGAAAGACAACAGTGATGTTATATATTTATATACATGAATAGATTTTGTATGAATAGACACTAGTTTTTTATGTATAGACTATTTTATAATTTTATCCAGTCTACTTGGAGTATAATATTTAGATTCTTGTTCGTCACTAGAAAAGTACTTCATCTTGACCCAAGAATACATTGATAATCGATCACCAGGTCTTCTGGAAGCATAAGCACTACCACCACCTTCAAATCTTGATTTTCTATCACCACCAGTATAATCCAAAGTTGGATTATTACTAGGGAATCCTGGTCTTTTAGCTAAAACTCCAAATTCATTATCTTCAGAATCAATACGAGCATCAGTTTCAATTCGGTGTCTTTCATCTTTATGTTTTGCAATATGTTTTTTACCAATGATAAATAATGTTATGGCGGTTGCACCAAAAAATCCTAACTTTGTAAAGAATCCTCTACGTGTTTCCACACTTTTCCAAGCGTCAGACATATTCGGGGTGATACTTGATTTCGGGGTTTTAAACTAAAAAGGGGATTTGAAAAAAAAAAAATATAGCACCACTAAAGGTCGTGTGAATGGGCACAAAAAAGACATACGGCGGAAGTCATCAAGTATGAACACTTTCAAGTAGAAGTTAGGAGATAGATTCAGAAGACGATGGAAACAGCATGGATGTATACTGGCAAGATAACTATAGTGTTACACCAATGAAATACAAAAAAAAAGTCTCAAACAGCAACAACAATAACAAAACAAACAAAAGAAGAATCTGATTTGAATTATCAATTCATTTACACGTTGATAATTCCCCATTGAGTCATCTGCTTATCTTCCGACCAGTTAAAATCACTTTCTTGTGTGTTCCGAAAGAGAATCAAGCCGAGGAACCCGGAACCTTTTTTTTTTTCCTGTTTCAGACGTTTGAACGCGCGAGGGCTAACCCCACAATCAATTACATACACATGCACCAAAAAAAAAAAGAATTCACTTTATCTTGTGAACCGTGGATAAATCTCATTGACATTTAAATTTAACATCCGAGATTTTCAAATTTATAAACAACACGAAAGAATTATAATTTGGAAATATTTTCTATTAAAATTTTTTTTTGTTTTTCTCAAATTTTCAACGTTAGCACTTTAGTATGTCGGAAGTTCCAGAAATTGCTCATGCTATTGCTGGTGCTGGTGGTGGTGCCTTATCAATGGTTGTTACCTATCCATTGATTACCTTATCAACCTTAGCTCAAACAGCATCAAAGAGAAAAGAAGCTGAAAGTAAAGAAAAAGATTCTAAATCCAGCTCCTCTACTATGTCCTCAATTAAGGAAGTTATTCATGAAAAGGGTGCAACTGGGTTATATGCTGGATTAGAAAGTGCATTATATGGAATCACTTTAACTAATTTTATTTATTATTATTTCTATGAATTAACTTCAAATGTCTTTTTAAGATCAAAAAAATCAAAATCTAAAGGATTAACTACCATGGAATCAATTATTACTGGGGCAATCGCTGGTGCTATTACTTGTGTTGGTTCAAATCCATTTTGGGTTTGTAATACAAGAATGATGACTGAAAAGAAAAAAGGTGCTTCATCATCAACTTTAAGAACTTTTATTGATATTATTGAAAATGATGGAGTTGGAACTTTATTTGCCGGGGTTTTACCTGCTTTAGTATTGGTGATTAACCCAATCATTCAATATACTATTTTTGAACAAATTAAAAATGTAATTGTTGCTAAAAATGGAAAGAAATCATTCACTGCTGGTAAAGCATTCTTCATTGGTGCATTTGGAAAATTAATTGCCACTTCTTTAACATATCCTTATATTACTTTGAAATCGAGAATGCATATAAAGAAAAAGACCCAAAAGGTAGGTGTTGAAGAAGAACAATTATCCATGATTCAACAAATTAGGAAAATTATTAAAGAAGAAGGGTTGGAAGGTTTATATGGTGGATTAGTAGTTAAAGTAATCCAATCTATTTCCACTGCTGCCTTTTTGTTTTATTTTAAAGAAGAATTATTAACTGGAAGTGTTAAATTGGTTGAAATTTTCAGATTAATGAAAATGAAAAATCAAGGTATCAAGAAATAGAAACATGAACTTGTTATATATATCGTAATCTATTTTCTAAGAGTATATATAGTATCACTTATACCAAGAATTTTAAGACTTGGATACTTTTCCTTGGAGAAATATTCTTGTAAATCACTAGTGGAGAATTCTGATTGCGAGGAAACATCAAATAATCTTTTGTAGTCCAACATACCTACATTTCCAGTTTCATCACTCAGAACCGAGAAAATTGTCAACAGATGTTCAAACCCATTCATAAGCTTTGCAATTTCCGGTTTAGCAAGCACGGTTTTATCTTGGGAGTACAACTCCACTTGATGTAAAGTCCGACCTTTAAATTGTTCCATAATTTGTTCAAACGATAATTTAGGACATGCAAGTTTGACATTTGTAAGTCGCTTCATTTGTAATGTGAGCCAATGTAATTCTTCATAAACAATTTCATTTTTGCTCAAGTTGAGTTCGAAGCTAACAATTGTATTCATGTTGAATATTTTACTCATTTCTTGGAGTGAGATTTGTGGAACCTCAAAACACAACAGCTTGAGTTTTAAATCAGTGATACCTCTTTCCATGAATTTCTTAAGAATTTCACAGTCTTCATCAACCTCTACAGAAAGACATTTTAATGCCTTTAAGTTGATAATAAGATCAAATGGATTGGAAATAATGTGCTTTGACCAGAAAATAAACAATTTCTTGATTGAATAATTGTTTTGGACATCAACATTAAAGTAGATGTCATTCTTCACAAATAGCTGTGAGATATTATCAAGTCGAGATAATTGTTTCCAAATCAGCTCTCTTAACCACAGCTCAATGTCAATGGTAATCCAGGAACACTTCACTGTCAAATAATAAAAACAATAATCAGAGTAAGAATTAGGGAATTGAATGTAAAGGAAAATATTTTTCACCAATCGTAAGTCCACGGTATCCAAGACATGTTTGAAAGTATTAAATCCATTTATTACAGTATAGTTTGTGCGAAGTGCCACATAGCTCCAGTTCGAGTTTGTAACTGGATCCTCAACCTCTGCTGATTCGGGTTTATAAACATATATAGAGCTTAGTAATTTAACCTTTCCCAACTTGGAAAATCTTTTATTCATTAATGTAACATTTACAGCATCAAATTGATTAACATAAGAGAGGACAGATGACATAATTTCGTTGGGAATATCATGAAGAGTGACTGGTTCTATTTTAAGGGCTTTGGTTTTTGAATTGACATCATTAATTATTGGAACAGTTTTTGACATTTTTAGTAGTGGACCAATCTTTAGATAGTTAGTTTAGAAAAATTATCACCAATTAAATAGATTAATAGCATAACAAAGAGATTTAACATACCATAGAGTGTTACATACAGGATCCAATCAGTCAAGTTTTTTTTTCCTTTCTTTTTTGCAACCAATTAGTAAGCATGAGAATAGGAAGAGTATACTGGAAGTGTATGAGTTAAAATGTGGAGCAATGTTTCCATAGAAGTGAAACAGCTTGAGATATCAGAAACAAAAATCATGCATTTCTCATTTTCTGATATTAGAGTGTAAAGACACTATCATTTATATCAAGACAGTGAAGGTTTGGATACTTTTCTCTGGGGAAATACTCTCGTAGATCCTTAATGGAGAAGTCTTTTTAAGATGAGGACGAGGATTTTGGCGAAAATAATCTCATGCAGTCCAACATACCTAAATCCAGATTTGAATCACCGCACACCCCGAAAGTTGTCAACAGTTTCTTAAAGCCTTTCATAAGCTTTGAAATCTCCAGTTTAGTAAATGTAATTTTCTCTTCCATACAACACAATTCGAATTGACACAAAGTCTGTCTTCTTAATCCTTGCATAATTTGTTCAAAAGATAAACTAGTAAATGAAAGTTTAATATTTCTATGAATATCTTGTTGGTAATCGTGTTCAGAAAGACAATTTAGCGTTTTTAAATAGGGAATAAGATTATAAGGATCGGAAATGGCATCAGTAAACCAATAAATAAATGATTGCCTGATTGAATAGTTGTCTTCCGTCTCAAGCAAGTAAAATTCATTAAAAAGCTGGCTAGTCTTATATGCTCTAAATAGCTGTTTTCCAATCATCCCAGGGCAACATCTACCGCAATCCATGGACATATTTCTGAGTAAATGATAACAATAATCAGAATAATAGTTGGGGATACCAATGCAAAGGACAACATTTTTTACCAATGCAAAGGATAACATTTTTTACCAAACTCAAATCTACTATATCTAAAACATAATTGAACTCAGTAAATCTATTTATAACAGTATTCTTGGTACGAAATACCGTGTTGCTATTTCGTGAGTTTGAAACTGGTTCTTCAACCTTCTGAAATTCAAGTCGATAAACTCAGAGAGTGTTCAATAATTTAGTTTTTCCCAATTTATAAAATATTTTATTTACAAGTGTAATATTGATCGAATCAAATTGGTTATAATAGAAAGCAGTTGATATGATCTCGTTGGGAAGTTCAAGAATAGTAATTGGTTTTGTGGTTTGAAGTTTAACTTTGGACTTTAGATAATTAAGCACTCCTTTAAGCTTAACGATTTTTAATACTGGTAGCTTAGACAGGGTAACTTGTTTTTGAAAAACAATTTGAAGAGTGTAAAAACTTCTTATAGCATATCAAAAAACTGAGTTAGAGTTTGTATACAGGATGCTAACGTTTTTGCAACCAACTGAGGGGGAGTCCATGAGAGGAATCGTCTTTTGGATGTAAAGAGTAGAGAGTTGGTTAGACCTATATTTGTACCACTGTATTACCATCTCAGTCTGGCTTCATCTCAATTGTAGTCAATTCTTGCAATATTTAAAGCTGAGCCGCACACTATTTTTAAACAAAAGTTCCCACGGGGTACAAACAAATTGCACAATTAGTCAATACCTTTTAACTTCTCAATCAATGATTAGTGTTTTCAAACTGCGGGCAAGTGATCTGTGTCTGTCATATATGTCTAGTGGTACCTATCTTGGATATGAAGGTGAAACCCCAATTATACCTGTTAATTATACTGTGGAAAGTTTGAATAGAGATGTATACCCTAAACCACTTCATTCACATAATGATTATTGGAGGAGACGTCCTTTATTTGATGCATTGAGTGTTGGAGCTGTTAGTGTTGAAAGTGATATATGGTATTTTCCTAAAGGATTTGAAATGACAAGACCAGTAACTAAATCTTCGTTTAGCAAAGCAAATTCACAAAAATCAAAGAATATTACTTCATATTTTAAGAATAATGAGGTTTATGTTGGGCATAGTCAAATATACCTCGAACCATTAAACACGTTGTTTAACTTGTATTTGAATCCGTTGTTTCAATTTTTACAATTTGTTAATCCGGAAATTACAAATTTGGATGATTCCAAACAGTCAAAGAATGGAGTTTTTTATAATGCCCCAGAACAACCTTTGTATTTGTGGTTTGATTTCAAAACTGAAGCTAATGAAACTTATGATGCTCTTAGATCTGCGTTGCAACCATTTATTGATAATAATTATTTGGCGTATTTCGATAGTTCTACTGGCAATTTCAACTCAGGACCATTGATACTTACCATTACAGGTAATTTACCAACGGAGAAAGTTAAAAGTGAAATTATCAGGTATACATTTTTAGATGGGCCTCTACAGAAATTTAAAAAAGGGACAGATCAATCTGAATTAATGGAATATTCTAAATTATCTAAAGTTGCTAGTGCTTCATTAGAAGAGTTATTAGGAGATGAATATAAAACAAGTCAAAGATCCGAGTTTACTTCTTCTCAAAAGGACATTTTAAAGGAGTATTTTGATACTGCTCACAAATACGGAGTAAAGACAAGAATTTGGGGCGATGTCACTTGGCCTCAACGTATACTTGATTCTCATTTAAAAGATATGTATGAATTGGGTTGTGATTTACTAAATGTGGACGACCTACATCATGCAGTTTCTACTCTATAACGTTCTATATATATTACAAAATTTTCTTTAGAAGTTTCTTTTAAGTACTTCATAACTGTAAAATATTAATGCATTTGCTGGTATACACCTAATCATGGTAATACCCAACCCTTTATATAAATTCTTGATTCCTCCATTCTTGGAAACTAACGATTTACCTAATTCCCAAAATCCTCGATTTTCACTTTGCAGATTATAAATACTTTGGGTTTGTATATTTGATTTAATAGTATCAACAGGGAACATTGATAAATTAAATGTAACCCCTGCCATTGCTCCACTAAGTAGTAATTGCATATCATGATTCTTAATCCAAGGATCTCTGGCAGTCTTGTAATAATCATTAATATATTCATATGTACCAAACCATATTGAAGTTCCAATTACTTCTCTAGCCATGGTTGAACTTAATCCATTCCATAATCCAGAAACACCATGATTTCTCAAAGTAGATTTAATTAATGATGCATAAGAAGCAGTATTGTTTCCTGGAGTCACCAAATTTACCACTTGAAGTTGACATTTAATTAATTCAACTGGAGTTAAAATAAATGAAGCGGCAAACCCAGCAAATCCCCCTGACGCACATCTTGACCAGAATGGAAGGGAATCGATGTGATATTGATTTGATTTATCATAATTGTTTAAATTATTAACAAAAAATGTTGTTGCTAAATTATATGAACTAAATAATATGGCAGTTTCTAAACATGCTCCATACAAGGGAGCCTTTAATCCTTTGTAAAATCCATTGATGAATCCTTCATTTTTATATGTCAGACTAATCATTTGAAATGTAGATATAGGTAGCAGTGAATTGGAAGATTGTAAACGAACCTTGATGGTGTCAAAGGGAAACTCAACTAATTTCCCAATCATACCTGAAATAGCACCAAATGTGATTTCCTTAATGGGATGCATCTGTTCATGTTGTAAGTCTGTTGTTATATCTGGTTGTTCATTATGTATCGACGTGGTTGGTGAAATATCCATAGCTGGAGAAGAAGATGAGCTAACATTTAAACAAAAGCATTTTTTTATAGTGGAAAATTTTGCAATTTTTTCAAAAGGCGTGAATCGCTTCAAAAATTAGAACACTACAGATATCTTATAATACGAAAATGTTGTGTTTATTCCTTGTCGTACATACAAAGAACTCGATTTAAAACCATTATGACTATAAATTACAAATATATATTATGTGAGGAAAGTTTTTAAAGTAACCTGTTTATCTTAATGGCATGAATCTGGAAGAAGCATTACCAGCTCTACCGTGTCTGACTGGGGTATAGGTGATGGAGAATTCACCCAAGTAGTGACCAACCATTTCTGGTTTGATTTCAACAGTGTTGAAAACCTTACCGTTGTAAACACCGACAACAGAACCAATCATTTCTGGAACAATAATCATGTTTCTTAAATGGGTCTTGACAGTAGCTGGCTTTTCATTTGGTTGAGTGTTGGCTCTAGCAATTCTCAATTTCTTGATTAAACCCATTGGCTTGGAGTCTAAACCTCTGGAGAATCTTCTTCTAACTCTGGCACCACATAATTTGGTGAATTCTTCAGTTGGCATTTCAACCAAATCTTTTAAATCAACACCTTTGAAGGTGAAGGTCTTGAAGTTTCTTCTCTTTTTTTCAACTAGAAAAAGTATGTTAGTATTTTGTTGTGGTTGATGTGTGATGTTTGAATGAAGGAAATATATATTTAAAAATTCTGTTTAGCTCGATCTAGACAAAAGGTAGTATTGAATATATGGAAACTTAAACATGGTTGAACTATCATATTTGCGATTCACAATAATTCCTGGCCTTCTTCCTCCTCTACTGATATATGGTATTCACTTTCACAAGTCTTTGCTTTTCCTCTTTAGTTTTAGTACACTCTCTCCAGTAATCACTTCATTCCATTCATCATCTATTGGTTTCCCCTTGGGATGTACATACCAGCGTCGGACATATTGATTGGATCTTACTGAGTACTATATGGAAGATTGGTAAGAGGAAAATTTATAAAATAACTTTTTTTCAAATTTTTTTCTATAGTGTAAAATTGAAGGTAGACTTTCTCTTGACTGCATATAATTTACAGTTATTGCACGTGATGCAATTTCCCTCTCACTGAAAAAAAAACTCTACACAACTTGCGATTCGTGACTGCTATTTGGTAACCCTAATTGTTTGCACGTGAACAATCACACATTCTAATCCTGCATGTTGACACAGGTGAAAAAAATTTTAGTCTCGTTCTGGCTTCTCTTAGAAATTGATTCAAGTTTTTCATTCCCCTTTTCCTTTTAACTACATATTTTTAACAAAGGATAGTCTGCCGTTTGTTTGCTTAAAAGTGATTATTCTAGTATACTAAGAAAACCATGAAGTATTTAGCTGCTTATTTATTATTAGTCCAAGGTGGTAACGCTGCCCCAGCTGCTGCTGATATCTCTGCTGTTTTAGAAGCTGCTGGTATTGAATCTGAAGAATCCAGAATCTCTGCTTTATTAGCCGAATTAGAAGGTAAGGATATCAACCAATTAGTTGCTGAAGGTAACACCAAGTTAGCTTCCGTCCCAACTGGTGGTGCTGCTGTTTCCTCTTCTGGTGCTGGTGCCGCTGCTGGTGGTGCTGCTGCTGAAGAAGCCGCTGAAGAAGCTGCCGAAGAAGCCAAGGAAGAATCTGATGATGATATGGGTTTCGGTTTATTCGATTAGAGAAAATAACTTTTTAATAGATTTAATGCTGTAAGGTTACTAATAAATAAACAAAAACAATAATAATTAATTTGACAGGTTTAAATTCTTTAAGGATTGGGCTAAGTCAGTATTAGTAATAGCTGTAGAATTTACTTTGTATGATAGTTTTTCAGTCATTACTCGAAACTGGTTCATTGCTCCTATAACATTGGTATTAGTGAGTAGATTAGCTTGTATTCCAGTGGTGCTGTAGTTACCAATGTCTTCTTCGCTATCATATAGTTGTTCTTTGTCGTGAGAGACTGAGTCAATCTTGGAAATGTTCAAATGTGTTTGTGCATCATGTTTTAAACTTTTTAAATCATTCAATTTATCATATTTATACCTAATACTTTCATATAACTCCAACAATTTTTTTCTCAAATCACCATACTTTTCAATCAAAACTGTATCTCTAGTTTCAGCTTCCTGAATCTTTTTAATTATTTCCTTTCTATGTTGAGATATTTGTTTCCGTTGAGAAGGTTTCTTTTCCACGATTTCTTGATCATCTTGAACAAGGATATTTTCATCGGAACTTACTTCTTCACTTTCACTCTCTTCCAGGTCTTCATTTTTATTACTTATCAAAATATACTGTGATTCAGGTAATTCCTTAATCAAATCTCCCAATGCTATAATCTTTTCTAATTGATTCTGGTTAGATAATTCATCAAAAGAAGGTATTAAAATTGGTTTTAAAACATAATGGATTTTTGTTAATTGTTCATTAACAATAGTTAAATTATTTTGTTCTAATTTTAAAACTTGTTGAACTATTTGATTTGTGATTTGACTTGTAAATATATTTTGATTTCGTTTCCGTATTCTAGCATTAAGTTTGGCAATGACTTTTTTAAGTTGTGGTTCAGTTATAGTTCTATCAGTGTCATCTTGTTCTTGTAGGATTTGCTTTAAAGAATCAGTTAGTCTGAGTGGTTGATTTAGAATTTTCACTTGATCATCTATAAATCTTTTGGTGTATGAGTATGAATGATTCATTTTTTGGTGTAGGTATATTATGAGATATCACGAGTGTGTTTGTTTATATTTTTCCGAAAGGGTCGTGAGAAACTCAAATGATGATGTCACTTTTATTTTTTTGCAACCAACAAAGGGACGTGTTCAGGGATGAGATACGAAGAAATAATTAAGTGTCCAATTAGAGGGGGTGGAGAAGTGGTTGTGGTAGTGAGAATACCGGAATATATTGTACGGTTTCTTATGTCAAATATTGGGAGAAATTCTATTTTTGAAGAATTTTGCCAAAAATTTGGGTAAAAAATATTGCTCAACGCAAACATTTCCTCCAAATTCACTACCACAACATTTAAAGCCCAACATAACAATACATAAACTTGCATTGTCTTCCACGATTCATTTCCATACAAAACTTCAGTATTAATTGCGCATCATTATGCATAAATGTGGCGCACTTTAAACAAAACTGCATGACATATTTGCGCAAAAAGCAAACAAAAGTTGCTTTTCGTGATTTGGTTTTCTTTTTCTATTTTTTTTACAACCAACATAGAATCATTAATTGAATGTTCAATGGAAGACAAATCAATCACAGATCTTGAATCAGGTAAATCTCCCACCCGGAAAGCTTCCTACCATTTCAATTATGATTCCGATAGTTATTTATTAGAGTTGATTACTAAGAATAAAGAAGAATTATTCTTTAGAGGCAAAACCCTGAAAACCTGGGATAAAATCTTGCATGCATTCAATGAAAAATTCAATGTTTCCTTTGTTCAATCACGTACTATCAATCGAAGATTTCAAATATTAATTCAAGATCTCGAAAGTAAACTTGTTCACGTGTCTCTGGAAATTGAACTGGGGTTGTTAAATGAAAATGAACGAGTGTTGATTGGAATTATCAAGTTTATGATTAAGACTAATTCTACAAAGGTAAGTGATCGATTGATTAAGTGGATTGGGAAATTTAATTCAGATAAACATGAGGCTGCAACGTATGCATATCAGGAGCAACTAGTACAATCACCTTCAAGTGGATACTCTCAGTTTCAGGGAACTATTATTCAACCTCCTCCTCCAACAGCAGCAACTACAGCACTACCAACAAAGAAACGGAAACTGGCAAGCCAACAACATATAACTATAGATCAACCTGGTAGACCTGGAGAGTTTCACTCATACCAACAATTTCAACAATTAAATGCACCTCCAGCACATCCACCCAAGTTTAGTATCCGCCCCACTCCTCAGGTTATGGAACAAACCTACAATACCAATGTATACCCCCAACCTTCATGTATAGAAAGTGGAGATCGGAATTTTCTTGTACAAGATCAAGAAATCTTGCAGAGATTTCTTTTAATGAGGAATGATTATAATGTCCAGATGAATAATATCAAACTTGAAATAAGTCAATTACGCTATGAAATTGATTTTAAAGTTAAAAAAATCGAAAATTCAATTACAGTAATTAATAATTCTATGGATGAGAAATTATCCAATTTTTATGAATTACTTTTAGCTAAACGAGATTTAAATTATAGAATTGATAGAATGTCTGAACTGGAGATACAGAATCAAGAAAGCTTTAATGATGCAAGTGTTGCTTAAACAAGTTCAGTATTAATTGTTCATAGATGTGTAGAAAATAAAAGTTGTTTGTCGCAACCGTTTCACATGACGCGGATATTCCAAATGTCAAAAAAAATAACCAGTCTTATCGTAAGACGTTGTTTTTTATTCCGTCTAACTGTACATAGTTAAACATGCTTGACAAGTATTTCCTAACGGAGATACTTTCCGACCTACAGAAACGATTTCTTGAAGATGGCGATGGTTCCGATGGTCGATATAGACCTACATCTACACGAGTTGCTCGATATCAAATAATAATTGCATCTACATTGGGATTATTTGCCTTGATTACTTTTTCAATATTACGAATAAAATATCCTAAAATATATGTTGCTAATTTAAATCATACAAATTTCAATTATTTACATTCAAGTTCAAGACGACATTTACCAAAACTTCCTGCAAGATCGTTATTTGGATGGATTCCTATTGTATATAAAATAAATGAATTGCAAGTATTAGAACATGCAGGATTGGATGCTGTGGTATTTCTTGGGTTTTTCAAAATGTGTATCAAGATCTTGACAGTTTGTCTTGTATTTGCTATTGTGGTGATATCTCCTATTAGGTATAAGTTTACTGGAAGAATGGATCAAGATGGTCCTGATGACGACAATAATGGAACAACAACACGATTTGTACAAAAAATTATTATGCTAGGAACCGAAATACCGAATGAAGGGGATAGTTTCCAACCATATCTTTGGATATATACAATATTTACCTATGTGTTTACTTTGGTCACTGTTTATTTCTTATTCAGTCAAACAAACAAGATTATAAATATGCGACAAAAATATTTAGGTGGACAAAATTCAATCACAGATAGAACCGTGAAAGTGTCAGGAATACCTGCAGTGTTACGAGATGAAATTACATTAACTAGACATATTGAACGACTTGGAATTGGAGAAATTGATTCAGTTTTAATTGTACGAGAATGGCAAAATCTAAATAAATTGTTTAAATTAAGGCAACGTGTTTTAAGAAAACTAGAACAATATTGGATTGAATATTTTCATCAAAATGGAATAATCAACAAAAGTCAAATCCTTTCAGCTAGTTTCCAACCACAACCAAGTGATACCTTGGATTTAGAAGGTGGATATCGTGATGAAGAAGTGACTCCAGTTGTATCCAACACAGACCAACAATCTCAAGCAAGTACATTAATGGATCAAATTTCAGAGATTGTCTCCGATGTAAATAATCCTAGTTTAGGATTAGTAGATGAAGGAATTGTTAGACAAACAATACGTAAAGGATGGTTGGGTTTGTTTGGCCCCAAAGTTGATGCTATAGATTATTATACTGAACAATTAGAAGTTATAGATAAAGAAATTGCTCGTGCTAGAATGCGAGAATATCCTGCTACGTCAACAGCATTCTTGACGATGAAATCTGTTGCTCAAGCTCAAATGTTGGCTCAAGCAGTATTAGACCCCAAAGTAAATCATTTAATTACTAGTCTTGCTCCTGCACCTCACGATATACGATGGGATAATTTATGTTTAACTAGAAAGGAAAGAAATACCAGGATATTTGTTGTGACGATGATGATTGGACTTGTTAGTATTCTTATGATTTATCCAGTTCGATTCTTGGCCAGTTTTTTAAATATTAAAAGTATATCTAAAATATGGCCATCTTTAGGAAATGCCTTAAAAAACAGCAAATGGGCTACAACATTAATCACAGGGTTATTACCAACTTATATATTCACAATTTTCAATATAATTATTCCATTTTTCTATGTGTGGATATCTGAAAAACAAGGATTTACTTCCCATAGTGATGAAGAATTAGCTTCAGTGGCTAAAAATTTCTTTTATATCTTTGTGAATTTATTCTTGGTCTTTACAACATTTGGTACTGCTTCATTAAGTAACACAACAAAGATTGCTTATGATTTGGCTCAATCACTACGAGACTTGTCTTTGTTCTATGTTGATTTTATAATCCTTCAAGGATTAGGGATATTCCCGTTTAAATTACTTCTTCTTGGTAATTTAATTCGATTTCCTATAGAATCATTATTTTGGTGTAAGACACCACGAGATTATTTGGGATTATATAAACCACCAGTCTTTAACTTTGGATTACAACTACCTCAACCTATTCTAATATTCATTATAACATTAGTTTATTCGGTAATGTCACTGAAAATCTTAACTGCTGGGTTAATATTTTTCATAATTGGGTATTTTGTTAGTAAATATCAATTATTATATGCTTGTGTACATCCACCACATTCAACAGGGAAAGTATGGCCATTAGCATTTCGAAGAATTATTCTTGGATTATTTATATTTCAATTGACCATGGCTGGTACATTGGCATTACAACAGGCATTTATTCCTGCCACATGTTTGGCACCATTACCTATATTGACATTATATTTCTTGTGGAGTTTTCAATATCAATATACTCCCTTGTCAATGTTTATTGCATTGAGGGCTATTGAAAATCAACAGGTGGAGCAAGAGGTGGACCTTGAAAATACTGGAGATGATGATAATAATAATAAAACTTTAGATGAACGTCGTGAACTTAATACCAAATATGAGTATCCTAATTTGGTACGAGATTTAGATGGTCCCTTGATTGCTATTGATGGACAAGATGTATTGGTGATTAACAAAGATGGACAAACAATTCGTAAGTTTCAAGATTTTAATGAGTGGTATAACTAGTTAAATATCCTAATTTATCTTGTAAAAGCAAAGTATAATCAATACCAATTAGATTATGTACAAATGTTGCATGAATTAATGTAGATAAACATGTTTCTATAACTATAGTCATAGCTAACACCAATGTAATAGTAGTATATTCATAATTTGTAACCACATGAATTGCCTCAATTAAATTCAAAAAACAAATTGAATCAAATAATGGACGAGAAATAAATGTTTGATCATAGGGCCAAATCAACATCAATATGGGAAAGAGTCTAATAGCATTGGCAACAAGTATCGTAATTATTAATACTGCATTAGTATATCCCAATTGAGCATTTGTTGGGATATTTATATTCACGATACTTCCCCAACCACACAATTTGCGAAATAACCAAACCACAACAATATTGAATATCAACTTTTCCAACACCAGTTTGGATATAAAGTAAACATATTGAATCAGTACAGGTTGTTCCAACACAAGTCTCACTATTTCCAGATGAGTTTGTTGCTTCTCTTCATTGGCCCACATTAAATATACTTCAAATAATATAATCACCAACATAACCTTCATCAATTGTTTGTATCGACACATAATTCCAATCACACCAACACTGGGATACTTCTGTACTTGTTTAATTAATTCCATTTCAGTTAAATTATATGATAAATGTCGATAGGCTTGTTTCTTTAACAATAAGATATCTAAAAATAAAATCACCAGATCATATTCAATATATTTATCAGCAATTTGACCACACTCGGGACATACAGTCAATCGTATGTATTCACTCTTGAACCGAGAATATAAACATTTGATTTTGGCGTTCCCACATTCTATGCAAATCATTAGATGAACAAAGTGTGGTTTGTACTTTCTCGTAAAAATATAATTCATTATATAAAAAATATACACACTAATATACAGGAACCTTAATTACATAGCATAGCTGGGGGAGGAGCATCCGGAATCCTCCCCAATGTAAATTTAGCAGCTCTAAATGCCTCAATCACTGTAGGATCAAGATTATCTAACCCTTCACCTGTGACTTCTCCACTTGGAATAGTTGTAGCTGCAGTATTTGCACCGAATGGATTCTGAGTGGTTGTGCCAAATAACAGACCAGAATCAGGTACTGAAGCTTGTTGACCAAATGGTTGAGTTGATGCAGATGTATTGCCAAACCCTTGACCCAGGGATATTGTGCCAAACGGGGATGATGTGGCTGGAGGTTTGATTGTTCCAAAAGGTGACGATGTGCTTGTAGTTGTAGGTTTTAGTGTTCCAAATGGCAGCGCACTTTGTTGATTTACTGTTCCAAAGGGAGATGATGTCTGTGGTTTTGATTGTGTTGTATTTCCAAATGCTGACGTAGTTGATCCAAATGCAGAAGGTTGTGTTGTTGAACCGAATGCAGATGGTTGTGTTGAACCGAATGCAGATGGTTGAGTAGTAGATCCAAATGCAGAAGGTTGAGTAGTAGATCCAAATGCGGAAGATTGTGTTGATGCTGCCCCAAATGCCAGTGGCTGTGTAGTACCCGACCCAAATGCTGATGTACCTGCCTTTGGAGCAAATGGATTAGCAGCACCACTTGTGCCAAACACTGACGAACTCTGACCCACATTACCAAATGGTGAAGATTTACTATCTGTCAGTGAACCAAATGCAGAAAATGCCAGTGGTTTACTCAGTAATCCCGAAGAACCAAATGCCAGAGTTGTTGATGTTCCCGTTCCAGTTCCTGTTCCTGTTCCAAATGCACCAGTTGCTGGTTTGTTCATTGATGTTCCTCCAAATGCTGATCCTGTGCTTCCAAACCCAGAACTTCCAAACCCAGTATTACCAAACCCAGACGTGGTACCAGAACTGCCAAATCCCGCAGTTCCAAATGCTGTATTAGTAGCAGGTTTATTAAATCCTGCATTGCCAAATCCTGAACTTCCAAACCCAGACAGGGAAGCTGGTTTAGCTGCTCCAAATCCACTACTTCCAAACCCAGATGATCCAAATCCTGTATTTGTCGTTGTTGCTGTTGTTGTTGTTGTTGATTGAGGGGCAAATGGATTGCCAGCTTGTGTGGCAAATGCTCCTCCTCCACCTGGTTTCCCAAAGCCCAGTGAACCGAAACCTTCTTGCTTTTGAAACATGAATCGTTAGTGATAGTTCTATGTTTTGAATAACAAATTGAAGGTTTGAGAAAAACCTGCATACAAATTGGAAAAAATACACAACGCTACCAATTATCAGAATATCAAATTACAAAGCTCAATAAAAACATAGTACATTTTTTTTGCAACATTTTTAATCTATAATAAATATACAGCAAAAGATATACTAGCTACTTTATCTCATCATTTTTTGACATTCATTAGTTATAATTCGAATGTTTTCATTACTCTTAGCAAATGCCTTCTTATACACATCTTTAATTTCAGCAAATACATCAGCTTTAATTCTTGCACCATTTACAATATCTTGTAACGATTTCTCCAATTCTTTTCTCAAGAAAGGTTTAGACAATGATATATTTTCAAATTCTAATTTATCAAACCCTTCAATTAATCCCATTCCTAATTTTGAAGGTAAAATATATTCATTTTTACCTTGTTTTTGTTTAGCAATATATCCACGATCCAATATCTTCTCAATATGTTCTGCTATAGTAGCATCAGTTCCAATTCCATTAGCATCCATAAGAGCGATCAATTCTGATTCCGTCATATGATTAGGAGGGGCAGTTTTACCATCTTTTAATTTCCCACTGGCTATTTTAATCTGTTCACCTTCGGAGAATTTTGGCAACTGTTTACTACTTTCCCATTTCTTATATATGAAAATATCCAAGTAGTTACGCTCCAATACCATTAATCCATTGGCCGTGAATAATTCATCTCCCCATTTTAATGTGGCTACAGTCAGCATACCTACAGCATCTTTTGAACAACAAGCAAGAAACCGTCGTACAACATATTCATAAACTTTCTTTTGATCTTGGTTAGCAAGTGAATCCAAATTGACATAATTCACAGGATGAATTGCTGGATGCGCTTTATCATCATGAGACCCATTTCTGGGCATTTGATGTCCTGAAGTGAGTAATGTATTGGCATATGCTCCCCACCGAGAATCTTGTTTTTGTTTATCAAACATACCTCGAAAATCCATACTTGAAGGGTACTTATCAGTTTCTGTTCTTGGGTATGATATAAACCCATTATTATATAACTTTTCCGCAGCATCCAATGCTCGTTTTGCTGACATCTTAAAATATCTTGAACAATCCTTTTGTAATTCAACTGTAGTTAATGGAAGGGGTCGCCAATTTGTTGTTTGTTTTGATTCAAGTTTCACAATTGTACCATAGTCATGTTTCAAGCATTGTTCATAGATACAGAGGACATATAATCTATCAAAGAAATGTCCCCGTATCCAATTAAACCCTGCTTTTGTTCCATCTTTTGTAACTTCTACATCAATAAACCAAAATGGTTCAGGAACAAATGATTTCACTCGTTTATATCTATCAACAATAAACCCCAAAGTTGGAAATTGACATGTTCCATATGAAGCAACTTCTTTCAGTTCAATTAATTTATTCTGTCGTAAACTTTCAGTCAATAATCTTGTAAAACTTGTCCCTACTCGAAAATCAATTTCCATACGGCACGATACGGCAGCAACCGATTTCATATCTAACTGAATTGGATTATTTGCTGCTCGAATAATATGATTTCTTTCTAAATGAGAAAATTTCCCTCGCCAAATTTCCGAGATTTGAATTCGTCGATTACCTTTATTTGCCGCTTTGAATATTTCAAATCCAATATATTCTCCCTCTCGATCACAATCGGTCCAAATCATTAATTTCTGAGCATGTAAAGCCTCATTGGAGATATTGTCAAACACATCTTGTTTATCGACCAATTCTACCAAATCACAATCGAATAGTTTCCCATGGCTACATTTCCCCCATCGGTACTCAGGTTTAGTTTCAAGTTTAGTGATATGACCAACCACAGAAGTCATAGTAACATCACATTGACCAAGTTGAGAAAAATTAAATGTGAAATCATAATTCTTGATATATTTCAGGGCAGAGTTTCGAGCACGCACATTACCACCTCCAAGGATATTAGCTACTGCTTTGGCAATTGATGGTTTCTCAGCAACACACAATACTTTCATACCCTGTGTGTGTCGTGGTGGAGTGTGTTTTTGTATGGATCAGTATTTTGAGATGGTAGGACTTTTTTTTCTTGCGCGTAAATATTGACGCGTAGGTGAAGACTGAGGAACTTGGTAGATTAATTTACCGAGATATAGTAGACAGACCTCGGAAATTCATATATGAACTCGGAGTTGGAGTATTACAGAATTGGTAATGTAATGACAGAGTTAGAAGAGTATAAAGGTATGTAACGCATAATTATTATGTGTTTTTCACGTGTTTGGCGAATTTAGTAGAAGCGTGATTTTGGAAAGGGGAAGTGTAATATTGACTAGAATAGTTGAGGAAGATAGATGAGGAAGATAAACCTGATGATATCTCTTTCGTAAAAGCAACTAGATCAAGTTCATTCAAATCAATTTTAATTATACAGGCGCTACCAGATACACATACATATAAACAACTCTTACAAATCATTAGACTCAGTATATTTCTATATTTCATCTTAATTTTTTGTCAAAGCATTACCAGGCAACATCATCCCTGGTAACTAGTCACTGAATAGACAATTTCTTGTTCCACCCGCAATTTTTGATCTACCAGAAAAATAAAGGCAAAATAGATAAGCGATATCCTACACACACTAGACAACAATGTCAACATCAGCAGATTTTGAGTCCATTAATCTTGGATTAAGTTCTCAGCTAACACGAGGAGTCACATTACGGTCAATCCCTGATTCCACTTCTGGTGATGAAGATCTTGATCCTAATGAATTTATAGAACGTACCCATACTAATGAGATACATGATCCCCCTTTTGAAAGTAGTTCCAAATTCCCTTTAGCTAATTCATTTGATACGTTACGAACTAGTGATATATATAAATCTCAAGAGAGTTTAGGAAATACTGTGGTTTTCCCGATTGAGTTTGGGAAACAATCAAGAGATGAACCAATTGAATTTATATCTAATCGAATTAAATTGTTGTTTCTGGAGTTACAAGATAATTCGAGGAAGCACGAACTGTTTTTGAAATCAGGTGATGCTAATTTATATCGAATTCGAGGAATGATTTCTCAAAATTATGACTTGTTATCCGAGAGTTACTACTCGTTAAATGAATTATATTCCAAGGATTTAACCAATACTGAAAGTTTACAATCGACATTCCAGAAATGGGATAGTCGAAGAACGAAAATTCTTAACAAGATAAGCGAAATTAAAAGTGAGAATAGTAAATATGGATCAAAATTAGCTGAATTGTTAAATAAATCTCAAGATATTGATAATGAAGTGGATATATTAGAAGCGAAGTTAAAAGAGCTAAAAAACAAGAAACAAGTTATTAATAAGGAAATTCAAGATACTAGTAGTGTACTTGAAAGTAAAACAGCAAAATATGTTGATATTTTTAAAACTATGGAACAACAAGGAAGAAATGCAATTGTGGGATTCTTACACAGTAATGGAATACCCGAAGGTGAAATCGATACCCTTGTAAAATCAACTCCTGTTGATGTAGCATTTAAACCAAAGTTAACTAATAGTATGGTTGTAGAAAAACCTGTACAACGAGAAAAACCAAACATTGGAATACAACCATATATTCCTGACATCCCTGATACTCCTCAAGACACTCAGGAAATGAATTATGGACATGGACCAACACCATATGAAAAGGGATATGCCAAGGGAAGTGAAAACTCACTAGCGGTTAAAAAGAAAATACGCAAAGCCATGAATGTAATATTTGAATCAATACCAGAACCAAAACCCAGATCAACAACAGCTAAAATTGACGACTTTTCAAATAATATCACTGATAAACTTGAACTTGATCCCATTTTACATTTTCTCGAACATAAAGTTGAAGCTTTGAGTGATTTGATTTTAAAACTGTCAAAGAAAGCTTCCGTGTTTCATGAATTTAGTATAATTTGGAATGAACTAACCAAAGTATTAACCTTACTGGAAGGTAAATTACAAAATACCTTGACTGAATCAACAAATCTTGATTCAATTGGTTCTATTTTAACTACTTCTTTACAACACAGTAAAACATGTTTACACAAAGTAAAAATTGTAACTGTTGATAAAGATGATTCGTCACAACGACAACTTTTAGAGAGTATTATAAAGTGTGAAATTCATGGGATAGTAGAAGGTATGAAGTTGATTAAAGGTGATCAATTTAATGATATTCTTGGCGAGTATGAAAATCTTGGAATATCACAGGATAAACAAAAGGGTGAATAATAAATAATTTTTTATAATTCAATACTATAATGCAAAAAAGTGCTTATGGACGTTTTGTAGGTGGTCTTTTCCTTTGTATGAAAATACCACTGCTTGTTTTACGTGGAGGGGGCTTAATAGTTCCCGAAGATGTAGGACCTATTGGTTTAGGTGGAGCTTTAATCACACCAGAATTAGTAGGTGTGATTGTACCTCCATTAGAGTTTACAACGTTTGCTTCAGCTTGAGACTTTGCCTGAGCCTCTTTTTCAAGTTTGATTCTATTGGCAGCAGCAATCAAATCAGCTTTTGAAGGTTTATGTTTTTGGGTTTTTGGACCATCGAAAATTCCACTTCTTATAGCATGGACTGTGCTTGTAGTAACCTCTGTTGGTTTGTTGGGCATACTAGGTTTAACCTTCTTCTTCTTCTTCTTGGGTATTTCCTCGCTATTTTTCTTGATTTCCAGTTCCTCATTGCTTCGTTTAGTACCAGATTTTAAAAACCCCGGGAATGCCTTGGATACACAACCACGGTTTTCAGCATCCGTAATTAATCTTTTCCATACGGTATTTCTCGATAATGACTCTTTATTCCCAAGAATCCACATGGTAGTTCTTGCTCTCGTTAATGCAACATTCATACGACGCACATCACTTAAGAACCCTACGTTCCCACTAGGACTAGCTCTTACACACGACATAATAATGATTTCTTTTTCTTGACCTTGAAACCCATCAACTGTGTTGAAATCAATATCATCTTGAATAAGTTTACCGTATTTACGAATAAACTCTGTTTTTATACTCCTAATTTGTTCTTTATACGGTGAGATTATCCCAATACGTCCTCGGAATTTATCTTGAGGTAAAATAGTCATTAATTTTTCCACTAATTCAAGGGCAACTCGTGATTCTTCAACATTAAACAATGATCGCGATTGATCATCACGTTGATGTTTACTAACAATATCAAAGAACCTGTAGGGAGTCAATGGAGGATCCTTGTGCCAAGGACGTTCATTCTTTTCCAACATTCCTTCACCATCTTTTAATTTGGAATTATAAAACTCAGAACTAGGGAATTGGGAGATCTGAGGGTGCATTCTATATTGAACATCTAATAAATAAATTGAATTTGGATGGTTTTTTTGCATACGAACAAACAAACTTTGTTCATAATTGTATGAAGCAGCAGCTTGAGATAAGACTGTAGGTGGTAATTGATTAGGATCACCCACCATAATACATGTTTTACAACCATATCTCAAAGGAATAATTGCTGATAATTCCACACATTGACAAGCTTCATCAATAATTACTTTATCGAATTTCAAGGAAAGTGAGGCCAAAAAATCATGAGCTGATCCTGATAATGTGGCACATATGACTTGTGCTTGAGATAAGATTCTTGCTTGAACGTTACGTTTCTCAATTTCTTTAGTACGATAAGCTATGGAACTTCTCTCACGTTGTTCATCCAATTGTTTCGCTAATTCACTTCTTTTCTTGTTCACACTTCGTAATCGATCTTCCAACTCTGTCATTTCCTTTTCGGATAAACTTTCATTGACTAATCGAGAACGTAAATTATCCCTTTCTTCAATACATTTCAGATGTTGTTGTCGTAATGTCGGATCAATCCTTACATCAATTTGTTTACTTTGCAATTCCTTATCCACCAATTCTTCCAAGGTTAAATCACGCACGGATGCATTGATTGCATCACTTCGACCTAATCTAACCACACGTAAATCCATATGTTCCCCTTGGGAATTATATACACCATCACGTAATCGAAGTACTAATTCATCGACAGCAGCATTACTTGGAGCACAAATTAATATCTTTCCATGTTCAGCAGGTGTAGGTGATTGTCCTGGAATTTCAAGGATTTTCACATCTTTAGGTTGTGATAATGAATAACCCACTATACCTAAAATTGTTTTGGTTTTACCTGTACCTGGAGGACCTTGAATAAGAGAAAACCCTTCACTATTGTTGGTTCCAAGAATTGCTTTAGCTTGGGAGATGTTTAAATTAAACTTGTGACACATTTCTTTGGCATGGTTGGTATCTATAGGAATTGGTTCATTGGGTTTGGCTTTTAATATAGGGAACAACAAATCATAATATTGTAACCCTCGTAATGAAGAAAATTCACGTTCAACGGTAATCATTTGCATGACTCTCATTCCGAGAATAACTGATTTTGGTAATAATACTCCAATCATAGGTCCACTGGGGTATACCCTGAATGTAATATCACAATAATCAGAGCTATTATATTTGATTTCTCGAACTTTTGCCAAACATGTAGTTGAAGTTTCCGACTTCAAGTAATTACAAGCTTCTCGAGGTGATCTTGCTATGTTATCCTGTACTCCCAAAACTAATAAATCAGAATCACCAATTTTCCGATCTTGAATGATTTTCTTTTCCACTGAAGCAAATACATCAAAGAATCCATCAACTGTGGTTCTAGTCCCAATCAACATTTCAAATGGGTCTTCCATACCTGTAGTTCTCGCCTGTTGAATCCCCTGCCAACATTCCAACATCAACAATGGTTCTGTAGTGTTCACATAATCGTTAACATCAGAATATGTGTCTTTGACAGGATGATAATTTGTCTCCTCGGTAGGGTATTCACTGGTTGAGTTATACTTCCAACGTAAAATGGTACTATATAATGGTTTCAAATTGACATTGAGTCTTAATCTCATTCTTTCTTGTTCGAGCTTCACCGGATCAACTAATTTCTTTTGTTGACGATTAACAATGTTTAAATTTACATCTACTTCTGTTACTTTGGGTTTCTTTTTAACTTTATCAATGAATAAATCAGAAACATCAGTATCTAATTCATCATCAGACGAGTCCGAATCATGTTTCTTTTTCTTTAATGCATTTAATGAACGACCTACAGTGACTTTCTTTGAATTGAATCCTGCTGGTCGAGGTGGAGCAGGAGCAACATCTGATTTAATAGTTGATCCCCGTGCACTCTTTAATTCTTTTCTAATTGCTTCAAGATTACTAGGTTTGTAATCTTTGGGTGGTGGTGCAACAGGTACTTCATGAGTGACTACACCAAATCTCGATAATGTTTGTTGTTTGGGAGTTACTGATCTTGATTGATACTTGTAAATTGCAGGTTCAGGACTTGGTGAACTTTCACTGACTTCAATAACTTGTTTTTGTCTACTTCTTGCTTCTTCCACTACTTGATCAACAATCTCAGGATTAAATTCTCGAGCTTTTGACAAGATTTGTTGACGTTGAACATCAGATAACTTATTATTGAATTTCTTTGCCCTGGCACCAAATTTAGCAAACAGTTCAATAAATCCAGAATTGACTTGGAAATTATGTTCTTGTGCAAGGTCAAATCCCTGGAATACTAAATTAACACAGGAATTTAACAATGATAAATCACCGAGTCTTAACCAGGCAATCATTGATTCAAATGCATTGATAAATTCAAGAAACAACACATTCAGAATGTCATTGGTGGTGTTGTCGAGTATAATTCTATATGAAGATAAGATTAAATGACTTAAATCGAGGGTATCTCTAGTAAATTCGACTAATTCATGCAAATGAAACTTATTAGCCCAGGTGAATGTAGTTTTATAAATCATGATTAAGAAATTCCAAATTAATTTCCAAAATTCGACAATTTCTTCAATGCAATCTTTTGTGGAATCCTTAGTTAATATGGGGTTTAAGGGATTAACTAGTGCATTGATTACGTCCATTAAAATTCTTACTGCTTTTGGAGTAGGTTCATATAATTCCAAATCAGTCAATATCTTCAAGTTAGTGTTAATTCCAGTTAATGTCACTTTCAAATTCTCATTCAAGATAATTTGTAAAGTTTCAAATCTCCCTCCACTAGTATCAAATGCTTCATTCAACAAATCCAATGCTGATTGAGATACCAGTGGAGTAAATATACACGACCAAATCGCATTCAGACTAGATGTATTTTGAATTAATTGTTTGATAGTTGTAGGATCAGTCAAGGATAACTTTTCAAGTAATTGTTTAATTAATTGTGTGAAGGTTTTCATATTTGTATTATGTTGCGATGTACATTCGCTCAATTGTTTATTTGGATTAGGAAGTTTGGTCACATGGAAAACTGTTGAATTTATCGTGATATTCAACAGTTTAATTAATTCAATCGTTAATAAATCATTTGAATATATTTTGTGATTAGCCAACGAAGTCCATAGAATAGGAAATACATCAAATATAGTAGGAATGATACTTTCACTTAATAACCACGTATTATGCGCCCAAATTGAAAGATCATATTGAATACATTTAACAATCAACTCAACAGCAAATGTCACTTCCTTTGATTGTAACGCTAATTCCAGAATTCTATCAGCTTGATTATCTACGGCATTTCGCAAATCCCTAACTGTCATTAATCTCAATGATAAATTCTTATCCAGAAAGTCATTCCCAGTTGTGGTAAATTCCTGCAAGAATAATTTACATCCTAATTGTTGTACTTCAATTACTTTGGCTAATCTAACATCTTTAATTGCAACATTAGAAACATTCTGATTAAGTAAAAACTTCCCCATTCTAATACATGTAGTTTGTCTAGGTAATTGTCCTAGAGAGGGTAAAATATTAAACATCCATAAACTTAACTCCCCTATTGTATATTCACTTACATCAGATTCCACAATTGATGCTGCTTGTAATAATCGAGTAAATTCTTGATTGGTTAATATTGAATCAACAACTTGAATACTCTGTATAGGTATGACATGACTCCATAGTTTCATCTTGAGTCTAGTCAACACTTTGTTAAAACATTTGAGTAAAATAGGTAATGGTTGAGATAAATTTGATAATAAAGTTCGTAAAAGAAGGGGTAGTATAGGGTATAATCGTAACTCTGTAAATTCACTCATGATTCTAATATCTCTAGGAGTATTAAACCGAAGAATAAATGATTCATCATCGATAAAGTCAAAAATTTTGAAAAAGTTTGTCCAAAATTTAATAGCATTTCTATCAGTATAATATTTTGCATCCTGAATTTGATATAAATGTGTAGCGAATTCAAGAATCACTGCTTCTTCAAGTGTTGACTTGTTGAATTGAAATTGTTCTTTATGTAATTGTTTAACCATTTGTTCTACCCAAAGTTTCTCTTGTGGTGTTCCTTCAAATGATAAATAGATTGTTCCTGGAACTAACTCTTTTGGTATAGGTAATTCCTTGTAAAACTTAACCACCACACTATCAAACAATTGTCTAATTGTTGAATCATATCTAAATAATTGAGGATTATGTAAACACCAATAAACAGTATTAACATCAACACTATCACTCTTGTCAATATCTTCCAACCTCGGTTTAACAATAGCTGCCTCCCACTTTAAAATAGTTTGTAAAAATTGATTCACTTTATCCACTTTAACTTGTTTATTGATTGTGAAACTTAACCTTAACTCAGCTTTACCTCGGTTAAACCATTTCAAACAGTCACAACATTCAGTCAAACATTTATTCATGTACGGTTGTAATTGAGAAAGAGTAGGATTATTAGGAAAGGAAAATAAGATTAACGAATGTATGGAAATAGGATACATGTAGACATTACAAAACCAATGCAGATTATTACGATTTCGTAGTAAATATTTCACTGATTCTTTAAGCACTAGTTCTTGGATTGAACTGTTGCCTGGTTCCTTATGTGATTTGTCTATTAGACTGACTAAGTCGTCAAATCCTACTGGTTTCAAGTCAGACATTGCTTGAAGTTGTCAACAAAATGACTATGTTTGGGAAATTAAATGAAAAAAAAATTCTGACACCGCGTTTTTGGGCGGTAAGCTTTAGTGAAAGCTAAGCTTAAGCGATGGTGGTTGCACAAAAAAAGTAAAGAACCACAAAACACAAACAGAAACATGTAGTGGAAGAGTGAATATATACTACAGTGTATTGTAATAATAACGTTTTAATAGTCTATATATATATATATATATATCTGTAAACTGTGTAAGCTAGTAGAAGTACTAGTGTCCCGTTCAATCCCGCTCTCACTCGGTTTACAACAAAGTTATATCCAAATCCAATTCCCTGGCAGCACTAATCCAATCTTCATCCGTCTCCCAACACCTTCTCATAATCTCCAACCCTCTCTTTGCAGTAGTATTCCCCATTTCAATCAATTTTTCAAATCTACCTTCAAAAAACAACCTCATTTCCAGATCTAAAGTCTCACATCCAGCAGTAAAGAAACAAAATATACAACAAATATCCGTAGGTGACTTCGCTTCAATGTGTTCTTTAGCTAAGTTTCCTATCCCATTAGCTAATTGTTGTACTAAACTCGAAGATCTTGGGATTTTAAGTACTCTTCTATATAAATGAATTATTCCGGTATCACAAAAGATCTTGTTTGTATAACGTAATATGGCATTTTCATTGATAAGGGACACGATTTCTGGTGGCGATGTATTGTTTGACAGGTGCGTTTTCTGTTGTATCTTATACTTCACCATTCTCTCATGGGTTTGTAAAATCAGTTGTTCATCTTGAAGTAGGATTTCCATCATTGATTCCTTAACTTCAAGTGCTTGTTGAACAATGTCTAATGGTATAGCTCCTTGTTGATTGTTTTGTAAATATTTATCTGTTTTACGAATGAGTAAAGTAATTTTGGCAAGGTATGGTAAAAACTTTACATCAAATCCCATTAAATGATCAATTGTTCTCTTGGGGTCATTATTCAATTCAATTTCATTCAAACTAGTTACAGAAACAACAGGTTCATACGATTTCACATCATCATTAACTAATACATAATTATCGGAATTCCTGGCAGAACTCAAAGAACCAATGATATCAATATACACAAACCATCTCATTAAAAAGAAAGTTATATCACGTTCAGTACCGGTATCTGGTCCTCTAGCCAAGGGCATTGCTGATCTGGCTTTGATTATTTGTCGCGCACCTATTATATGAGCACGATGTTTGTTAAAATCTTGACAATTGAATGCTTCAAAACAACACAACATTAAACTAGTAGCTAATGCTACGTTAGATATGGCCTTGGTACGATCTCGTAAAATCTTGAGCATCTCTGTACATGATCGAGTTAATAATTGATCAATTATATAATCTGGGGTATCATTTGATCCAATTAAAATTGAACGAAGTTTTGCTGAAAATGCAAGTAATGTAGTTAATATTGAAGGATATTCCATTGCCATTTGTGTAAGTACTATCTTGAATGGATTGTCTTGGTATAGGTTAACTGGTGCAGGAACAAGATGATTGGAGGCGACATTTACCCAGAAATGAAGTAAATCTCGATAAAATGGAACTTCTAACAACAAAGTAGGCAAGGGTGTTATTTGAGGAGGTATAGAGTATAGTACATCCGATATATCAAGTGATTCTTCAATTTTGTTTGATTTGAAAATCAGTCGTATTGGTTGATAATCTATAGATCCTGGTATTTCCGGCATATATAATTCTGTTCTGGCGATATCTTCTTCATAATTTGACAAGAAACTGTCCTGTTTGATGATGTCGTTGGTAGGAAGAATATCTAAGTTTGTATCTTCATGTATACTTTGTGGAATATAAACTCCTTCTTCAACAAATCGATCTATGGCATTGAAGAATGTGGCCATACTCTTGGGAATGTCTGGAGCTTCCATGTTTGTCGGTATTAGTTGATTTGCAGGAAATTCTGGTGTTGTATCCAATTTCCTTCGTTTTGATTCTTCAAAAGGAATTATTGAAGAAGTACTCATAGGGCTTTGTACATCACTTGGTTCACCAAATGTTTGCACGACAAATTTTACTGCCTGTGTGTTTGTCTCAGGAATATTTGTTGCGGTTTGTTGTTGCTTTCGTTTAGTTGTATCTTTATAAGGTCTTCCACCCCAAGTTAACTTTAATGAATAATCACATTTATTTAAAGTTTTCAAACAATAAGAACAAGAAGGTTTCAATTCATCACATTTAATCTTTAATCGTTTACAATTGTGGCAACCATTTCTACTTCGTTTAATCTTCTTTTTAACATCCATCATACTAGAACTTGCAACTAGTTGTAAATAGATTTTACTAAAGTGACTAAACTTTTTTTTTCTTACCTTGGCTCAGAAATGCATAAAATACGAAATGTTACATTAAAAATCTATACACCAATTCTACTCTACTCACGTTTAAAATCATTTTCAAGTAATCCACCCTGTTTCTTTTCTTTATCTTTATCAACAAACTTTTTACCAAATAAAATAACAAGTAATTTCTCATACAATCTAAACAAATATCCACCAGTAATCAATATCCCACCAGCAATTGTGGCTAATTTAGCAACAAATTGAATAAATGGTAATCTCTTTTCTTTAATCGACATCTTAATTGGTTCAAAATCGTATTTAAAATAAATTCCTGGGGGACTAGTAGGCATATCATTGACTGTAGAAATTACATGATGATTTTCCGTCAAGGAATATTGATTAGTATCAATAACTAAGCCAAGTTTTTCATATGAAGTAGGTACAACTTTACAACTATACATATAACGTTGAAACTTTTCCTCGGTAATCTTCCCTGTAGCATCGAGTGGATTATTTATAAATGGATAAAACTCACCATATGAAAACTCTTGAATAACATGGGAGAAATTAAGATTTTCTAAAGGAGCAACAATACTTCGATCTCTATATCCATATCCCTTGGCGGTGATTCTAAAATCTCCCTTGACTTGATTCACAGGTATGGACCCGAATATGTGACATGCGGGTGCATTTTCATTGATGACTTGTCCTTGAACTCTAAACTCGGCACGTAAACCTTCTTTCATAATTTCATCAAGTTCGGGAGATTCATGATGATCATTGACATTGTTAATATTGAAAGTAGGTGGTATGAAAAAATTCATCCCTTCAAAATTCAATGTTTCACTAGCTAAATATCTATCTAATGTAATGTCTTCTATCGTGGTGTGTAAATATTGACAGGGCATCGCGACAATCATGTCGATATTAATCCATAGCCCTGGTTTAATAACGTTATCGACCGAGAATTGTCGATCGATATATCCTCCAACAAACCCACCAATTTCAATCCATAAGAAAAATAGGCCAAAGGTATAAGTTACTAACGTGGAAAGACCACCTCTTTGAGATCGGATTGAATTTTGTGAGTTGACTTTCGGAAATGCATCGAAAGTCTTGACCTTTTTAAATGTGTCCATGTTGTGTTTCTTAGTTGATACGTGTTGGTAAGTTTTGCAAAAAATTATTTTTGTCGGAACTTATTTTTGCATGTCGGATTTTCTTACGAGTAAATTGAATAGTAAAATTATACTCCGTTCGTGTACATTAAGATACATACTCTAAGCTGACTTCAATTACACTATGTGAATTGAAACAAGTATAACCTAAACTATAAAATGAAACGATTCTCTGTAAAATGTACAAAAGCTCTAGCTTTTATGGAATTGAATGGTAAAATGGTGTATTTCAAATGCAGTAAATTGTTCAATATGACTAACACTCTACTTTCCATATTGAAAACATTCCCGAGTTAATCTTCTTCTTCTAAATTCATACAGTTCTTCATCGATTATTTCCTGATCATAGATCCATCCATCCAGTTTAAGTTTAAACTGACTCAAATCATATGAACGATCAATCAAAAACTGCTTTGGGTTACTATCAATTTTCCATTTATTAACTAATCCAAAATCAAATTTCCAATCGTGCGGAGGTAATACCTTGGATAATTCATCTACACCTCGAGGTCTCTTGCCAGAAATTCTTGATTTATTATTCTTGTCAAATATACTATTGGAATATCGATAAAACTTCCATTGATTTTGAATAATACTTTTGATTTGTAATTCAAAAATTTCTACATGACGAATCTCAGGTGAATCATCAACTATGATATCCATACGATCAAATATCTCATCCTTCTTCACTTCAATTGAAGGAGAAGAAGATTTGGGTTTGGCTTGCTTTTTAGGAATCTGTTTAAACAATGCTTTACTCTTAGGATGACACAATAATAACCCACCCCAACCAATTTTAATAAATAAAATCCTCCAAGGAATAAATTGTCCGAGAAACAAGACTACCCAAGTACTGATCAATGTGACATAAAACAAGAAAGTAGAAAATCGTTCATCTTTAAACCCTCCAATATCAGAAAAAACTTGTTCACCCTTTTCAATCCCAATTAATAACTCGGTAGTTAAATTTTGTAAATCCTTTAAATTTAACATGATATCAATCTGGGATTTCCTTTTCTCGATAGTTTCTTCGTCTGGAGGGTTTTCATGTGACATCTCTTCCAGTTGTGTTTCTGTCAGTTCGGGTGTCGTGACATCTTCCCTATCTTCAATAAACTCATCTAAAATACTAGTTTCTTCACTATCAAAGAAATAATTCCACATTGATTGTCCTCGTTTATTCACTTTAATCAATTCGGGTCGTCTCATAGGGTGTCTATGTACATACCCAGGTATAAACACTCCAAATAATACATATATCAAAGGATATACTAATATTAAATGAGGATGATTGACTAACCAAGTATACAAGATCAACATGGTTAGTGTCTTACTTGGTCGTTTCCAAGTTAATACATGTACAATACCATGATACACTTTGAAAAATACAGTTAATTTCACAAGTAATTTCCTAAAATTTCCTGTTAACTGAACAAATGAGATATTTGATCCTGATTTATTAATTCTTTCTTCAATTTCATCTCGTTGACTGGTAGGTATTGAAGTATGTACTAATTTATCAATTAGCCTATCGGTAAAATGTTTAGACTTGTTTCTCTCTCTTTCTTCTTCAGCACTTGATCCAATTGATTCAATCTGGGAAATCTGATCCGACGTAAGCGCCGGTGTCTCTTCCTTGGTATAATTTTCCATTCCCATTTCCAACAATACTGATGCTGTGCCTGCAGCTACTGCTCGTTTTGAACCAGGACTACTTTGGGCAATACTATTACTTTTCTCAATTGCTTGAGAAACTAAACCCATAGCAATTTCTTTATATGAAGGAATCACCATGGTTTATTTTTTCAATTTATACTTTTTCTGGGGGCAAAGTAACGGAGAAATTGGTCTATTTATATGCATATGATATTGGAAAAATCCCCACAAAAAATGTCGCGCTTTAAACTATGAAAGGTTTCCTACATTTGGTAAAAAAGGGGAAAATGTCGTGGGCTTCGGTATTTCCTTTACAAGTAATAAAAGTAAGTAAAGATATATAATGTCGCTTTTTCTTGTTTTTGCTATTACCACACTATAAAAAATAAAACAGATAGAGTTTATTTACACTCTCAAAACATAGTTTTCTCTTATAAAGATGGGAAGTTGTTAGAGTTGAGGTCGGCAGTTGGCTTTGGAGATTCTCTCTTTCCACCTCTATTACCTCCTCTACCTCTGTTACCACCTCTTCCTCTGTTTCCACCTCTACCTCTGTTTCCACCTCTGAATTCTTTAGGTTGTTCATCAGCAAAAGTAGCTTCAACATCCAAGAAAACCTTTTCCTTGTGAGCCTTGGCCTTGGTCTTTTTAGTAGCAGTTGATTCAAAGAAAACTTCTTGTTGCTTTTCAATCTTTTCTTCACCAGCCCACTTATCTTCAGCACCTTCATTAGCTTGTCTTAATTTCTTGGAACCTTCCAATTCTTGTTTCTTAGTTTCTAATTCAGCCAAATATTCTTGCAAAGATTTTTTAGGAGTAGCAGGTTCAACAGCTTCTTCAGTGGCTTCATCAGCCAATTCAGCAGCAGCATCTTGACTACCTTCAATTTCACCTTCAACTACACGTTGATCATCTTCACCCCAACCTTGTTTAAACTTCTTCTTGGAATCAACCTTACCAGTTCTGGAATGACGGTCAAATGGTTTCTTGACATGTTTGGATGGAGTGGATTGAGGACCAGAGGTTTCCTTGTTATCATTCTTGTTCTTGTAGGCACCTTCATTACCAGTTGGCTTTGATTTCTTCTTGGCCTTGGTTGGGTCAGCATGAGGAGCAGAATCAGCCTTTTTGGAAGTGGTGGATTGCTTGACAACGACCTTGGATGGTTGAGCAACAGCAGCAGCGTTGTCATCTTCGACATCATTACCTAACAAGTCGTATAAGTTCTAATGTGGATGTTAGTATTAGTGTTCATCTAACTATGGGAGAATATGGACGGATGGCGCACACGATGAGTATCCACAAATAGCAATATAAGTCAATTAATTGAGAAACTGTATTCAATCCTACATCAAGTAATATACAAGGTGTTACTTTTGCTAACGTTTCTTGTAAATGTCACACATTAGGACAAGAATTAAATATTTCTTGTAAACTGGGGGTGAAATATTCCAAATTAACTTGCTAGTCAACCCCAGGCAAAACTCGTAATTGCAACACCCATTGACGAACACCATCATGTCCTATCTTTATACGAATACACATACTTTGTTTTGAAAAGACATTTTCTTCAATACTTTTTACACTAATTTCTCTTTAATAATGTAAGAACTTTCAAGAAAGAGAGAAACTTTACTTGAAATTTTCGCTGACTTTTTTTCTTCCCGTTCATTTCTCTCCCT
Organism: Spathaspora sp. UFMG-CM-Y285; assembly: GCA_002911495.2. NCBI lineage: Eukaryota > Fungi > Ascomycota > Pichiomycetes > Serinales > Debaryomycetaceae > Spathaspora > Spathaspora sp. UFMG-CM-Y285. Next base: position 197,567 of record PPUV02000012.1, read on the forward strand.
CACTGGAAAATTTTTTTTGCTGACCCAAATGGAAAATTTTGCACCACAACTAAAAAAAAATATTTGTTTATGCCGCACATTTCATACCGTTAAGTATAATACGTCATTAACATTAAAACTAATACTTATATTTACTATATAATTCTCTATACTTTTATAAATTCTTCACCAATTCTTGTTAAGAATGTACGTATGGCCAATCTTAACTCATTTGACATACTCTTACTAAACAACTTTAAGGTTAACTTGTATAAACTAGGACCAAATTTGGTAAAATCTTCATCATCTAATTCTACATATCCTTGATATATTTCAATAATTACTGGTCTCCAGGTCGTGATATTTCTTTGTTGATTAGTTTCATCAAATTCAGAATATCTTTCAATTATAGTCGTACATAATGGAATTATATACTCCATTATTTCTACCTTGTTGTTTGGAGACACTTTATCATCGTCACAATACATTCTAAACATGATATTGATAAACACGGCTGCAGAAGACGACTCTTGTTTAAGTAAATTGGGTAATCGTTCAATTATTCCGGCATTCCAAAGTCTAACCCTCAATTCATAATCATCATTGAATGTCTTGGCAAAGGAATAACTGGAGTGTAGGAGTTGTGCTAGTTGATTCAAATATTCATATGGAATAGTTTCGTAGAATTCATCGTGATCAAACAACTCAGATAATGTTTGTATGAGTAATAATTGTAATACACTCTTTACCACAATTGTAGATTTATCATGAGACTTAACTACAGTATTATTCGTAGTATCTTCAGAATCTACTTTTGTGGCAATATCAACTTGACCTTCATCATATTGTTTACTCCTCAAAGGATCCGAGGTAAATAGTTCTCGTGCTGTGGTCAATTCAAACAATTGACTAAATGAATCAGTTATTTTCTTCCAGTGTTCGACAGTAAATTTACTTGTATTTTCAAGGATCAAATTACTTAAACATTCCCGACCAATCCTAGCAATAGTATCATTCTCTTGACATATACACAGGACAATCAATTTCAAATATCCATCCAACATTGGGTTCAATGCATCGAAATAATGTCCAAATAAAGAAATCATACTTTTCAAAGCTTGAATCAAGGTAGTACTTAGCCATACAGATAAATTATCATTAGAATTATCATCCAATTGTACTTGCCAATGATTGCTCAATACCCCAAATATTGGGAATAACAATTCATGAGTTATCATTTCCCAAAACTCAAATTCAAAATAAGTTCCATATTCTAATAAGATATTAAATAAACAATTCAAAGCTCGAGAACGTACTTCCAATTCCTCACCTGTCATGATAATATCATAAAATGCAAACAATACCGGGAACCATAACTTCACCAAATGTTCAATTCTTTCTGCTTTACCTTCAGGTTCTTGCTTTTCACTAAAAAAACTTAATTGACCAATTTCATGAATTAATCTCAGTAATACATCTAACGATAACAAACTTAATTTTTGGAACTTTTCATTCTTGGCAATCTCAGTAAAACATACCACTAAATCAGAAAATGAATCTTGTTGTTTAACTTCTTCAATATATTCCTTGTTTATTCTGTTGGCAATTTCAAATCCTTTACGTACCAATGACTCCTTATTTTCCTTGGCGGCAGCAGTACATACTCCGAATATAGCCTTCCAACCAGATTTAATCTGTCCTGCTCGGGCCATCATCATATTATTTATACATTCCAAAACCATATCTTTAACTTCAAGAGAATCATTATGACTAATAACATATTGAAAAGGTTTCAAGAATTCCTTTTGGAATTTAAAATGTGACAATTCTTCAATTTCTAAAAATCTCATCAGTAATTGTCTTAATGAATCTAATGCAAAAAACAGAATTGCTGGATTTGTATGACACCCTACAGTATTGAATGTTTCATTGATAATTGCCCAAAGGTGTGACCATTCTAATCTAATACGATTCATATTGTAGTAACAGATATCAACTACTTTTTGTAATGAAAATGTTCTTGGATTACTACTTTGTCCTGAAGATTCAATTTCTTCATTCGCCACTTCTGATAATGCCTTGACAAAATCAACAATACTTTCCCCAGATAAGTTAGCACTGTTGGTGTATACTTTATCAATAGCCACTTCAAGCTCCGTCTTGGTTAACAATTGAGCCACTTCCGGTGATAAATGTTGATTATAAAACTTATTGGCTGCCAGTTGTGATGGTGTTGGAGGATTATAACTAAAACTGAAAAAACTAGTACTTGTTCTACCTTGGTCGATGGAGTTTCTAGTGACTAATTTCGCTGTACTGACATCAGGAATAGAATCTTGATCTACTCCTTGTGCAATCAATTGTAATCTTTCCAATTGAGATGTTGAGAGTAAGATTTGTAACCAAGCATCACCTAAATGATCACCTTCACATATTGCCAAATCTAACATGATATATATCGCATCCACATTCTTGAATTTCATTTCTTCATAATTGTTTAAATTTTGAAATTGCATTAATGCCCCAATAAATGATGTTCTGGCATATTCTAATCCAAACATACATGAAATTCTAATTGATAATTTAATCCCTTCTAAACAAGTTCTCGTGATATCTTCTTCATCATATTCCTTGAATGGAGGAGTCAACGCTGCTAATACGGACATCCACATGGTATCAAATATAGATTTAACATGAAGAACACTGGTAGCGGCATAAAATACCCCCTCAGATTCTTCATTCTTTAATTTCTTACCCAAGTTACGTACTAATCTTTCAGCCTTGGTTGTCATTTCCTTAGAGGCGTGAATATAAGCCTCTCGATTAACATCTCTACTTCCAAAGAAACCTATAGATTGTTGATTAGGGTTAACCATTACATCACCAGCTAACAAAGCAGCATGTTGTTCTGATTGTAATTTAATTTCATTATTTTGAATTTCTTCAAAAATCTTAGTCAAGAACTCCCTAGGTAAATCCTTACCATCATCAATCCCAGAATTATTCAAGATAAAATTATCCACTGTCATTCTAACTTTAATTTGTGGCGAGTGTTGGTCAGTATTCAACATAATTACCGAATATGCCAATACATAAGCAGCATCGGCATTGGAGAAAACTTCAGGATTACCCAATACATATCTTTCAGCAAATTTCAACATAAATCTATCAATCTTTTGGGCTTCACCCGGTAATCTAAACAGTTGAAGAAACACTCTCATGGCATCAACGAACTCAGTATTGGTAAATTCCATCTGATCAACAAATGAATGCATAATGCAAATATTCTCAGGATCACCTTCACCAAGGTATTCTCCAATCACTTGTTTATCTAATCCATCAGTTTGCAATAAAAACTTGGCAATATCTTGAGGGTCATCACTTTTGAGAAATCCATGAACCAAAAAGTACTTCAATCCTTTCTTCGCTTTCTGGTTGAATTGACGAACACCTTCCAAAAACGCCTTCTTTCTTTGTTTTTGATTCTCAAATTGTTCAGGATCATCAGTTTCCGGTTCAAGTTGATTGATGAATGATGTGTTTCGAGAATTACTCATTGAGGTGTTGTTTGACATTGTTTTACTAAGTGATAATGCTGATCCATTGTTGGTACTAACAGGAGCTGGAACTGTAGGTTTGACATTTAATCCCTTTTGAGCCCAGGAATATAATGATCTTAAAAATGCCACGGAACATCCAATTGATGTCATTTTCAAGGCATATTCTAAAGGAAATTGATTATAAATTTCTGGTTCTGGTGGCTTTGAAGACATGGTACTACTAGTTAAATTGGCAATTTTACTAACATCATAAACAGAAATTCCATTACGTTTGTTTTCTTTGAATGCCAATTTTTGTTGTGGTGTAACTTCAATTCTGATCAAGGCTAATTTCGTCAAGTAATCAATAATCTTCTCACAAATATTAGGCATGGAACTATCACAATCATAATTCAAATAGAATTCAATAATACATCGTGAATCATTACATAATTTCTCCATAATCAGAAGAAGGTACCTCTTTTGATGAGCACTAGAAGTTTTCATTTCTGCTACAGGGAAATAAATTTCATCCCAAAATACCGGAATTTCCCTCTTAAACTCTGACCGTAAATTTGAAATAATTAACCAGAAAATCTCCAAAGATAATTCAAATACTGGTGCTATAGGTGAAGCAGCATTTTTAGAAAGGGCCAAGTTAATATATTGCCTTACAGCATTGATTAATCTAATTTGTTCGTTGGAATTAGAAGATAATATTACAACATCATGACTTAAAAATACTTCAATATGTTCGCGTAATATCGTATGAATAATATGTAACGACAACAATTTAGATCTTACTGAATGAGATTTCATATCAATAGCACTGGAATCTAAAGATTTCACAGAAAGTTTACACATGGCTCGGAATACCAAGAATGCATCCTTGACAACAACATCTTCATCACTTTCTGTAGCTAAATTAGCTTCTTGAACTCGATCATTATCATTGGTATTGTCATTTAAATTTTCTAATCTTTTCAATGTGAGCTTTTCTTGAGAAACATCAAAATCAGAAGGAAGTGTCAATTCTTCTTTACTAAAGGAATTTAAAGACAATCTCGTTTTACTAGCACCAGGTTTATTCTTCATAGCTTCTGATTCTTCCACTCTTTGGAAAATTGCTCCAATAACTTGAGTCAATATCCCTTGAGCCACAGCTTGATTTCTTGCAGTTAATGAAAAAATGAAAACATTATATATTTGTCTTACAGCTTTTAAAAGGGAAGCTCCGTGACAGGGCATCAACAATATACTATGCATTAATGCTCTTACAACTTGTAATTCCAATTCAGGGTCTGTTCCTTCGCCATCAAAACAGGCAGATATAACATCTACTGAATCATCAGTCATGGTAATCTTATCGTCATTATCTTCAAATTGAGCATAATCAAACAATTTCGCAAATAAATCAACTGCTTTAGATTTTAAATCGTTGGAACTAGTTTCACAACATGCTTTTAAAGCAGTGAATAAAACATGAGGATCTCGAGAATCAACATCATCCAAAGAATCAAGCACATTTTGAATGACATTTTTAAAAGACTCGTTCTTTTTTGCTTCCTTTGATGCAAGAATTACTTCAAATGTTTTCTTGAAAAGTTTGGTATTATCAACAGTGGCACCAGTTGAAGAAACTGACAAATGAGAAGCATCACGCCTGTGTCCTGTAGAAGATCTCAGTTGATTTTCACTATTGACTTCTGAAGTATCATTACTTGATGATTCTTCTGGTAATGTAGTACTTGGTCCTGATTCAGAATAACTTTCACCAGAAGCAACAACTTCAGGTTGTTCAGTTTCAGGTTGTTCTGGTAGGGGAACTTCTTCTAATGGAATGTCTTCATGTGTTGGATTCTCCTCTTTTTCTTTCTTTTCTTCAGCAGATCCATTATTACTTGATTCCACCTCCTCAGAATCAGCTTCATTGAGATCTTCTTGTTCAACTTTAACATCTTCCTGTTGTTCATCTTGATCAATATTGGGCAATTCTTTCTCCTTCAGTTCTTGCTGTTCTTCTTGTAGCTCTACAGTTATATCCGATTGTTCAGTCTGTGCTACCACTGATTCAACAACAGTTTCTTCATGTAGACTTTCAGTATCTCCATTAATCAGATCTGACATACTAACAATCACAATTTATATCTTATATTAACTACGTATTCTGACAGTGACTGTTTAGTTTGATTTATTAATCAATTGTGAATAAAGTGTTAACTTGTTTTGTTTATCGGTGTGTTGAAAAGGTGGTAAAAAATCCCGATTTACGTGGTAGTTTTTTTTTTTGTTCTACCCACCACTTTTCTCTTGTTGAATGTCGGCTTAGAAAATGTCTACCGATTCACTTACTTTACAAATTACTACATAGTCATACTTTGCATAGATAAACATCAAAAAACTTTGTTAAATTATATAGATATTACTCTCTCTCCATTTAAAATTCACTTAAAGCAACAGCAGTAGCTTGGAAATCATCATGAGAAATTGAAACATTGACATTTTTAACTCCGGCTTTGGTAGCTGCAACTTTAGCAGCACCATTCAAGAATACTTTTGGAGCACCATTAGCATCACGAATGATTTCAATTTCAATTAAACTTGCACCAGCACCTTTAGATTCAACACCAAGAGCTTTGAATACAGCCTCCTTGGCAGACCAAGTACCAGTGAACGAAGCTTGTGGTGAAGAAGACTTTTCACAATATTCCCGTTCAGCATCAGTAAAATTTCTTTCAATAAAAGTTTCATTTTCTAAATTAATAGCAGAAAGTAATTCAACATCAACACCAACACCCTTTGAAGATTTAGTCAAGGAAGTTAATGCCTTAGCAGTCTTGTCAGCAACTTCACTAACATAGGATTTATTTGATTGAATAGACTTGTTGGAAAAGACAAGTTGCTGTTGCTTGGAGTTTTCAACACGAGCTAATGGATCCAAGTAAACTGGTTGTTCTAAATCATCAGAATATGGTGCCTTATCCTTAGCAACAAACATAGTGTTTCTAGTAATAGCATTATGCATGTAACGATAAGTCTTTTTGTTTCTAGCATTAACCTTAGCAGCATAAGATTCATAAGTTGATTGATCTAAAACACCATACAAGTAATCAGGATGAACAACAATAGCTTGAGCACCCTTTTGACCAAAACCGAAAGAAGTAACAGAAACAGCTTTAATACCATCGGTTTGAATGGATCTTGAAGGATATAAAACATATTCAAATTGTTCTAAAAGTTTATCAACATTATCGGCATTTCTATTACCAGGAACAATACCAGTTTCTAAGATTTGAATACCACCATTCAACATCCAAGCACCAGCAGCACCCTTTGGATGACCAGTCAAGTATTTTTGGAAAACCCCAAACACTGGATTACCTTCAGATCTACCTAAATGTTTCATCATACTATTAATAGTAGCAGATTCATTCTTATCATTGGCAACAGTAGAAGTACCATGGAATGAAGCAACACCAATATCATCAATAGTCAAGTTGAAAGTAGCTAAAGCTCCTCTCAATGGAGCGATTCTTGGATCAGATTTATAGAAATGATTACCCCATTGTTTCTTGGCATCAGAAATTTGTCTCTTTGATTCACGATGAATTTCTTCAGTTCTTTCTCTCATGAAATCTGGCATGGAGAATTCAGCACCATATTGTTCTTGAACTAATTCAGCTTCATCTTGCAAGTAATTGATTTCACCTTCTTCCCAAGCCTTAATTTGTTCTAATCTCTTGCTCAATTGTCTCTTTCTATATTTGATGTTCAATAATGGTGATGGATATTTCAAATCTCCATGATGTTCTCTAGCAGTTGTTAAAATACCTTTACCTGGAGCAGGAACAGATCTACCAATCTTATCAGTAGCAGTAGCAGACATAGCCAAAACAGCATGAATTGGAACACCCATCTTAATAGCCAAATCAGCAGTCATAATAACTTGAATACCAGAACCTTGAGCTTCCATGAAACCATTTCTGGTAGTAGTTGTTGGTCTCGACATTTCCTTTGGAGTTCTACCATGTTTAAATTCTTCAATTGCATTAGAAGTAGCATTCATATTGGCGAATTCATAAGAACCTTCTTCTTGGAAATCATCATAACCACCAACAATAACCACCTTGGCCTTACCGGACAAGATAGTTTCCACACCAATATCCACAGATTCAACAGCAGTAGCACAAGCACCAACTGGGGTCTTGATTGGACCTGAGGAAGACAATAATAACATATTAACCCAAGCAGCCATAGTATTGATGAAAGATTCTTGTAAAATATCATTTTGAACTGGTCTATCAGCATATCTATCTTTAAACATACCTCTTAAAGCGGAAACACCTCCCATACCTGAACCGGAACAATTACCAACTTCAGAAACATGAACATATTTATAGAATTCATATGGATCAGTAATACCAGCAGATAACAAGGCTTCAACAGTAGCAACCAAAACATATAAAGTGATTGGATCAACTTGATTAATAGTATCTTCAGGAATACCATAAGTACGAGCATCCCAACCAGTTGGAATTTGACCAGCAACTAATCTATCAAATCTTAAGGCCTTTGGAATAAACAAGGTAGCACCCTTCAAAATTCTAACAGTATATTCACCACTGTCTTCAATTTCAAAGATTTCACATTTATCACCATGCTCATGTTTATATTGTTCAGCAGTTTCCTTGGAACATTCAAAAGCTTCTAAATCATGTTGAACAACAACTTCTTGAATCATTTGTTTCTTCTTTGGATCATAACCATGGAATAATTCAGGTTCAATCAATCTAATACCAGAATGGTCCAAGATTTCTTCTTCATATTTGGACTTGATATCCTTGTCATCAACTGGAGTTTGAGTCTTGGCATCAATCCAACCAGAATATGGTTTACCCTTTAAGTTACCATTGTGGTATTTGATTAATCCCATAATCCAAGCCATTTCAATAGCACCTTCCAAAGAAAATTCACCCTTGGATTCCATTTCCCATCTGGTTCTGGCATTACCCCAAGGACCAACTTCAGCAAAACCAGTAACAACAATAACACTTTCCAAATCCAACATACCTTCTAATTCAGGAGCAATAGCTTTAATTTGATCATAAGTCTTCAAAGTTGGGAAATCAAACTTCATATTAGCTCTTGGTTGAACAGTAACCTTGGAATAGTTAGCATCAACATTATCACCATTAATAACTTTTTGTTCAATGGAAGATTCAATAGCAACAGCTCTTCTAATATCAGCGGTTTCAGTTAAATCAGTTCTTAATTTAGAAGTGAACTCCTTCAAGTTTTCAATAAATTGTAAACCACCATTCAAATCAGCCATGACTGGTTCTTCTTGGCATAATTTGACAATTTCTGGAGTTAATAAACCTAAGATGTTGAAAGCCATTTCCTTTTGCGAGAAAGTTCTAACACCTAATTTTTCAATACCTTCAGCAATAATGTTATTACCACTCATTAAACCAGTACCTCTAGTCCAACCAATAATAGCACCACAAACAGTTAACTTGGTACCCCAATCTTCGGAATACCATCTGTTAAACAAGGTTTCTAAAGAAATCTTGGATTCAGAGTATAACCCGTCAAAACCAAAAGTACCATGGTTTGGAGATAATGGTAAAATACATTGAGCTGGTCTGGTATCGGTGGTTTTTCTTGATTTAACAGCACCTAATAATCTTAAAAGATTGGTTAACATGATTCTATGAGCAAATTCGGATTTAGAATCAATATTATCAATACCATTACCATTTTCTGGAATAGCTGCAAATGGAATAATAACATCCAAATCCCAACCTAAACCACCTTTCTTTGGTTCGTCGTAAATGTATTGAACTAAGGCTTCAACATCTTGTTTGGAACCTTGGTTGAATGGAACAACAGTTAAAATAGATCCAGCGGCACCATATCTAGCATACATGTTTTGATAATACTCAGTGACCTTCTTGGAGAATCTAGACGTAGTGACAACAACCTTGGCACCACCACTGATTAAACCTTGTAAGATTTCAGCCCCAATCGATCCTACACCAGCACCAGTAAGCAAGACATATTTATCCTTAAAAGTTAAACCATTAACGGCAGCTGATTCTAAACCATCCAAATAAGTGGCAGATAATTTACGATCATATTCCCAACCAGTCTTGGTTTTCTTTTGAATGTGTAAGAATGGAATAGTTTGAGATGGAACAGTGGAAGAAACTGGCTGTAAAATAGAAGTCTTGTCTGGTAATGAAGCAATTTCATCATCTTCATCAGTAGATAATTCATCTTCAGAAACTGTAGTTGATGGAGTAGAATCTTGTAAAACATCCTTGGTGAATTGTTGAGTTTCAATTTCACTAGAAGCTTCAACAACTTTAATTAATTGATCATATACTTTTTGCAATTCTAATTTGTTACCCTTGGAAGCTTGTTTAGTAATAGCCTTGTAAACTCTAGCTAAATCTTCTTGAATAGTTGGTTGTTCAATCTTGGTCATTTTACCACCTTGAGCCATTTCATAAACATATTGTTCAAACTTTCTAACTGATTCCTTATTGGCTTCTTCATAACCAATATTACCCTTGGCACAAACAGTAGTCTTTGGACCAGTAATTCTAGAAACATCCTTGTAAACTGGATCAGCATTTAAAACTTGTTGACAGTTATCAATTAACAATTGACCTAATCTCTTGGCTAAATTATAAGTTTCACCTTTGTAATCTGGACAATGATCAATATGATATTGCATAAATTTAATTAAAGTTGGGTTAGCTCTGTTCATAATTTGGATACATTGGTTAATAGTTTCTCTATCAACAGAAGTTAATTTACCAAAAATAATATCATAATACATGGATAAAACATCTTGTCTAGCCCAATTCCAATAAGAATCATATGTTCTTGATTTCAAAGGTGAGAAGGTTGGTTTAATACCATTGGCATAGAATTCACCATGTTCAGCTTCCCATAAATCTAATTCCTTTTGTAAAACAACAGAAGCTTCTTTTTCTTTAATAAATGACTTGGCACCCTTGTTCAAATCAACTTGTAAGTATCTAGCTAAAACTTCCAATTGTTGTTTGGCCAAGTTCTTGTTTTCAGCAGTCAATGCATCTAAAGCAGCACTATCAACAACAGCACCTCCAGCAGCACCACCGGCACCTCCAGCAGCAGCAGCTGAAGATAAAGAAATACCAGCAGATGAAGCATACTTGTTAGCAACAGAATCCAAGAAAGCCTTGGCTTCAGCTTCAGAACCTAATCTATTAGCTGGTTCATTAGTTAAAGCAACTAACAATACCGAATCTTGTCTACCAGAACCTAAACCAAATCTAGTTTCCAAATACTTTCTAGCAACAGTGATGGAAAATCCCCCAGGCATTTTAGAAGACATTAATCTACCAATTAATGAAGTAGAAGTCTTACCTAATTGACCATTGAATGTATCTTGGAATTGTTCAGCTAATTCTTCTAATGGAGTATCTTCTGGTTTTTCAGGAGTAGAACCAAATTCTTTCCCTAAATCACCAAGAATTTCATTTTGAACGGTAGATTTACCATTGACTAAATCCTTGATTGCCTTGCCCATTGGAACAGCTTCTAATGGTTTTTTTAATTTTTGAGCAACTAAAACGTGTAATAATAAGGAAGCCTTGACTGGTTCATCTGGAATAGAAGCAGCAGGACCGGCAGCGGGTGCAGCAGCGGGTGCAGCAGCGGCAACTGGAGCGACAGCAGCTGGCGTAGCTTCAACTGGAGCAGATTCAGCAGCAGCTGGTGGTGGTGTAATATCGGCTGGATCAGGTGTGTAGTAAATTTCCTTAGCATCTTTGGAGTAACACAAGACTTGACGTTGTAAAGAAAGAGCAGCATCATAAGATTCATATTTGGCCTTGATGGTTCTTGAAGCCATACCAGCTAAAGTTGGAGAAGGACCAATTTCAACAACTCTTTCAGTGTTGTGTTGTTTTAAAAAGACATCTTGAGTTTCAATCCATCTAACAGGAGAGGCGAATTGATAAGCTAACAATTCAGTCAATAAAGTGTGAGATAATTCTTGTTCAATTTCTGGACTCATTGTGAAGTAGTAAGTAAGTCTATAGAACTAGAGAAAGAAAGAAAGAAAGAAGGAAGAATTGAAAAAGAGAAAATGTTTAATTTTTTAAATAACTACAAAAGTTATCGCCATGGCTATAACCGTGTGTGTGTGGGTCTGTGTCTGATTTTGCCAAAATATTAATTAATTATTTTTTTTTTTTTAGATTTTGATGGGCTATCACGAAGGTAATCTGTAGATTTGTTTGCGAGTTAGATATTTTCCCATACAAAAGATATCTCAATCTGTAAATGTTTTACAGGTTCACACCAAACCAACAAAAATATTTTGCACAACAATTTTGCAACGGCCGAAAAAAAGTCGTTGAAAAAGTTTTATTTTTTCATTGTGATGTGCCAACAAAAATAAAGAAGTTCTTTTTTTTGGGAAATAAACTCCGTGTCAACAACTCCGGGCTTTGTTTGGGTCTGGATCATTTTTTTTGCCTAAGTGCACGTAACATTACCCGGATGTAACCAATTGATGTTGAATAAAAAAAATACCTTTAGAAAAAGATTTTCACATCTCGTTTACTTCTCTCTATCAACTTACATCTATAGCATATATAGATAAATACATATCATTATTCAAACCTTATTTACTTTAATTGACCTTCACCCAAAGCTTAATGCCTTCTCGTTTACCCTGATTATATTCGTTTATTTTCAGTTTAAAGTGGTACAAGAGAACACTTTTGCATTTGGAATATCAATACCGATCATCTCCACCCTGAATTAATGTTATTCCTTTTTGGAAATAACTTGTTTTGTATTATTTTGGGACTATTACAAATGATCTACAAATTGTAAAAAATAAACAATAACTTTTTATTCATTCATGATTGTATGTTCTATATCACTAAAACAAACTCCATCATGTTTTACTACCTTTCCATTAATACTGTATAAATAACTTTTATTACTCTTTTCAAAACCAACCCATTTTAAATTTGTTAAATTTTGGCAAAATTTCTCAACAATTGAAACAAATTGTATTTGTTGTTTGTTTTCTCGCATAATTTGAAAACTTTGCCAATAATGATCACAATTGTAATCAACAAGCGAATGTTCAACAAGTTCTCCAGTGACATATTTCACAACAAGCATTTGTAAAGTTGTTGGTAAATATTTATTCAATTCCAAAATTCCTTCATCGGTTATTGGTAAACTCAACATTTTTAATTGTGTAAATGATTGAAGTAATTTGATACTCCCAACAGAGGAAATTGGACATTTACCTTCGGACGTATCGGTAATTGAATCGATTTCCAATTGAAGTAGTGTGTCTCGGTTGATACTAGCAAGTATCAATCCTAAATCAAATTTATTTGAATGACACAATACTTTTAATTTGCGAAGATGCAACAGTTTCAATGCTTCAAGTAATCTATGATCAGTAGTGGAAAATGTCAATTCAGAAAGATTTTTCATATTTGGCACTAATCTTGATAAGAATGAATTATATTTCATAGCTTGACAACCTTCAGAAAAGGGAATGGATAAGATTTGTAAATCACGTAATTCGAAATGTTGATCAAGTAAATCTGCTATATTGTAATCTAAATGCAGATTTTCAATAACTAATTTCTTCAAATTAATCTTGTTCTTGCTGGTTTTGAGCAAATTCTCAAAAACATGTAAATCATTCAGTTTTAATATTGATAATTCTTGTAAATTATTTAAATTTATCTGGTTTGAACTTGTCAAATCGATTGAATTTATTAATCCTAATACATTTAAGTTAAGTTTATGTTGGGTATTTCCCACGATCTTTCCTTGAATTTCGGAAATTCCCAGGTTAAACCATTCCAAAGGAACATTTATTGATTTTCTATCTAATCGGAATATTTTCAAATTATTCATGTGACAAACTGTTTGTTTTAGATATCCAAACAATTTTGAATCTTCAATATCCGGGATTTCCGATTTAAACACAAGTACTTTGACAAATGAACAGTATTCAGGATTTCTAATCAAACATTTGAAAAATAAACTAAGAGCATAGTATGAACTAATCTTTATTGAAGAAAACACATCATTCCCCACTGGAAACTTTTCATGATTTAATATTTCACCAAACACTTTAGGAGATGATTCTATTGTAATCACAGAATATAATCTACGAATCAATAAATTGGCAAACAACGAGTTTGTTCTTGATAAATTAACAATCTCATGTTGATTTAATTTTTGAGTGATATGTTGGAGTAATTCCACAGGTAAATCTTCAAGCATTGTTGATAGTTAATATTTCACATTCTTAGAATTAAAGGAGAAATCGTTTAGTATAAATAAAGTTAAGGGCCCCACAAAGTTAAACGCGTCCAATATTCTAAAATACTCGGCATATGTGTAAAAATAACACCATAGTTAAATGAAACCTTGACAACAATAGAAAAAAGAAATCCCGATTATTTTAGCAGCAATTCCGTTTCTCGGATTTTGCAGTTGTCCATTACAGTTGCGAAAAAAATTTTTATCTGATCGGATCAATCAGGGTAGAAAGGACAACAGAGATATTATTTTTAGATCTAATGTGTAAGTAAACAATAGAATGATATTAATTAGCTCATATCATGTGCATTTTCTAACAACTAATAAAATAGAGAAATTAAAATACCTTTGAAAACCAAAACAAACCATGTTATTTAAACCATAATACCATCATCACATCAATATTATTAGCTTTGATTTGACCTCAACCCCTCAAATCACTATTGAATAGTTTTTATAATAAGAAATATCAAACCCTATTTTAGATTTCAACTCCTCAAAATCAATAGCTATATCATCCGAATTTTCTAAATATTTTCTGTTTTCATAATCAATAAGTTTATAACATTTCCTTTTTCGTTCATACACTTTATATAATAGTTCTAATGTTGAATAATTTCCTGCAACCAAGCAAGCAGTAAATAAATTATATTCAACATAATCCTCGATGATATATTTATCAAATTCATCATATATAATATTACCAGCAAGGATATTAGTATAAATGAAAACATGTCTATATAAAGGGTTAATCTTTACATAATCTTCGATATATTTCCAATCAAGACCGTAATTACCAAATATCAAAAATGGTTTATATTTTCTCACCATGTCTAAAGAAAACCCAGCATCCAATATAACAAATTTTGAGATACAACAATCGATTTGATCATTATATTTAAAACAATCTATTGCCACGTCAATGTCCTCAAAAATCTCTCGTTCAGTATAATCAGTTTTCTTATCACCAATAATATCCAAGTTTGAATTCTTCAAGATATATTTTTCAATATTGTTAATTTTATAAGTGTAAACCGTGTACATATCAATATTATCATCTAAATTATAAATCTTTTTCATAATACTCCTTTTTGGTTTTTGCTTGAAAATATCAATACTTAAATCTCCTTCAGAATATTTATATTGGCAGAAAATATAACAATTACTAGAACTATTAGATCTAAATTCATACTTGGGATATTTATTAGAATAATCTGGTAAATTAAACATTGTTATTAGAACGGAAAGTTTATAATTTTTTTGTTTTTCATCATTATAGTTTAATTTCTGCCATAAATCTTCAAACTTATTAACTGTACATATCCAGGCTAAAACTGGTTTAAGTTCTTCTACATTTAAGTCAATTAATTTTTCCACGTTATGTTTAGGAGTTAAGGCAATAAACCAATATTTGAAATATTTTTGGGATGCTACGTTTGACAATCTTCCATCAAATTCACCATTATTAATAAATGAAGATAGTAAATATATGTCAAAATTAAAATAACCTTTAACTTTTCTCAAATCTTGACTGTCAAGGACAAATTTAGCAAATTCTAAATTCCTTAATATACCAGAACAAATACAATGAGTTAATGTAAGCCAAAATTTATTATGTAAAGCTCGAGAATAGTTTTCTCTAAATAAATCAGTCCTGCCGAAATAGGCATATTTGTGGAGTTCAAATATCTCATGTTTATCTAATTCCAGCATGATACAGTGTTTTTCAAATTAATTCAACTTAGCAATCTATCACCCAGTATGAAAAAGTCTACCTCGGGGTTTCAAAATAATTGGTTCGAAAACACAATTTCGCGCTAAGTTGAATTAATTTCAAACTCCGTACCTTTGAATAAATGAAAAAAGAAATATATTTAATAAAAGTCGTCCTGTGGTCCAGCTACTCCAGTTGTCAAACTAAGAAAGTTAGTAATATTTTCCTGGTTATTGTTTCCTGACAACTTTATCCTGACCAATTGTGTATTGGTGTAAAACACCAGGGAACAAGTAAAGCTGTGTAAATGCTTACCCGAGTTAAATTTGAACTAAAACTCAAAATTATGTAGACATTTCAATTTCACGAGGAGAGTATGTTGTATAATGGTGACTCTACGACACGATCCTCCCGTGAGAATTTCAAGTATCTACCCTTGAAATGAAAGTCTAAGATGATAATCACTGAATGTTGTTGATCTGTTCTTTATGGGATGGTTATTAATAACTAGAATAAAAAAACCAACAAAAGCAGTTTAAGATGCTTGGAGTTGAATAATGTTACACAATCAAAGCTCTTCAATTTCTAGTGACAGTCAACATCTATGATTATTTGCATGTAGTTGCAGTTAATGTAGAGACTGTGGTTGGTTTGCAATGATTATAGATGGAATTGACCATTGTTTCAGTTTGACCAAAGCAAAATCAACACAATGCTTGCAAAAAACAATCGTACAACCTAGGAACCCAAACCACAAATTCACAAACTCTTTCCAGCAAAAAAAAGCCCAGATCCCAAATCATTCGCCTTTAATTCGGCGTTTCCAGAAAACAGGGCAAGATTTTCAAAGCTCAGGCGACAACATCGCAATTCGGGAAACAATACCGCACCATCCATAAAATTCCACAAAATAGAATATCTTTGTGAACAAGCTCATTCAAAAAAAGAAACAATACCGGAATTTACGTTTGATGATACAAAAAATCATGCGAGATCCGTTACTTTGGGAATAGTTACAAAATCTATGGATTAATTTGGAGGAAAGGTGGCTGATTCTTGAATAAAGTTCAACGGTTTTGATACATCAATAAGAAAAAAGGCCAACGAAACGAGCTTCCTTCCAGCAAGAGCTACGTTGCATTAATTCGTATTAAAAATTTCGGAAAAATGAAAGCATGTCATGTCAGCCTTTCCATTGCTTCCGAGGATATAAAAATGTAATCACCAATTATTACAGGCAAGATATACGATAATTTCTTTTTTTTTTGGTAAAAAGGGTCACGAGTAGATATAAATCCGAGTACGTCATATCAACAAACAGGTCAGATATCCGGAGATATAAGTTGATTATTTTAGTAAATTCATCATCAGGTTCAAATTAAGTGACCGCCCTCCAAAAGGAATCTCAAATTGTTGAGTAAACGGATCTGATGATTACTTATAAAATAAACCTGACCAGATTTGGTTAAAACCTATTAAAACTACAAACCCACCTAATAACCATATTTTTATCTGTCAAAATTTCACAAGTTTGAAAACTATGGTTAAGTAACTTCTCAAATCAACCTATAAAATGTGAGATGATTTCTTTCCTAGAACCAAAAGTTCAAGAAAAAAACAAACAACGCAAAAAAAAGAAATTTAAACAATTAACTCAAAACAATACCAATCTGACATAAGAACAGACAAAAAAAATAAAGTTGGGTAGTGTACTTTGGCTTTGTGCAATTAATTACGAAAATAATTATTCATATGCAGTTCCAAATTGGTTTTCTTTTTTTTAGTTAACCCATCCAACCTAAAACTAATTGGAACTCCGATGGATAAGGATAATGTTTCACCAGGAAAGACAAGGAGATACTCATACAATTGGAATTAATGATACTATTTTTATATTTTTTTATTTGCAGCTATTTGCATGGGTGAGACATTAACTCTAAACGAGCATACTTTCACAGTCAATTTAATCTCCCCAAATAAGGTTTAGCGTCTTGTTCCCAAAAAGTATCTAATTATTTTTTGTTGTTTTCTCTGTTATTTTATTATTATTTTTCCAAGTAATTAATTAATTATTTTTTGTCTGTTCTGCATTTTCCCTGTTATATTTAACCGACTTTCAAGCTTCATCTACCTTGCTTAAATAATATCGACCTTGGGCTTTTTGTTGTTTTTGTTGTTTTTGTATTTAATTGTTTAGTATAATAAGATACTTTTCTAATTGACGAAATACTCCTTGTCGACAGTTTAACCCAATTTCAAAAAGGCAGATCCAGTATCAACGCAGGTCGGCTAGTTTAATATTTCAATTTTGTTTTATAATCATTCGCATTATTTCAGAGATAATTTATCATTTCCTACATTTCCTTTTTTTTTTTTTTTCTAGCATTTAAATTGGACTTTTTTTTTAATTTTGTGTGTATTATCTGACATTTTTTTAGTTGGCCCCCTTTGAAGAAAGAGTTTAAATTCCTTAACTGTGAAAAATTCCAGAATTCATATTTCCTTCTTATCAACATTATAAGTTGAGTTAATCCAGATCTAATCACGAGCAACACATTAGTGATATCATACCGAGGAATATACTATATACTATACATACATATACACACTCATACTATATATTTGATTTGCGACTCACTACAAAATAAAAAAACAAATCTAACGGTCCTTACAACACAACAAAAAAAAAAATAGGAATTCCCCTTTAAAAAAACCACAAAATATTTGTCAGCAGGTGATATACATTTGCTACAAGATTGAATATATTTTCCATCCCCACCATCCAGAAACGCCTTGTGGCTTGATACAAATATATAAAGAAAAGAAAGTCAGGTTTTACTGATTATTTAAAAAAACTGCCAACTTTTTTTCCTTTCTTTATTTTGTATTGAAATTTTAATCATCCGAAAATAAAGTGAGGCAAAATCATACAGAGAAATCAAGAATCTTTTTTTTTGTATTTTAAACTTATTTTATTTTTCTTGGAATTTACTTTTTTACAAGGGGATCATAACTAAGTTTTTTTTTATACGTCACTTTTTTTTCGTTATTTATCCAAAAAAAGGACATATACCACATATCGATATATACTCTTAGTTCAGTTTAGCTTCAGCTAACTATTTTATTTCATTTCGGAAAGGGATTTAAAGGATTATCATAGATTTTTAGAAAAAAAAAAAAAAAGAAAAACAAAGTGTTTTAAAAAAAGGCACAAGAAGGACATGTTTAATACAAAGATATTTGAAAATACAAATCCTTCGGGATCACCAGCTATAAATATACCGGCAACTTCAACTGCCGATCAAGGGAACCCCAGTAACATCCCTCAACCTATTGATATAACGTTTAATCATCGACCTTCAATAATAAATAATAATGCTCGTTTTAGACGAGAATCTACCCAAGGGGTGGCAACCGGTGCCGGAGGGGTATCTTGGGGATCAGTAACTATTGGATCTTGGTTAAAGGATGAAGTTATGATGTCAGGAAGTGGAAGTAATAGTAATTTCATGCCCTATAATGCACATCATCACGCTAATCTTGTACAACTGCAGCAACAACAACATTTAATTAATCCTAGACGAGGATCATTTAGAAATCATCCTAGTATGTCACCTCATTTACAAACATCATATTTACCTGATTTAGAAGCCGATTATTGTAAGGATTATAGTTGTTGTGGTGAATTGTTGCCTACTTTACATGATTTATTAAGACATTATGAAGAAGCTCATATACTGGCATCTCCACCTCCAGATACAAATCATTTATTGAATACCAATAGAAATCGCAATAATTTTAATATTCATAATGTAATGGAAACTGTTTCAACCAATGACGTGTTTCTTAACAACAATCAACACCAGCTGCAACACAATCAACATTCTAACCACCATGGTACTATTCATCCTACTGCTACCCTGAATAACCTTGAAGGTAGTAATTACCATTTCAATAATAACCAACAAACTGCAGCAGCAGCAGCAGCAGCATTACATCAGACTTCTCAATTTAATAATAGCAACACCAAGACTAACCCCGCAAGACAACAATCTCCTTTGATGAATTCACCTACTCCAAATACAGGCACGCCTATGCAAACTGATGATGATGAAGATAGTATGTATATTGATGATCCTGCACGTCACTTGTATGTTGTAGATAATGATGAAAATAAACCATTTAAATGTCCTGTTATTGGATGTGAAAAGACGTACAAGAATCAAAATGGATTGAAATATCATCGATTACATGGACATCAAGGACAAAATTTACGAGAGAATCCCGATGGTACGATATCTGTGATTGATCCTGAATCAAATACTCCTTATTTGGATGGAGCAGCGTTAGAAAAGGATAAACCTTATCGATGTGAAGTATGTGGGAAAAGATATAAGAATCTTAATGGGTTAAAATATCATCGAGGACATACAACTCATTAGAGAGGGGGGATAGAGAAAGAACACATAGTCAAGAGTCAAAAGCATTACATGTATCATATTTAGTCGGTTTATTATTATTTCTATTTTTGTTTGTTTGTGGGTTAAAACTTTGCATTATTTATTTGTATCTTTTATTTTTTTTGTTTTATTTTTTATTTTATTTTGGTAAGCCTGTGTTGGTTGGAGCTGTTTGGACTTACTGTTTATTACTTATATATACTTCTTTTACTTTTTCATGGGGGAAATGATTCCTTTTTTTTGTTTGTTTCCTGAAATTTTGTTTTAAATATATAGTTGGAGAATTTTGTAAAAGGTTTGTAGAAGTTTGAATTGAGTATTTGTTCTTGTTGCTTTTTTTTTTTTCTTTCTCACACGCTTTCCGAGGAAGTTATACAGGGACACACACACAGTATTAATACAAATGGATACGTCTACTCAAGAAAGTCCAATTGGGGAAGATTTGAATAGATACCTTGCAGGATTGATTCCTTATAGTGTTGCTAGAAGTTGGTTATACTTTTCAACTAGTGCATCAACTACATTATTTTTATTATTACCGTTATCAATATTAACTTATAATCAATATTACAATACCCTTATCCCCAATTCAAGTTCACCAATTATCCCCTTGAATTTTACTTCCAGTGACACCAATTATCTTAGTAATTATATACTGCCTCAATTCCCTGATTATGAATTTGATTTTGAATTAACGTATATTTTTAATATTGAATTAGATTTACTTTGTCCGGCACACAGTCCCGAGAACACACTTTACAAATTACATTATGAATTACGTGATGAAATAGGGTTATTCCACCAGGGAGCATTTATATTAGATTGTAATCCTCAATTAGTATATTCTGTACATAATAATTATGTACCATATTCTTTACAATCTTGGGTATCACCAATTTTATCATCAGTGTCAAGAAATTATCCTGTGAAATTACAGAATTTTCAATTACGAGGTCGAGATGTTGCGAAATTATCTAATTTTATCATGGTGGTGGATCAAGAAGGAAAATATTTAATTGATGATAATAAATCATTTCTTAGATTTGATGTAAGATGGACTGGGTTTAGATATTATTTGGTTAAGTATTATTATACTTGTTTTATATTTGGTACATTTGTTTTCTTTAGTATAAGTTCAGGAGTTACCTTTTTGTTTACATATTATATGTTACAGAGAAAGAAACAGGAGCAGGAGGCGGAAGAGCAGGAGATGGAGTGACCAGAAAAAAGATTTTTAGTTTTATATATAGGATATTTAATATGGTTTTGGAGAATTCTTTCGTGTAGTACAGTTACTCTCTACACGTTCTATCACACACTAGGGAGTTATCTACATTGACTTACTTGCTAAAGTAAAACGTATATATATATGCAGTAAAAATGTCTATTTAATTGGCATTTAATAATTTCAATTCATTTGAAGAATCAATGGACAAAAATGGTATAATTTTCTTGAAATAAACAAATTCATTTAAATCTTTGGTAGAATTTAAATCAACATTAAATGAATCAATTTCAATTCTAGCAGTTAAAAATCGTTTAAACTCTTCAATAATTAAATTCAATTCATTTAAAGATTTTCCTAAATTAATCATTTTAACTAAACAAGTTTGGTCAAATACAATATCTTCTTCAATCAAATCATCCTCATAATTCTCCAAAAACAATCCATCTTCTTCATTTATAAAGAAACTACTATTGAATGATTCAGAATTGATAAAAATTGAAAGAAATGGAAGTTGTGGAGGCATAGGGAAATAACTAATTTGAGGAAGTGAACTTCTTCTACTAGTTGATATACCCGCAACCATCATGGCATTTTTTTGTTGAATTAAACTATATTTTTCATTCAATGATTCATGATCAATTACAATATCAAATTTATAAATTGATCGAATAATATCAGGAGGTAATCGTGATAATTCTGGTGGAGGAATATTATATGAATGTAATAATTGTTGTTGTTGTTGGGCAAGTAATTTCCCAAGACTGACAGTTTTAATAGTATCTATCGAAGTTAGACTTTCTGAATCGGATTGAATTGATGTGGAATCAGTAATTGTTGACGATTTATATGACGACATACTAGGACTTGATGAACGGGATTTCAATGATGAAGATAATGAAGTTAAAGATACAGAATTTCTCCGAACTTGCGGTGGAGAAAATGATGAAGATTTCTTGGTGTCAAAGCTTCCATTTTCTTCAATATTCTTTAAAGATGTATCTTCATCATCTTCAACTGACAAGAGTCGGAACAACTTCCCAAGGGAATGAACAATGGGATTGCTATTACTCTTTGGAACCGATGCAATTGAATTCATAGAACTAACTGAGGAAGATTGGGACATCTTTTCTGAGTCAATACTTGAACTACAAGTATATATCGCTTCATCAAATACTTCATATGGATGAGTCTTTTTCAATTCTGAAGATTTTAAACTTGTAGGTAATGGTAAGAAATCATGGCTTGGTTCATCATTTATTGATAAATAATCATCTTTAACATTTATAGGTAATATTCCTAATCTTCGATTAACCAAGGGATTCTCAGGTTTATAATTCATATCAATTTTACCATTATTACTATTGGTAAATTCATGCAACACATCAAATGCTTGATTTAATTTCATTTGTACTTGACGAGTAATTCGAATCATAGTAGAAGATTGATAATTATTTACTCCAATTATTCTCCATACTAACAATCTAATATAATATGATCGAATTATAGGATTCCAATGACAGAAAAATTTTTCAAATGTATCACCACAAATTAAAAAATTAATAAAATTAACTTTGAAAGATTCTTCAAAATTAATCAACCATTTATATGATTCTTCTGAATACATTTGTTTACTTAAAGTTTCCGGTATCATATCCCAAATATTAAATAAGAATGCAAAATTTTTCAAGATAACTTGTACATGATCAGCATGTTTAATCATCATATAATTACATCCAAGCCAAAACTCCCAATTAATCAAATAACACACTTCATTACTATTATTATTAACAGTATGGTTAATAAATTCATTAGCAATACTTAAAATTAAACCATTTCTATTAGAATCATATACTGTAGTTTCCTTGGCCATGGAAATTAAACATAAATCAATCATTTTAACTAAAGTTGCAGTGATATTATCTACAGATTTATCTTCTATAGTAGCACAATAAGTTATATCACGAATTGTTTTGAATATTTTAATAAATGAATCATAATATACATCATTTTGCTTAATATTGATATTAAATGGCATTGGAGGGGGTAGTGGTAATAATTTGTCTGAATTCTTACGTTGTTGTGACGAAGTAGGTACTTTTGCCGGATTGGGATAGTTATTGGAAATTCTCGTTATGGAAACTTGAAATATTTGAAATATATGACTTATAATCACAGTAAATCCAGGACAACTTATAAGATTATCTTCTTCTTCAATTAACTTTTGTACTATATCAATATAATGACGAAGGAATGAATTAAATACATTTGAATCAGAACAACACCAACGTCTAACCCAATCACCATTGGGATCTTTAATCCCCTTTACTGGATGTTTTGGCGCTGCCATACAATTCATAAATGATTTTTGTCCCTTGGAAGCTATATTTCTTATCCCATTGTAATTAATCAAAGAATGTAAATGGTTAGGGAATACTGATTTATCAAGAGAAGTTTCAAACCCAACCAACTTCTTCATACATGTTTCAAAAGTAATTTGTTTAACATTTAATAAAAATAACAATGCTTGTGATACATTGGGTAATTTGAAAAAACTATAGGCAAATACTTTACCAATAAATGCGGAAAATGAACCTGATAATGTTTTAAATGTTGACATTTTATCAAGACAATAATCAAGAGTACGGACAAGTAAATTTTGATAATCTCCTATATCATCTTGATAATATTTCCATTCTTCTCGTGATATAATTCGTGAAATACATTCTAAATAGGCATTTCTATCGGATGCTGGGATATTTGAATAATATATTGTTTCCACATGAGCTGAAGTTGATATTGAATTTGTTGGAGATAACAGGGTGGGCGATCGAATACTACTATTACTACCACTTCTACTTAAATTTGCATTGGAGTTGGATGTTGCTGGTGTATGTACCAAATTCCCCACAAGTGAATTCCACCATTTAATTAAAATCGACACAATTACACTAGTTAAACTAGTATATATTGGAGAATCTTTACTAAAATATTGATTCAACTGATTTACTGTTCTTAAAAATGGTAATAATGAAGTACGTAATATGTTACCCTTAAGAACAACACCATTATTATTGTGATTAAACTTTCTCGAATTAAATTTATGTAATTCAACTTCTAATCGTTTATATTGTTTAAGTAAAGATTTAATTAATCGATCTTCATCAGGCAGATTTATTGGTGTGGTTGGTGTTGGAGTATCTGATCTAAATGTCGAGTTTGAAGGTGGAGAATAATACCTGGGAGTATTACTATCTTGACTTGCTTGTATAGTCAGAGTAGTAGATCCATTCTTAATTACATCTGTTGCTCGCAAAGTTTTCGTACTTCTTGAAGGTTTTATAAGAAGTATGGCCATATTGACTTTACCACTTTAGAGTGTATTGAAAACAACAACAACAACAATAACAACAACAAAAAATGCAGAACTAAGTCAAACCAAAACTATGACAACTTTATATAAAACACACTATTTTTAAAATTAGTAAAGACACATTAAAAGAGGTTTCTACCTTAGTATATATTTCCTCTTTGATTATCTTGGTGATTGAATTTCAAAACGAATTTCAAAACGAATGTCTAAACTGGTAGTTCGTTGTAACTTTGTGTTGGGAATGTATCAGGGGGTATGTATTGTTATATATATATTATTTGCCAAGATTCAAAAAATTTGAGATTCTCACCGTATCACGTACAATGCCTTATATGTAAACGAAAGT
Organism: Spathaspora sp. UFMG-CM-Y285; assembly: GCA_002911495.2. Taxonomy (NCBI): domain Eukaryota; kingdom Fungi; phylum Ascomycota; class Pichiomycetes; order Serinales; family Debaryomycetaceae; genus Spathaspora; species Spathaspora sp. UFMG-CM-Y285. The sequence continues at coordinate 222,565 of PPUV02000012.1, forward strand.
AAGTGGTGGGGGAATAGAGGGGAGTATATTAATATATATTCAGATGAGCAAAATAACACTGAACGTGGTTGGGCGTTTTAATCGACCCTTGTTTGTTTGTGTGTGTGTGGTTGTAAAAAAAAAAAAGACTCTCTCTTTCTATTGTATTTTTTTTTTTTGCTGGTTTTATTTTTACTCTAAAAAATAAAATTGTTCGAAGATTTTTTTTTCGTCCGTCTTAGATTGTAGTATTTATTTATTTTTGACGGAGATTTCTATTTTTAAAATTCACTCGTTTCACTTGTATGGTCAGCCCAGTTTTGACTTGGAATGTTGTGATGATTTCCGACTATGTGACAGGCATGACGTAATTATCTAGTAGGGTTCTTCTGGAAAAGGAAACAATTGGAGTAGAAACGTGTATTGTTTCCCTTTTGGAAATTTTTCACTTTTATAAAAGCAATTCTAAAAGGTTGACACTCCGGTCTCCGTCTGTACTGTTCTCTTTTCTTTTTCTTTTTCTATTTTTGTTTTATTTTTTTTTTTTTTTGCAACAATAAAAAATTACCTGAAATTTAAGGGAGAGAAATAAAAAGGGGACGGGGATTTTTGCCATTGTTTTATTTACATTTCCTTAAACGGGACTTGTATTGTCTAAATTTGGATGAAGTCATCATTCCTTGAATCTATAGCTCATTGTCTTTATCTTATAGTGACAGGCAAGTCACTACTTGGCTTCGGAGATTGTTGTTTTTATTTCTAAAGGAAAGCCTCGTTCCAAGCTCTGGCCATAAACCAGTTTTTTTGATCGTTTCCACTTTAAGTATAGCACGATTCCATCCCTTAAAAAGTTTATAATGCATTATGTACGGTTATTATATTCTCTCGAATCGCAAATTTTAAATTGAATATTTGTGGTTTTACTTATTCTTTCCAAGGACTTTCTTTACTTGCCTCTTTGTAGTTTATAAAATATTTGGATATACTATTATTTTCTCAACCATGTATCTGGATACTAGTTTCAGGAGTGTGTATCAGCACTACTACTTCCACCAGGACTAAATCCGCTATAATACTCACATAGTTCCATCCTTGTCCCTGCTATCTCTGCCCCTTGGCTAATGTCATATTTTTTTTTCTTGTTAAACCATATATTTACGAAAGGAGTTGTGGCGTTTGTTTCAAACACTTGCTGACTATGTAATTTCATTATTGAAACTGGGGGAAAGATATACATCAGTAGTACTTGCTATGAAACTTAGATGATCTGATCTGATGCATAATCTATTGTTATACATGTCTCCTCAAATCTCCTTTCGCTAAGACCCAGCTCATTGATTCCAATCACAAGTTGCAAAAAAATAAAATAAAAACTACAAAGTTTCAAGTTAAAAAAGGTTTCTACATACTATAAAAAATATCAACAAAAAAAAAGAATAACTATCAAAACAGAGTCTGCTTATTCTTGGTGTTCACCATTTACTTGTTCCTTATTAGCTTCAGATTTAGTTAATTGTTCAGTCTTCTCCTTTAATTCATCTTCTAATTTACTAACTGATTCAATTTTTTCATTAAGTACTTCTTCAAGTGAGTTCAATTCTTGTTCTTTACTCTTTAATTCTTCTCCCGCTTTGTTCAATTCTTCATTGGCGGAAGTCAATTTACTATTTAAATCATCAATGGTTTGTTGTTTAGCTTTAAATTCATTGATATTTTCTTCAGTTGCTTTTTTGAAATGATCTCTTTCTTGTTTCAAATCATCATATTTATCACGTAATTCAGAAACTTCTTTGAGTTCTTCTGAAAGTTTATTCTTTTCTTCAGTAACTTGTTTAACTCGAGATTCTAATTCATCTTTATCTTCAATTGCTTGACGAACAGATTCACCTTTACTGACTAAATCTTGCACCAATTGATCTCTTTCCTTAGTTAAATCTTCCACGGTTTGTTTTTGTTCAGCCAATGCTTCAGCAATTGCTGATTCATGTTTGGTGGTTAATTCTTTTGTAACTTGTTCATGTTCAGATTTAAGCTTTTCAACTTCAGAATTTAATTTTTGTTCAAATTCTTCCTTGGATTTAGTGTGTTGTTCTTGATGTTTACCAACTTCTTGAAGTTTACCACCTAATTCAACAATTTTATCATTTGATTCTTCGATTTGTGATTGTAATTCAGAAATCTTATCAGTTAATTCCTTTGTCTTCGATTCATGAGTTTCTTTAGATATGGAAGTTCCAAATTTACTAGTTAATTCTTCAACTTGTTTATTTGAATTAGCCAATTTTTCTTCAATTTCATCTTGTTGATCCTTTAATCGAACAAGTTCTTTCTCCTTTTGTTCTAATTCAGCTTTAACAGTGGTATATTGTGTAGCTTGATCTACAATCACTTCATTTCTTAAAGTAATTTGTCCATGAACAAATTCAACATAAGTACGTAATTTTTCAAGAGTAGCACCAATTTTAGCCGCATTTACTCCAAGTCCCTTGAGTTGTTCTGAATCTTCTTCTTCATCACCAATATGATGTTCAGTCGGAGTTTGAGGTACGGATGTAATTGCTGAATCAGGAATGGGGAATTTAACTCTTCTAAAATCTTTAATAAATCTTTCAAAATCAAAATAAGCTTGATCGAAAATTTCAACAGTCTTGGATAATTCCGAAGCTTCTTTAGATTTCTCTTCAAGTTGGTGAGTTAACCCTGATGTCTTTTCTGCTTCTTCAGCAAGATTTTCCTTTGCTGTAGCTAATTCTTTTGTTAATTCTTCTTGAATTTTACCCAATTCCACATTATGTTCTTCAAATTTAACGATAACTTCTTGAGAATTGGCCAATTCTTCCCTGACATCTTCCAATGTAGTACCTTGTTCAGAATATTGTGCTTCTAAAAGATATAATCTTGTTTCAGCATCAACAAATTTCTCATCAAGAGCTTCAATTTGTTCTTGAGTTTTCTTGGCTTCTTCTGTGGATTTCGCAACTAAATCATGATATTTCTTTGATTTCTCGTGATACTTGGCCTTTGCTTCTTCAAGTCGTTCATTAACTTCAAAAATAGTGGCATTGGTAGCATTTTCCAAATCATTATATGATTTTCTTTGTTCTTCCAATTCCGAATTAACTTTAGATAAATCTTGTGTTAATTCAGTAATTTTTAAATCTTTAGCAACAATTAATTTTTCAATTTCATTATTTAATTTAAATTCATATTGTTTTTCCAATTCAGATTTTTCCTTTTGTAAAGCTGATAATTTTTTGGTTAATTCTTCAATTTCTTTTTCAAATTTGGAAATTTTATTCAATTGACTTTTTGTTTCACTGGTTAAAGATTTTTCCGCTGTCGTCAATTTCTGAATTGTTTGATTCAATTCAGAAACTTTCAATTCTAAATCAGAAATAGATTTCTTGTGAGTTTTGATAGTATTTGATTGATTAGTTTGAGAATCCTTACTTATTTTATCCAATTCACCATTCTTGGAATCTAAATCTTTCTTAAGATTAACCACTTGAGATTCTAAAGATTTCTTAAGATCAGACAATTCTTTAGTTTTGGTTTGATATAATTGAAGAGAGACAGCAGTAGAAACAATCCCACCAGCAGCAATGATAGCACTGACTGTCGACGACATGATGAAGCTAATTATTTTTTAATTTTGTGGTCAATTGATAGAAAAAGAAAGGAAAGGTAACAAATAAAAATGAAATCAAACTCGTGGCCTTTAAAAGGGAATTTTTTTGTGTGTATAAAAAAAAATACCTAATGTGGTTGTAAAGTTTACCACATTTTACTTTTTTATTTTTATATATATATATATAAATTTATTATTTTTTAGTTTTTCCCGTCACCCCCTCCCAACCTCGTTGTGATCTATCCTTGATTTAGTCTTGATTATTTTTATGTGTATGTAGATTACCACAGTAACAAGCATATGGGTATTTCCACGTGTGTAAATATTACAAATATAAATACACGAGTACTACTAGACAACACTTAACACCTACTGGTTACAACTCTGGCGATTTAACGGATTATTGCGGAGTCTCTGAACCGAAGATTTCCTCTCTCCAACAATGTCTCGTGACTGAAACCAAAAAAACAAACAAAATGAAAAAAGAAAAAAATTTCTCTCAACAATGAAAATTCTTTACCGATAAAGGAAACCCGTAATTTTTAACCCGACGATTCTTCTCTCTGAAAAAAAAAATCTTATCACTGGTTTCTTTTTTTTTATTAAACTTTAGACTATCTACATAGAGTGTATGAGTTATTGTTTGACATTGATATAACATATAAGCTATTTAAGTAGTCGAGATGAGCACCCAAATGGAAATAACCCCTTCTCAATCGAGATCTAGGTCCAAGTCAAGAACAAGAAATACTACTAGATCAAGATCTAACAGTACTAGTAGAAGATTACGTCCTAGATCTTTATCAAGTTCATCCTTGACAAAACTTGTTGTTACCAATAAAGAAATTGAAGGTGGCGAACGTACTATACCTTCGATTGAAGCTAATTTAGATAACAGTCTTCCCTTGGATTTCTTTAAACAAGATATTTTGGCAATTATTAAAGCCTTGAAAATTCATAAATGGTATAAACGTCATTTAACAATTTCAAATTTAACGGTGACGAGAATTTCAGGAGCATTGACTAATTCAATTTATAAAGTAGAGTATCAAGATGAATCTCATATTTTACCTACATTATTACTTCGAGTATATGGTAAAAATGTTGATGAATTAATTGATAGAAATCGAGAATTAGAAACTTTAGTTAAATTGTCTCAAAAAAGAATTGGTCCTAGATTATTAGGGATTTTCACCAATGGGAGATTTGAACAATTTTTAGATGGATTTATCACGTTAAATAAAGAAGATATTCGTGATGAAGTTATTTCGCAAATATTAGGTAGAAGAATGAAGGATCTACATTATAAAATTGAATTAGATGAAAAAGATCTTGGAAGTATGCCTACATGTTGGATATTAATTGAAAAATGGTTAAAGATTTTTGAACAGGATTATTTACCAGGATATGCTGCTGCTAGTGTTGATCCTAAAGATGTGTTTTGGGTTGAATTTGACAAGTTTAAACAGGTTGTTTTGAAATATAGATCTTGGTTATTTGAAAAGTATGATAATAAAAACTTTACCTCAAATTATAAATTTTGTCATAATGATACTCAATATGGGAATTTATTATTGCATGAATCTTTCAACAAGGAAGATGTTATTCTGGATACGCCAATATCTTCAACAGCAACTTCCTTATCTTCATTTGAAGAAACTACAAAAACTTCAAATAAAAAAGATTCCAATCTTGTTGTCATTGATTTTGAATATTCTGGTGCTAATTTTCCTGCATTTGATATTGTAAATCATTTTTCAGAATGGATGAGTGATTATTATCATTTAGAAAAACCATACTTTATCTTTCATAAGAATTATCCTACTAGAAACGAACAATTAAACTTGATTAAATCATATATTGAATATGATTTCCAATTCCCCAGTTCAACTTTGAAAACAAGTTCAACCCCAGAACAATTAATCAATGAAACTTCAACCAATCTTTTGACTTATGAAGTTGAGAAATTATTCAATGAATGTATATTCTGGCGTGCTTCCGTGCAAATATATTGGTGTCTTTGGGGATTAATTCAGAATGGACCAGTAAAACCCCAACTCAGTGAGAAATCAGAAGCTCAGGGGATTGATGCAACATATAGTATAACTACAGAAATGAACAATTTAACAGTTGAAGATATTGGTGAAGAAGAATCAATTACTAGTTCAGATGATGAATTTAATTATTTAAAATATTCAAATCAAAAAGTTGCATTAATTATGGGAGATTTAATTCAATTTGGCTTGGTTGATAAGCAAGAAATTGAAGAGAAATATTGGGATGAAATTAAATACCTTGATGTTACTACTTTTAAATTGTAGATGTATATATAAATAATATTAGCATGCGCTACCAGGAACGGAAATATACCAATAAATAGTATAAACAAAGTGTGTAAAGTGTTTAATTTCATATATTACCAATTAATACTTTCTCCGTTATCAAATTAATTTAAATTGCGCGCGGGATGTTCAATCCTCGGTAAGTTTCAATTAATTCTTGAAAAAGTTAAACTTTCAATTCTCACATAATCACCCCCCACAACAACATGCTTTCGTATAGAACACAAGGGTATAATGGATATGGAATTCAATATTCTCCATATTTCGACAACAAGATTGCTGTTGCAACAGCAGCAAATTATGGACTTGTTGGGAATGGACGATTATTCATATTAAATATTGAACCCAATGGGTTAATTAGGGAACAAATCTCATGGGAAACTCAAGATGGATTATTTGATGTTACTTGGAGTGAAATTCATGAAAATCAAGCTGTTGTAGCTAGTGGTGATGGAAGTATTAAACTTTTTGATCTCACTGTGGGACAGTTCCCTATTATGAATTGGAAAGAACATCAACGAGAAGTTTTTTCAATTAAATGGAATCTTGTTGATAAAGCCAATTTTGTTAGTTCAAGTTGGGATGGTACGATTAAGATTTGGAGTCCTCAACGACAAGATTCCTTACTTACTTTGACTTCACCTTTACTTGATCAAAATAGAGTAACTTCAGAAGTTAAATTATCTCATCAACCTCAACATCAACAACAAATAAATACCTCCAATTGTATTTATTCTGCATCATTTTCACCCCATTCTCCTTCAGAAATAATCAGTTGTAATGGATCTTCCCAAATTCAAGTTTGGGATATTAGATCACCAAAACCTTTACAAATTCAATATACTGCGCATCGAGGATTAGAAACATTATCAGTTGATTGGAATAAGTACAAATCGACAATTGTAGCATCAGCAGGAACTGATAAGTCTATACGTATTTGGGACTTGCGTATGATTTCAAAATTAGATCAATCTTATTCTCCAGTATCTCAAAGTCATATTCGAGGACCAACACCTTTGAATGAACTTTTAGGTCATCAATTCGCTGTAAGACGAGTACAATGGTCACCTCATGATGCTAAAGAATTAGTAAGTACTTCCTATGATATGACGGCAAGAATATGGAGAGATGAATCAGACGAAAGAGCAAGATTTTTAAATACCAAACAAGGTGGAATGAAAGGAGTGTTTGGTAATCATAAAGAATTTGTAATTGGTTGTGATTATAGTTTATGGGGTGAACCTGGTTGGGTTGCAACTACTGGTTGGGATGAAATGGTTTATGTATGGGATTCCAAGCGTTTATAGATGGATTATGTAATACATGATTTTGTGAATTTTGCCCATTCAATGTTGGATTTGTTATTCCACTGGACTATGTTGTCTATTTACTTGCTGTTGATACTCGTTTCAGGAGGATGTCTTGACAACAAAGATTCCCCGCAAATCAAACCCTGTAGGTCGGGTTTCTTTATAGATCTACTTGTCCCTTTAAAATATCAACAGCTACAACTACTAACTGTGACTCTGTATCTGTCGCTTATATTTAGAGCATACTTGCTTCCACAATCGAGAGGAAATCAGTTTGAGCTGTGTATTCCTGCATAATGTTACCTCACTCAAAGATAATCTATCTTAGTTCCTGCATATCGAAAGATTTTTAATATTTACCTTTCCTCCCAAATAGGCAACTCCATTTCCCCATCAAATAGTTAAACCGATCCATCAAATCAAACATTTGAAGCATCAATTACCTAATTAGTCAAATTAAATACAGAGAGAACAATTGTAAACAATTGATCTGGAATTTTTTTGTAGAAAAAATTCTTAGGCTTATAAAAAGAATGAATAGTACCTCGAAATTTGTTCTTTCAAGTTTACTCCCAATTGCAACTGAATATCATGACTACTGCTATTTTAAGTTTAGAATATTCATTTATATTACATCCTAAAGCTTCCAATCCCAATTTACAAACATTCTATGAAACAAACACTGGATTATGGAAAAGATATACTTCTGAAACAATTTCTTATTTAATTATTGACAATTTAAATATTTTACATAAAATATCAAATCAAATAAATATTCTTCAACAGAAATTAAATAATAGTGACAATTATATAGAAATTATTGATCCATCACTTACCAACCAATTAATATCAATTTGTTGTCATGGAGATGAAGATTTTGTTTCCGTATCCCGACAAAAAATATTGCAGACATTTATCACAATCAATCAAAAGACAATTTATATAAATGAACAAGAGTTTTTAGCAATCAATGAAACTTTTCCTCAAACTTTAGAAGAATTGTCCGAGAAGTATCATGTGGAAGTTGTTTTGAACAATGATGTTCAAGGATATGCTATACATATCTTAGGTGATGAAGATGGAATATCCAAATGTGCTACTTCAATACAAGTTGTCATAGACAAGTTGTTGCTTGGATATATAGTTGATATTATACCCATTGACAGGTCAATTATTCCAATTATTGGTGGAATTGACCTTGCTAATTTCACCCAAATTACTCAACAAACAAAGACAAATATTTATGTCCCTGATTTGTCCTGTACCGGTACTTCCAGAATTTACATCACAGGGCAAACTCCTAGTGAAATTGTCTTGACAAAATATATTATTAATAACTTACTTGAAAATAATACCAACTTGTTAGTTCAAGAAATATCCATAGGTAAAACAAAACTCGATTTGCTTTTATTACATCACAAACAAAGTATAGTTAATATCATGCTTAAATATGGTGTTTTCATAAAATTGCCTAGTTTAGGAGAAGACGAAAAGTACAAAATAGCTATACAAGGAAACCAGATTGATTCGATAAATGAATGTATTAATGATATTAATTCTCTCACAGAAATCTATTATTATGTTGAAGTAAATGATTTAGAAGTGTCTAAATACACTCTTCAGCAAATTTCCCAAAATAAAAAATCATGTATAATTGTTGCAAATGAACATGGAATTGGTATTTATGGAACAAATAAAGAGATTGTTGCTATTATGCAGACATTTTCAAATTATTCCAAAGTTCAATTACGTATTGAGTTAAGTAATCAACATCGTGAATTCATCAGTGGGAAGAAGAATGGGAAGTTGATCAAGATCTTGAATCAATTAAATCAATTGCCTGTGATAAAATTTCGCAACTACAACGAATTTAGTTTCTTTATTGATGTTGAAATATTTGAAGGTACAAATATCTCTGTGTTAGTTAAAGCACTCGATTTAATTGAATTGGAATTGCCAGCAGAATTAAAATTCAATATTCCTCAAGTGTTTCATAAATCTATAATTGGCAATGGAGGTTCAATAATTCAATCGATAATGAAGAAATATAATGTATTTATAAAATTTTCATTTGAAGGTGGCATTACTGATAATTATTCCCTTACTCGAGGTAATAACGTGTTAATTAAATGTCCAAGAAAGAACTCAAAAAATATTGCATTGGTTAAAATTGAAATTGATCATTTAGTCAATCAATGTTGTATAAATAATCAACCTAATCGAGCTACAATTTATCAAACCATGACGGTGGAATTATTAAAAGAACACTATCTTTTGTTAATAAACAATAACAAACTAAAACATCTTTCACAAATTGAACAAGAAAATAATTGTCATATAAATTTTCCAACTTCATTGTCCCAATTTAAAACAAATAGTTTACTAATTGATATACGAGGATCAGAAAATAAGGTGAGGAATTGTTTAACACAATTTAAAAATCTTTTACCTGATAACTATGAGTTTAAATTGAAATTAAACCAGGAGTTGTTTGAACAGACATTCGTGCATGATAAAGAATTCACGGAAAAAGTAATAATCCCATTCAAATTATTATTAGGCTTTGAAATTAGTTTAAATCAAACTCAACAATACCATCAAGTTGTATTGTCATATCACAACGGTGATTCTTTAGAAACAGCAATAAATTCTCTAACCATATACTTAAAAGACAAAGGATTTTCAATTCAAGAAAAAGGAAAGCTTGAACTCGATGCATTAATCCAAATACGACATTCACCTTTACAAACAAATATGATATTAAAACCAATTACAAATTCATACATATTAAATAAATCACCTACGAAGCAAGAAAAATTTTTGCAACCAATAATACTGCCAAAAAAAATGCTGCCTGTTAAAAATAAAAGTTTAAATCTTAAAAAAACCGCCTATGTTTAATACAGGTTTTACTGTAATATAAAGTTTATAGTAATTTTCTTTGTCCAAGTTGATGAAATCTTGAATGGACGATTATAAGTTGTACAACTTGTATCTGATTAAGATAAGCAAGTATTACTGAAATGAATTCATCTGGTAATGTCACTATAAAAGATTCTTCAGAAACAAGTTCGATTAGTGTTATACTTACCTAAAAGATCTATGATACTCCGAACTATTACACCTTGTTTTTAGGAGTACTTGTATGTCTTGAAAGCAATATAGTAAATATATAGTATTAATAACATCTCAATCTACACATTAAAAGACAAAGAATCTAACTAAGCATATCAATCTAGTTGAAAATAAATGTCAGTTAGTAACTTGTGGGATTTACCCATTAGTTCCAATGCCGCAAAATATTCAAATCAATAAATGTCTTGCATTGTGTAAACACTATTGCAGAAACATTTACTTATTACCCTTCTTCTTTCTAATATATTTTTAGATTATTTATTCCAATTCAGTTTCAAATATATAATGGGGTTCTTCTTCTGGAATTCAAATACTGATGCCAATAGACTTCCTAACCCAGCTTTAAATGTGAATTCATTCCGTATTCTTTATGATATTGGAAATTGGGCTTCATTTCACTTGGAATATTAACTTCAGTTAGGAAACGATTTCATGTGCGTACAATTCAATTACATATTAGAAAAGTATTTACAAGATTGTGGTAACAAAGTCACAGAATTGGATACTATATTTGCCGCTGAATTAAATTTGTTAGTGTACAAAATCTACAAACAATTAATCGATGAATAATTCATTTTACGATTGGTAAATATATACTTTATGAATATGGTAGAGCTTCAGAGAGCAAGTAGTTTGAAAGATGGTGCTTTTATTTATGGTTATGCTCTAGTCACCTCAAAGATATATCTTCGGGCTTTAATATCAATTCTTAGGCAACCAAAGATTGGATGTGAAAATGTTACAGCTTCTAGTTTATTTCAGAATTGCCCTTCAATTTTACCTTATAACTTGTTCAATAACCTGTTACACCTCCGTGCTAATCTAAATGAGAAGTCGGTTACAAAGAAGTTTGAGGAATGGATGGAGGAGATTCTTGATGATCTCGGGATAGATAGGGAAGACAAAAAGAGCAAATGGACCAACCTTCGGTACATCATTGCAGATTATTTTTGGAAAGTTATTTTGTTGATTGGGTTGGTGGTATTATTGGTAATCCTAGGAAAGGATTCTCCTTTTTTCATGCTGGCGCTATTTATTTATTGATTGATTATATAGCTGGTTAACTTTATTTATTGAATTTTATGATCTACATGAATGCATATCTTTGTAATTAGGCAATACTAAAAATAAGATTTTGCAGCAATTACTTAAAAGTTAAATCCATAAATACTCTAATTCTCAGCCGATCGGCTTTTGTTTTAAAATTGAATATTTTGAATCAACAAAACATTCAGAAAGTTTTATTGGGGATGATAAATGCTATTTCCAGTTCATATTTTGATCTACATCCTCGGTCTAGTACTATCGGTTAAAATATTTTTTGCCACAAAACAATTGTTGTTGTTTTGTTTTTCTTTTATTTCTTTTTTAAAATGAATTAAACGATTTCTAGTTTTAACTTGATCTAATATGTAATGGTACTTTACAACTAGCACTATGGGCAAGTCAAGGCAAGTGGAAGCAATAGATCCTAGTTTCCATCTAACCCACTCGGAGTTTTACAAAATATATGAAACTTCCCCGAAATTTATGCTTGGCGGAAAAAAATTATGCCAAGATTAATCGTAACTCCTATTTTAATTTTTTATTTTTGTGCTTCATTTCAAGGGGTCCTTGAAATGAGAAGAGACTCTGATTGTTGGTATCTAATATGAACAAGGGGTAAACCATAGTCAAGGCAAGTTGCAACATCAATAAGCCTTGCGCCGCGGAGGCTACGGGTATTAGTTACACCTTGTTTGTGCTATATATTTTAAAGTTAATGCCCAACGTTTCTAGAAAATAACCAAATGGAGAAATTGTCCGATCCGAATAAACCTTTTTTTTTTGTTGGTTTTTTTTTTTTTTCTGCATGGCATTAACTCTTGTGAGTGGAATTTTTCCGCCTTGTGGATTAGACAGATTTTTCAAATCCATCCTGTTGGGTTTTATAACTTTCTTTCTTTTTGTATTAACACTCTTCTTCTTTCGTTCCTTGCCTAACTATGTTAGTTAAATTCGGGTTTCCAACTTTGGATCTTTTAGTTCCTTCATTATCTACTCAAGCTCCTGAATCTCCATTTCAAAATGAACTACTTACTAAATTGTTTGATGCTTCAATGCATGTTTCAACCCCTTTAACTATTGCCATAGTTTACTTTTCCACAGTTCATTTCCTTAATCCAATAATCAGATCAAGACAAGTTTCCAAATATCTTAAAAAGAACCCTAAGGAAAAAGTTGAAAATTTAACTGAAAAACAATTAAAGAAATTACCTCCTGCTCCATATTTCATTGCTACTACTTCATTATTTAAATTATTTGTTGTTTTACATAATGTATTCTTATGTGTTTATTCTTTATGGACTTTTCTTGGTATGACTAAAACCATTGCTACTACTATGAATGTTGTTGCTGGTGATGTTTTCCCAGCAATTACTCAAATTGATTCTTTTAAAAAAGTTGATTTATTATTTCAATCAATTTGTTCTTCCAATGAAGGTATTTTCACTAAGTTCATCACCAGTAAAGGACATCATAATTTAGAACTTTATGGTTGGTGGTTTTACATTTCCAAATTCTATGAAGTTTTGGATACAATTGTTATCTTGTTAAAAGGTAGACCTTCATCACTTTTACAAAGTTATCATCATGCTGGGGCCATGATGTGTATGTGGGCTGGTGTTAGATATCAATCTCCTCCAATTTGGATCTTTGTTGTCTTCAACTCATTCATTCATTCCCTTATGTATTTCTACTACACTTTAAGTTGTTTACATATTAGAGTTCCTATGATTTTCAAACGAGTTTTAACTTCTTTACAAATTACTCAATTTGTTGTTGGAGGAAGTTTTGGTCTTTTACATTTGTTTGTATTAATTGTTGATACTTCAATTACTGATGAATTAACTTGGGTTTCTTGTATGAAGAGCGCAGATCAAACCATGCCTTTACTTTTGAATATTGCTTATTTGACTCCTTTGACAGCTTTGTTTGCTGCGTTCTACATTGAAAGTTATTTAAAGAGAAAGTAAACGTTATGACAATCCATAGATAATTTCCCCAACAAAAAAAATCATTATCCAATCCAACAAACCTTATTTCAAGGTTGACATGCCAAGAAAAATCAAAGTATACTTGTATCAGAATTTGGTTGTAAACATTGAAATAGGGAAATTCCCAAAACTTAAACTTGGACAAGAAATAGATCAATTGAGTTCTTGTGTATAGTTCTCTTTTCTTATAAATATATTGACATTCATTTCACTGTTGTAGTACAAACTAACTTGATCTCTTGTTTCTTGGGTATTCACCAAGAAATTGTTCGATCTCTTGGAATATAACTTGGCTTATACCTTGGAAGTGGAGTTTGGCTGCGAAAAAAAATATGGTGAACAGAATTTTCAGTTGAAATTTTTGATAGAATCAGCTTGTGTTTGGAGGTTCTCTTTCTATCTTGGATTTCAGGAGATTCCGAAAAACATGCCTTTCTTTTAAAAGATTCTAATATTTCAATTCTGCGATTTATAGAGGGTTTGTATTCACATAAGTTGCGTTTCTTTCATTGTTAATCTTTCTGTATTAAGTAGTAAGGTAACTTCTTATTAAAGTAAGCCTTTTGCAGCATATTCCACCTCAACGTTCACAACCTTCTAAATGAAATGGTTGCAATTATAAAACCTCAGTGTAAATAACCGATTATTTTAGTGTGACTGGGTATACCGGTTGGCATTTGTTGCAAATAAAACTTATAAACTTCTGTGCATAACGTACTCTGTGCTAGATTCGAAACAGAAACAATTTTAATTCTGATTTAAACAAAATTAAACTACTTTTAAAACATGTTTTAGATTTTGTACTGGTATTTTGCAAAACTGTTACAAAATTTTGTTGAAAAATTTTAAAATATACTGAACTTCATTTTAAGAGCAACACACTTAAAGTTCAGTCCAAGAGACTTAGTGCACCTTACAAATCTTATGTAAGAGCCCTCCTCTGAACCATCGGTTTAAGTCAAGGTTTAAGTCAAGGTGTAATTACGTCATTGTTGATAACAAATTTTCCAAATAACACACACACACGAAAAAATAAAACCTGGAAAAAGATAGCAACCAATGAATGTAAATCCTGGAAGCTAAAAATGACTGATTATAAACCTGTAGAGCAAATAGAGAATCCGTTTGAAGATAACACCGAGACTGAGCTTGACCCTGACCCAGGGGCATCTACAATAATACCTAAAGATAATCAGTTAAACACGTTAACCGATTCTGAAGAAGATGATCCTATTCAATATAAAGAGAATTCACCCATGGACAAGTTTGGTAATTCGTATAATCATATTGATTTTGATAATAAACGATACACATCGAAACTTTCATTCAAGGGCAATCGATTGGTATATTTCACTTCGGCATTCGTCAGTTTATTTGTTAGTTTATTTGGATATGAACAAGGTGTTTGTTCAGGAATTCTTGAATTTGAAACATTTAATAAATATTTTAATAACCCTGATCCCACCACTATTGGGGTGGTTATATCAATCTTGGAAATTGGGGCCATGATAAGTTCCTTGTTAGTAGCTAGTATTCTGGATAAATTTGGCAGGAAAAGAACAATTTTATTAGGAACATTTATATTTATTATTGGTGGTCTTTTACAAACATTTTGTGTAAATATATACATGTTTGGTGCAGGAAGAGTCCTTTCAGGAGTGGGCGTGGGAATTCTATCAACTATAGTACCATCTTATCAATGTGAAATTAGTCCTAGTGAAGATAGAGGGAAATTAGTATGTGGAGAATTTACTGGCAATATAATAGGATACGCTCTTTCAGTATGGGTTGATTATTTTTGTTATTTTATTCAAGATATTGGTGATACAAGAAATAATCCTCTTTCATTCTTGGCAAATTTAAGTTGGAGATTACCACTTTTCGTACAAGTTGGTCTTGCGATTGTACTATTCTGTGGAGGATTTTTTATTGTTGAATCTCCCCGTTGGTTATTAGACAATGATAGAGACCAACAAGGGTTTCATGTTCTTTCCTTGTTATACGATTCAGATTCAATTGCAACCAAACCGAGATCGGAATTCTTTATGATTAAGAATTCAATTATCCAAGAAAGAATAACCAGTCCAAAATCAGAAAGAAGTTGGAAAAAGTTATTTACCAATCATTTACTTCGAGTAGGTATTGCCTGTTCAGCAATGGGATTTGCCCAATTGAATGGAATAAATATTATTTCCTATTATGCACCTATGGTGTTTAAAGAAGCAGGATTTAACAATTCAAGTGCGATTTTAATGACTGGGATAAACTCATTGATTTATCTTTTGTCAACTATTGCTCCTTGGTTTTTGGTTGATCGATGGGGCCGGAAACCTATTTTAATAAGTGGAGGTGCAGCTATGGGGATTTGTCTTTATATGGTTGCATTAATTATGTTTTTAAACATTGCTGCAACACCTTCATTAGTGGCAATACTTGTAATAATTTACAATATGGGCTTTGGTTATAGTTGGGGACCAATTGGATTTCTTATCCCTCCAGAAGTATACCCTCTTTCAGTAAGAGCAAAGGGGGTATCCTTGGCAGTATCTACAAATTGGTTATGTAATTTTATTGTGGGATTATTAACTCCAATTTTAAAACAAGATATAGGTTGGAAAATGTATTTATATCCGGCAACCCTGTGTATTTTAAGTATTATCGTGGTATTATTGTTCTTCCCTGAGACTAAAGGGGTTGAACTAGAGGATATGGATCAAGTGTTTACTGAGTTTTATCAAGATTCGGCAATTACAAGAGTTACCAAGATGAGACTTCGAAAGAGAAGAATGCAGAGGAATGATCATGAATATAACAGAATTGAAAATAGAGAAGGATTAAGTGAAATTGAATTGGAGGAGATTAATGATTTGGACTATGAACGAAGGCAGATGTTGTAGGATAATAGAAAGGGGGGACATAGATAATTATTTAATAGGTTACACTCGTATGACATTTGTAGATCGAACTCGGAGTTTAGGGCGTGACATTGTTTTTTTTTTTTTTTATTTGTCCTGTCCAGGTCAAGTTTCCGAGAGTTTAAAAATCATATCACGAATATTTTTTTTTTTCTGAAACTTCTAGACCGATTTGCGGGGGACTGTAGTGGAGACATTGTTATTGTAACATCGTAAATACATTTAGATGGCTTCTATCTTGCAGGAACATGATGTGATGTTACGTGTATAGTTTAAATCTGGTATGCATAACAACCAATAATGTTTCGGGTTGGATTATACATATGGAATCAAGACCAGCCAATTGAAACCAATGTGTTTGTTCTCAGCAATTATTGTCAATCCCAAGGGCAAACTTAGACTTTTCCTTAAAAAAATATAAATTTCAGGATTAGTAAGAAATGCCGAGAATTTCCAGGGTGTAATCTTCCAATTGAAACCTTTTCAAGTGAATTTAAGAATTACACGATACAACCCCAAATCTTGAGGTATTTTTTTCTCGGCTAAACTGAGTTGAGCTGGGGGAGAGTCTGGCCAAGTACAAAAAAAAAGTCTAGATAAAAATAATGACGGCAATCTCATGTGAGAAATAACGTCGTCAAGCTTATCATGGGGTAAACTCTCTTATCTCTCTGCAACCAGTCATCTTTACCTGGTTTTGCTTGCTGTTATTGTTTGAAACTGGAATGCGGCAAAGAGCCTTTTCAAATTCCGAACCTGCAAAAAAAAATACAAAAAAAAGAAAAAAGACCGCACGATGCGATGCGTGTAAATGTTTCCAGGTATAACCCTGCCCAAAAGGAATATGAATTCTGCAACGCCGCCAAAAACCTCAAAACCATAATCGTATTTTTCAGTTTTTCTTTTTTTTTCCTATTAAGCATTTAAAATCCCTTTGAAACTTTCTTCTTCTTGCTTGTGTTATTTAACTAGGATATCCCTGATTTGTATTTCAAACAGCTTTTCAATCACGTTGTTTCTCTAGTTAGTTCAATCTCCCACAACACATACCTTTTTTTTGCTACCACCAAAAAGTTCGTTCCCGTCTCAGTTTGCCCTTTCGCTTAAAGAAGAAACAATAAAAACAGCAAATAGCTAAAAGGTAAAAAAGGAAACATTTACACATTTTTTTCCTCAAGCAATTTAATTAATCCTTTGTTGAAGTTGTATTATGAACAACAACCCAAGTGTGTAAATCCTATATATTCAAAAAATGGTAGTAATAAATCACAACCACTCTAGTGTATTTGGTCAATCTCACACTAACGATATGAGTCCAATATTAATCCCCAAAAAGTTACACAATATATCACGAAAAGATCCACTTAATAGTGAAAGCAAAAGACGATCCCACAGCAAACTCTCAGTGAAGAAATCATTCACAATTCATGCAATCAAGACAAACACTGATAATAAATTATCTCACCCTTTGGATGAGAGTTTTGACGTCGACGACGACGAGGAAGAAGAAGACTCAGAGGATGAATACACATTTGACTCTTCTGACGATTACTCATTTACTTCCTGTTCATCTCAATCCTCAACAATAAGTTCTCGTAACGATTCCAGTTCTCCTACAAAGATACTATCAGACCGAAGAATAATACGCAATGATTCCAACAATAGGTTTTCATTTCATTCATTCAACAACGACCGTTATTCATATTCAACCCCTAGATCAATTATCAGTATACCGATAAATAAAACCAGTTCCTGTGCTAGTTCTGTTAGTTCTGTTTCACCTGTATCGCCACCCACTTCCATTGTTTACCAATCTAAATGTACACCCACAACATCTACTATTTCCACAACTTGCGAACAATCTATACCGATGAAGAAAGCAGCATCTACAGATTCACTTTACAAGATATTAAGAAAATCTTCATCATTTGAAAAAAAATCAATGTATTCTAATTTAACTACTTCCATCAAGAATTGGAAAAGTAAATTATCCAACAACAAAGATCATTTAATAAAAGTTATTTTGGATTCCCCTAGATTAACCGATGATAAATTACCCCAAACAATCACTGTACTTCCACCACAAGAATTAATTACCTTTAACAAACAAGAACCTGAATTAAATACTAATTCTATTGCCTTGAAACCTAGTTTCAAGAATCGCGATCAAAGAATAAACTCGGAGTTTTTAAGATTATATGCCTTTGATTATAATGCAAGAATTAAATCAATGACATTACCCAATAACGGAAATCAAGAAGAATTAATCAAACTCGTGCAAGCTAACCCATCCCTTAGACAATTCCATTATCAATATAATATGTATCGTGTTTCATGTATGTCAAGAGATAAACTTTGGAATAGTGTAATTTTACCACCAAGAGGCGATGAATCACCTAGTTGGGAAGTGGATCCTTCAGAATATGTATTCAGAGGTGGAGAAGAACAAGATGATGACGATTTAAATTACTCCATCATTAGAAAAGAAGGGAAATATTTACCTTGGGATACGATTATGAAACCAAGTATCAAACCTGCTGGTGTTTTACCCAAGGGAAAATGTTTATTCAATGGAAGGGCACCTAATTCTGGAGTAACAAAAACTCAATTTACAGTTAAAGGTTGGTGTAATTCAAGATGGGTCGATTGTTGTCAGGAAGAGTAATCATTAGGGAATTTATTTATTTATATTTATTTATTTTAGGGAGGTTTATAGTAACACGTTTTAGAGTCAATCAAAATAGTAAAAAGAAAAAAAAACAGTCACATTCGTCACGTGGACTATTTTTTTCTTTTGTAAAAGAAATGTCTTTCACCACGACATTATCCCACTTACACGACATTTGAAAATTTTTCTAATTACTGTGATTCTGTCGCACTGTATTTAGAAATTTTTCTCTAATACTTTACAACCATCCATCTCTTACCAACACCTCATCAAACATGGCTCCAAAAGGAAAGAAGGTTGCTCCAGCTCCATTAGCTGCAAAGACTAGCAAGACTACCTCTGCTAAGAACCCATTAATTGACTCTACCCCAAAGAACTTTGGTATTGGTCAATCTATCCAACCAACCAGAAACTTGTCTAGATTTGTTAGATGGCCAGAATATGTCAGATTACAAAGACAAAAGAAGATCTTATCTTTAAGATTAAAGGTTCCTCCATCTATTGCTCAATTTTCTCAAACTTTAGACAAGAACACTGCTGCCCAAGCTTTCAAGTTATTCAACAAGTACAGACCAGAAACTGCTGCTGAAAAGAAGGAAAGATTAACTAAGGAAGCTGCTGCTGTTGCTGAAGGTAAATCCGCCAAGGATGCTTCTCCAAAGCCAGTTGTTGTCAAGTATGGTTTAAACCACGTTGTTTCCTTAGTTGAAAACAAGAAGGCCAAGTTGGTTTTAATTGCCAATGATGTTGACCCAATTGAATTGGTTGTTTTCTTACCAGCTTTATGTAAGAAGATGGGTGTTCCATACGCTATTGTCAAGGGTAAGGCTAGATTAGGTACTTTAGTTCACAAGAAAACCTCTGCTGTTGCTGCTTTAACTGAAGTTACTGCTGCTGATGAAGCTGAATTATCTAAATTAGTTTCTACCATCAACGCTAACTTTATTGAAAAGTATGAAGACAACAGAAGACACTGGGGTGGTGGTATCATGGGTTCTAAGGCTAACGACAAGATTGCCAAGAGAGCTAAGGCTGCTGCTTCTGCTGCTACTGCTAACTAAGTTTAAACAGCATTTTATATATACTCATAAATTTAGTTTAATGTAATAAAAGATAAAACGTAATTGAAATGATTGTTGGATGTAGATAATGTGTATGTATTTGTTGCAATATTTCACCATAGATTTGATCACCTGGTTTGAATCACGTGGACTAGTTTTCCAGCCAATAAAATACTCGTTTTTTCCTTATTACACCGAATTTTGTTAGTGAAGAATATCGATTGAAAAAAAAAATTAACCAAAATAAATTGCATTTGATTAAGGAGAACTTCATCACTTACATATATAAAAAGAAAGCTAACAACGATGTCATTCTTAAGAGACTTAATAGAAGCTGTAGTCCCATCAGCTTATGCCGAAGAAGTATGTCTTGTTCAATGAACTCAAGTTGGAGTGTATTATATTGTAGAAAATACTAACGCTAATTACAGGCTGAAGAAGATGTTGAAGAAGATGTTGAAGCTGAAGAAGAAGAAGAGGAAGAAGAAGAACTTGTTGACCCATTGGACACTTTACGTGAAGAATGTGAAAAGACTGAAGCTTGTAAGCCATTTAATCATCATTTTCATGAATGTGTTGAACGGGTTACTAAGGAACAAGAAGAAGACGATTACCACAAGAAGGACTACAAAGAAGATTGTGTTGAAGAATTCTTCCACTTGCAACATTGTATCAATGATTGTGTTGCTCCAAGATTGTTCCACAAGTTGAAATAGGACCATTCAATAAAAACAATTTACATTTTTCCGTTACTTATCTGATGAAGAATACCTGAAAAGAAATTTGACAATACGTATTTTGCTGACTTGTACATTTTTGTTCGTTTTGTGTATGTGTTTTTTTTTATGTTTATATTTATATTTGTTGGATAGGTTTTAGAGAAATAGAAGAAGGGGATCTCAGCATAAGCAGAAACTGAAAAATATATTATTAATGTCTAGAGTAGATGGAAGGTTGAAAGATTTTCCGGTTGATCTTGTAGATTGTTGAACATGATTCTCTTAATACTACTGTTTTGTTAGAAGCTGGTGATAGGAAATACTATCTGGTGATCAAAGATCTACTTAATTGAGATATTAGAAATCAATTGTATCTTCCAGGTTCATCTTTCAATCCCAGTTGTATCACTTTCTAAACATTTCACATTATTCTTGGATTACAGTTCAACTGTGGATGATGTTCTCAACCATGGGAAGTGATTATCACAATCACAACGTATTTTTGGTTCATACACGGTTTACAGGCGCTGCGTCACTACTTTCAAACCAAACTCTACACTCTCCTACCTTCTAAACACCACCTGTGTGCTTAAACTATATTTCACAATTCTTTCCAATGGAAAATCACGCGTTCTCAGTCCCGAAAGGTTGTATCCGGGATTCCACATTTTTTTTCCCTCCCTGAATAATATCAACACATTTTATGTTTCGATTTTTTTTTCTTCTTAATTTGTAATTGAGATTGCCAGATTGAAAATCCAATCCAATACGTGAACAATTGAATACTGAAGAGCCTGAGAAGTTCCTTTACGTATTTATTTGAAAACTGAATTAAAGAAAAAAGAAGTTGAATTAAGTGAAATAAGCAGTGGTATTACCTCGAGAAATTGTGAAAGAATTATTGAACACCCCGATAATGTCAGAAGAAACTCAAACTAAACCAATCATTGAAGATAGAATTTACATCGGTAATGTTGATTTCAAGGCCACTGAAGAAGAGGTTAAGGAATTGTTCAAGGATTTGAGCGTGTATGTATAATTTTCGTGTGTTGGTTTATCAGTATGGGTGTACACAAGCATATTTGCCCCTGATTAACCAAAATAATTACAATTAATCAATGCTAACATATATTTAGAACTGAAGTTGAAATTCCATTCAAAGAAACTACCCGTGGTGACTCCACTTTTAAAAGACATTTAGGATTTGCCTTTGTTCAATTTGAATCCAAGGAAGATGCCGACAAGGCAATTGCTGACTTTAATGGAACCAAACTTCAAAGACGTAATATTTTTATTAAAAAGGCAGTTCCACCTCCAACTGAAGAAGAAAAGAAGGAACGTGCTGAAATCTACAAGGCCAAGAGAGAAGAATACTTGAAAGAAAAGGCTGAAAGAAGAGCCGAGGCACAAAAGAGAAAGGAAGAAAGAGCTGCTGCTGGTGAAGATGGTGAAAAGACACCAGAAGGTAAACCTTCTACTGACACTATTTTCGTCACAAACTTGGATTATAAGGTTACTCACAAAATGTTGACCTCTTATTTCAAGGATTTAAAACCAAAATGGGTCCATGTTCCTCTTAGAAAAACCCAACACCGTACCCCACACAGAAGACCTTTCAACAGAGGTATTGCCTTTGTGAAATTCCTTGATGAAGAAACTCAAAAGAAAGCGGTGGAAGAATTTAATGGTAAGGAAATCAATGGAAGAAATATCATTGTCGATATTGCTATTGATGCCAGAGTTCCAAAAGAAGGAGAAGTTGAAAATGGAGAAGAATCTCTTGAAGAAGAAAACGATGAAAATGGAAATTAGATCATGACCTTTCCTGTCAATGCTTGTCATTGATTGTCAATTTAAACTTTCCATTCTTCAATTGTTTTGTTTTATCCTATTAATCTTTTATTTCTCTCTTTTTGTTTTTAAGAATAAGTTACTTATTCTGTCTGAAATTTATTGTAAAATATTACAATTAACTATGAATCACCCCCACTCCCCAATGAAAAAAATTCTTTATATAAATATATATTTATATGCGGTTGCTAATCATTTTGAGTTCTTAATTGAATAATCTTGTGATTACAATGTTTAGTTTTGTTTAAGTATATTGTGTGTAGTTGCGAGAATTATTTGGTCACGGGACCAATGTGACTGCTTTTTTGCCCACGTGACTTCATCAAAACTGTAAGGAAAAAAATCTCAAATTTTTCAATATAGTTTTTGCAAACAGTTTACTTGATAACCAAGAACTAATTTACTGTATAATGGGTAGAGTCATCCGTAATCAAAGAAAAGGTGCTGGTTCTATCTTCACCTCTCACACCAGATTAAGAAAAGGAGCTGCCAAATTAAGAACTTTGGATTATGCTGAACGTCACGGTTACATTCGTGGTATCGTTAAACAAATCATCCATGACCCAGGAAGAGGTGCTCCATTAGCCAAGGTTGTTTTCCGTGATCCATACAGATACAAGT
>PPUV02000013.1:0-242036 GCA_002911495.2 Spathaspora sp. UFMG-CM-Y285
AACTTCTCACCTTCCAATAATCTAACCTCTACCAAACCAACCATACACCATTCCAACCAATAATCAATACATCATACACTCCTACATTTCAACAATCACAACTCTAACAAACCAACTATCTCTCACTCCCCTCCACCAATCATCCCCAAAATCTTCAAATAACCATAATTCATCCTCCCTTTCAAAACCACACTATCTAACAATTAACCAATCTAAAATTAACCAACTCAATTATCTAACAATCTAAAATTAACCAACTCAATTATCTAACAATCTAAAAATTCCACCATACAATAATACACCTCCTTAATAATCGATTTATCCAAAAATTCCAATCATCCAACACTGTCTACCAACCACCTACCTACAACAAAAAAGTCACCACGATCTTCCTATTCATATCTTGAGAGAGACCAGTCATGATTACATAGCAATTACGAAGACTAGCCTAACAACATAATCACTTTCGTCAAAAGAAACTTTTCTGTGCTTATAAATTACTTTCTAAGTCAATTTTCCAGTTAAACAGTCTAGATATCTTCCTTTAGAACGGGTTTTTATTTAATTTATCCATTTCCATATTTCTTCTAGCATTTTTCTTAAATTTATTGCGAAATTAACCGAATATAAGAAATATTTTTCCTGTGTTTCACCACAATTTAGCATATTTTCTACCAAATATTTTCTAAATTTTTTAGCTTCCTTCTCCAACTACGCCCATATCAATACAACAACCCAACATCCAACTCTCTAACCCTCTAACGAAACAACTCATCCATTAAATAATTCAAATAACGCACAATCCCACACTACACCACCATTCAACCCTTCGCCCATCCCACACCCCAACACTTCTACTCCACCACCATCCACCTAGCACACACTTCAACAATCCCACAACCCAACCTCCCACACCCTAAACACCAACTTCTTAACCTCCAACTACCTAACCTCTAATTCTACACTAACCTAACAATTAAATAATCCACCATTTCATCTCCCAAAACATTCACCTAGAAACCCAACCATTTGACCTCCATTTAACCAACACCTAACTATTCAAACCTTCCACCTTCTAAAACTACAAACCTCTCATCATTCAACCTTAATAATTTTCAACACACCAATACCCAATCATCTTTAATCATCCAAACTCCGTACAACTATTCAACCATTACCAACCCAACTACACAATCATCGAACCTTTAACCAATTCAACTGTCCCACTCCAATCATGCAATCCCGCTCCCCTTACTCTCTCGCTCTCTCACTCTCCCTCCTTGTCCTTTATCACCTTCATTTGTTTCAACTCCATCTTTACCTTCTTCTCCCTCATCACTTTCATGTTTTTCTTCACTTTTATCTCCAGCGTCTCTTTCATCTCGTTCTTAACTTTAATCTCACTATTTACTTTCATAATCTACCATTTCCTCTCCCTTTCCATTTCCACCTCCATCTTTACTTTCCTCTCCCTTTCCATTTTAACCTGCATCTTTACATTGATCAAACACCAATCCACGACATATGAGATGTTCCATTCCCGTTATCCAGTTCGCCACTTCCACATATTTATACCTCCACACTGTACCTTTCAATCTTGACTACACCTATCCATCCCAGATATACATTTCCTTACTGTTCATCTATTCTATCTATGCGATGAACATCCTTCTATTCCTATTTTCTCTACATTTTTAGACTTTCATATTTATCTATTGTATTACTCCTCAACATTTGTTGCAAATTTGTTACAAATTTCATGCCAAATATTTTAATATTTGTGATATCCTGTCCTATTCTATTCTTTTTTTCTTCGCAATCTAAGCTGTTCACTCTATCTACCTTAATGCTCCACGCTAATCTTTTCCATGCTCACTATTAGCTATATTCAACCGTTCACCTCCCCTCCACACTTTTTTTCTATAGCTAATTCATTAATCTTCTTTTAATCGTTCATCTACACTTGCCTCTCCATCTACATCACCTCTAATTGTCTATCTCACTTCACCCAGTGTGTATCTCCTTCTGATCGTCACTTTTCAATTTCATCTACACTAAAAATAATCCATTAATCCCTTACTACTTTTCTTCTTCACCGTGCCTCTCCAACTACCCTAAACAGCTCAAAATGCTTCATTTACATTTCTTATTTCCATATACTCTGTACATCTGCATTTACCATTTCAATCCAACAACCTCACTCTACACTGTTCTTCTACTATTTTGATCTGCAATTCCTACAGCGCTCTGCGATCTACACTTGCATCTCGGTCATGTATCGTGAATATTTTCCCTCTATTATCCTTATCTCCGATATCTTCAATATCTTTAAATTAGTAATTCCTGAATCCTCCACACCTTGCAACTCTTGCATCTTCCTCTACCTTCTACCATTTTTGAATATGCTTATTACAATTTGCTACAATCATCAATTTCTCAATTTGTACATTACCAACTACTACAATTATTATTCAAATACCTCAAAAACTATTAAACTTAATATTCTGTATATCTATGTCGAAGCTTGTGGCGGTCATAACAGCGTTTTAACGGACAATTTTCCATTGTTAACGTACATATCCTTTCAGTTTCTCCCTTATTTTTCATTTCCCCCAATGGTTTCTAGTCTAGCATATTGAAGATCCAAAACAAAACCATCAACGTGTATAATCCTTTTCTATTGCAACAGCTCACAACTACGGAAGATGGTACTTGAACCAAATTATAAGTTCATTTGTGCAGGCTATGACCTTTGGTAGTACACGACTTTTATCCTGTACACAAGTCACCACTTTTCCGGAACAATTTCTTTTTACTCACGTGATGTAGTACTGCATATAATCAAGGACCGTCAAAAATGTTAGCAAACAGAGAAAAAAGGGACGCTTAAAACAAGTTTGCATACTTAATTTGGGACGCTCAAAAATCTTTTTTCGCGGTAGGGACCGCCAAGAATTGGCGGTCCCATACCTTATGGTGAAATCAATCAAAAAAAGTTAAATTTGAATCATGTTTTAGGTATCTCACCAGTTGCACGAATGTTTTACTAATTCTTGGGTTTGTTGGTTTTACTACATACGAATTTCGATTTGATGAAATACGTGTACAAATCAGTAATGCATTGATTAATGAGCATCAATATACTATGCAATCTGAGGGCCATGTTTACTTCTGGGTAGGTGTTTCTGCCTTCCTCTGTGGGATGTGGTTTATAAAAGCTGTACATGCTCTAGTGAATAAATCTGGGGCAGAAAACAATCAGTAAGTTCTATATATACAAATATTTATTTCTATTTAATATATACTCTACTCATAAACAATAACTTGTTTTCCTTCTTTTGTTTTAGAGACTGCTTCCAACACTGCTTTCTTCAAGTCTCCGTGGTTAGAATAAATAACTTTACCATAGTCGACATCTTTGATCTTATTCTCTTTATACAACTCAATCAATTTGTTGATTGTATCGATTTTAGATTGTGGGTTACGTCTGGTGTTAGCTGTAAGCCAATATGCAGAGGTAGTGATGTTTTTGAACAATTGGATTCTTCCATCATATACAATATCAGGACTACCAACTACTCCATAAGTCACCAATGTACCATCAATGGATAAACTCTTGACCAATGCAGCCACAGTGGGTCCTCCAACACTATTCAAAGCGAGTCTTACATTACCATCATCTGTCAATTTAGTAATATCAAACAGTTCAGACAAAAATTCCGATTCCTTAATTACCTTGGTTGCTCCCAAATCATATAATTCTTGAATGACTGCTTCAGATTTATCATCTCGAATAACTGATACAACTTTAATACCATTCAATCTTGTCATTTGAGTCAAATATTTACTAACTTGGGAATTACCAGCATTTTGAATAATCCAATCGCCAACTTGCCAATCCTTGATGAATTGATGAAGTATTTGATATGCGGTACATGGATTGATTGAAATAGTAGCTGCTTGGTCTACACTCAATCCATTAACTTTAATCAATGGTTGTAAATCTTCACCAATATTAACCAAAACACAAGATCTCCAAGTTCCAAATCCAGGAAGGCGGGGAATTACAATATCCCCCAGCTCGTATCCTTCAACTGATGTTCCAACTTCAATTACTTCAAATACTCCTTCATTCCCTCCAACATGTAATGGTTGATTAGGTTCACTTCCTAAATCTGCAATGATACGTGGAACATTGTAACCTCCGTATATTTGGTGAACATCAGATGGATTAATGGGAGTGGCTAATGTACGAAGAAGAATTTGATTAGATTGAATTGGTGTTTTGATTGTGAAGCTAGTATCAGTAAGAATTTCAGTAAAATTTTTACCGTGCTTGGTGTATGTAGCTGCTTTCCCTTGAATCATTTGGTGTAGTAGAAGAAAGAATTGAGCAAACTTGTATTTTTTTTTGTGTGGGGTCTTTTGCATGTGGCGCATTTGATTACTAATCTCGGAGCAATATTCCGAAAAATGGAAACAAGAACATAACTACAAAGTACAAGAGATTAGTATAATCAGGTAGTCATCGTCGTGTTGTATTTAACATACTTATGCAAGTTGGGTGATTACTACAGAATAATTGGATTTATTGGTTTTACAACCTGAGTTTCCTTCGGAGTTTTGCAAGCTTTCTCCGAATATTCCAGGCCCCGCCGGAACAGCAATAAAATGATTTGAAAGAATCAATTCCATTTTCGTATCGCTGACTTGTACTCTACCAAACTACGGTGAAAGAAAGATATTGTTACACCTTCTCCGTAATTGATGTTTTTCTGGACTATATCTAATCATGTAATTCTCCGGGTTTAGATATATCTATGAATACGAAGTAGACAACGGAGATGTGTAAATATCAGGTAGTAACATCGGTTTCACAGAACAATTTTTTTCGTTGAAATCTGCTAAGAAAAATATCGGCTTTAAAATTAAGGAACAATGACGGAAATCTGATTGAAATTTCATTGTTTTAATTGGAAGGCGGGAATCTGGAATAGTGTTTCGTTTAGATTCGGACATAATAATGCCAAGCTAATATGGAACCTTTTTTTGCTGATCTAAGTGGAAATCCCGGATATTCTGGGAAGGAGACAACACTGTTTTTTTTGCGCTCTTCCCCAGTAGAGGCGTCGTCAAGACTTGTTGCAAAAGCAACGGAAGTAAAAAGGAAATGTCTGCTCAATTCAAAAAGACCAGTATTGAGATGGAGTATGCTTGGTTAGTTATACATCTATTTACTTTTCTCGCTTACACCCCCACTATCTTTAATCAAAAGAAATTTCAACAGATAATTTGAAAATCCACAATTATTGTAGTTTTTCTACGAATAAATAATAAAAATCTGTCATAGTGTAGACATGACAACTAAGTCATTTTATATGTACAATTCCCAAGCCAACAAGATACCATCTAGCAAAGCCACGCTCCTGGAACCATTTTACTAAACATCGCCCTTGATGTTCTATTTACAATTCATAGCTTATCTTTTCCAAAGCCGGTCAAACATTTATGCCGATAAATCCCTCATCGCAATAAAAAAAGAAAAAATAAAAAAAATACTTTTTTTTTGTTTTCTTTGTTTCAGGTCACACATAAGTAGGGCTGAACATGTTATGTTTACCATAGAAATGACCAAACTGCGTGACGCCATTAGTTTTTGATTTCTTTTCAATGTCATCGCTTGTCACCTTCAAACAATGGTTCAATCGGTTGATACGAGAAAGGTATCTAGAAGTTCTATTCAAGAGAAAACTGTTGAATCTGATAATCCAACATACCCAGGGCGGCAGTGCCATCTTTACTTAATTGCCGAAGATTCACCAATTTCCCTTTTTTGATGTAAAATTGGGACATTCCAACAATAGAAATCCCAGTGAAATATGCAGTCACCATTGTTGCATGGATTGCGCACCAAAATAATAACGGCACATAAATTTTTTTTTTTTCTTCCAACCGATATTATTATTTACCTCAAACCATGATTTCTCCCAAAATTGTTATAAATACTTCCCAGATGTCCCAGTTGAATTACATTTCCAATTGAACTTCAACTTTCTTTCTACAATCATGGATTCTCATACATCAAATTCAGATACATTAGATAACGCAAGTGTTGATTCAGAAAAAGTTAGATCCTTTGGAGATGCTTTAGCTGAGCAACAACAACAACAACAACATCTCGGTCTTAGTAGAACCAGAAGTATAATAGAAAGAATACGTTCTCACGAATCACATGAAGATCAAGAAGAATTAAAAAGATTAGTCACAAACAATAAAGGGGTAGAAAGAATAATTTCTGAATTACAAGAAGGTTCTGGTGCTTTAGGTCCTCTTGAACAACCATATGATATTAAAAAGGTTGAAACACATGCTGACCCTCATTCAGATTTCAATGAAGCTGATCCTTGGAAATATCCTGTTGATTCAGAATCTGGATTAAGAATTGTTGAATGGGTTGATAATGATCCTCAAAATCCTAAAAATAAATCCAAGGCTTTGAAATGGGCTTATACCATGTTATTGGGTAGTATTTGTTTTGTTGTCGCTTTGGGTTCAGCTATTGTCACTGGTGATTTAGATAGACCTGCTGAATTCTTTGGCGTTTCTCAAGAAGTTATTATTTTAGCTTCAGTTACTGTTTTCGTTATTGGTTTTGGGGTTGGTCCTTTAGTCTTTGCTCCAATGTCAGAAGAAGTTGGGAGAAAACCAATTTATGTTGTTACATTGGCAGTTGCTCTTGTATTCATTGTTCCTTGTGGTGCTGCTCAAAACATTGGTACTTTACTTATTTCTCGTTTAATCGATGGTATTGCCTTTAGTGCTCCTATGACCCTTATTGGTGGTTCATTGGCAGATATTTGGGAGGGTAAGGAACGTGGTACTGCCATGGCTATTTTTTCAGCTGCTCCATTCTTGGGTCCTGTTTGTGGTCCAATTTTTGGTGGTCTTCTTGCTGATAATGCACCAACTTGGAGATGGATTTATTGGACTTTCTTAATTATTGCTGGTGTTTTCTACTGTATTTTCATTGCTCTTGTTCCTGAAACTCATCATGGTATTTTATTGAAAAAGAGAGCTAAGAAGTTAAGAAAGGAAACTGGTGATTCAAGATATAGAACTTTTAGTGAATTACAAGTTAGAACTTTTGGTCAAGTTGCCAAAACTTCTCTTTTAAGACCATTTGTTTTATTAAGTGAATTAATTGTGTTTTTAATGACCATGTATATGGCTGTTCTTTACGGTTTACTTTATATGTTCTTCTTTGCTTACCCCTTGGTTTTCATGGAAGGTAAAGGATTTTCAGCTTCATTAACTGGGGTTATGTTTATTCCAATTGGTGCTGGTGTTATTCTTGCTACTTTCTGTGCTCCATTTTTCAACAAAGATTATAACAAAAGAGCTCAAGTTTATAGAGATAGAGGCGAATTACCTCCTGCGGAATTAAGATTAATTCCTATGATGATTGCATGTTGGTTTGTTCCTGCCTCACTTTTTGCATTTGCTTGGTCTTCATATCCAACCATTTCTTGGGCTGGTCCATGTTTTGCTGGGCTAGGTGCTGGTTTTGGTTTCTGTTGTTTATATAATCCAGCTAACAATTATATTGTTGATTCTTATCAACATTATGCTGCTTCTGCTTTAGCTGCCAAGACATTTGTCAGATCTATTTGGGGTGCTTGTGTTCCATTATTTACTATTCAAATGTATCATAGATTAGGTTATGAATGGGCATCTACATTGATGGCATTTATTTCCTTAGCTTGTTGTGCCATTCCATTTTTGTTCTTTAGATTTGGTGCTAGAATTAGAACTTATTCTAAATATGCATATTCCCCAAGCATGGATGCAAAGAGAGGAGATGCTGAAAACCAAAAGGAACAAGATTTTGGACATTAAATAACCTTGCATGGCTTGTGCCGATATTTATAGTATAGATAATAATAATAATAATAAAAAACATATTCAAAATATAAACTATACACTAAAAAAAATTATTCACTCATTTCAATAAATACTCCATCATGATGTCTTGCAGTTAATTGACAATTCTTCTTTGGAGGATAATCCCGGAAATCCTTGGTTACTAAATTAGGAAACATTTGCACTAATCTAACAATAACATAAGCGGTTTCTGTCAAGGCAAATTGTTGTCCTAAACAAATTCTTGGACCTCCATTAAATGGTAAATAAGCCCAACCAAGTTTATCCAAATGTTCCCATCTTTCAGGTTTAAATTCTTCCGAATCCTTACCATAATATTCTTCATCTCTATGAGTGACATAATATGAATAAGCAACAGTAGTTCCCTTAGCAACAAACACAGGGTCCTTTCCATCAGGTCCACCACCTACAGGTAAAGTAGTGTCCTTTGTAGCAGCTCTAAAATTAACAGCAACCGAAGGATATAATCTCAATGTTTCATTGATGACCCATTTCAAATATTCACATTGTTTTAAAGTTTCAAAGGTAATCTTTTCAGGATCAAATTCTTTACCAAAACTTTCATAAACACTTTCCTTAAGTCTTGCCCAATATTCTGGGTTTCTAGCTAATTCAAAAATACAAAATGATAAAGTACCAGCAGTAGTGTCTCTACCAGCAACTAAAATATTCAATAATTGATCTTGTAAAACCTTGGGATCTCTGGTATGTTTAACCAGTTCATACAAGAAAGTATAACCATCCTTGGATTTTTCTTCAAGTTCAGCTGGAGACATGGTCAAAGCTCTTTGAACAATCTTTTGCGCAAAGGAATGAACCTTTTTAATTGCTCTTCTAAATTCAAAACCATCAACAAAGAAATAAGCTGCTTGGGTATAAACTCTTGATCCAAGATATTGTTGTGCTGTATCAAAAGCTTGAGCAAACCCTGCCAATTCTGCTGGACTTGTTAATCCAATAGATTCATCATGTAATGAATGTACCGATTCTCCAAATAAAAATTCAGTAGCAGTATCAACAGTAAATTTGAAAAACAATTCTTGAATATCAAAAGTTTGACCTTTATTCTTTTGAATATGTTTACTCAAAGTTTGAATATGAGGTTCTAAAGCTTGAACATGAGCAATTTGATCACGGACAAATTGAGGTCTTAACAATTGACGAGAATGTCTCCAACCTTCTCCGTCCAAGGTGAAAATACCATTACCTAATAATGGTCTGAAATGAGGATTTCTTGCAAGACTAAATTCATTAAATTGAGTTGCTAAAAGGGCCTTGACATTTTCCGGTTCAAAAGTTGCCACCACTCTCAATCCAAATAATCTGGCCAGTACAGTTCTACCATATACTTTACCAATACTTACAGCATAATCAAGAAGTTCCCCTGATCTTTTGTATTTAAGTAAAATATATGCTAAATATAATCCAAGGAATCCCCCTTCTCTAAATGGAGGTGGTTCCTTTGTACCATGTTTTCTTCTAAATTTTTCTCTCTTGATATGAATGGCAAGAGAGTAAATGAAGATAGCACCAAGAATAATTCCATACCAACTGGTACAAAACTGGAAAATAAGATTAACGACTGGCTCCATATTTGTTGATGTGTATTTACAAAAGTAAGAATTACATATCCAATTCCCTACCTATATATATATGAGGAGGTTGCAAAAACTCCGCTTCTCCTCATTTGGCAATAAAACAATGTAATCTCAATTACACGACCTGCATCTAGTATGTCTCAGATGCATGTGTAATTACAATTCACTATATACTTTCGGAGTTCACAAGCAGTTTTTTTATTACTATTTTTTGCGGGGACTGTCGTTACTTAGTAATTCCCCACAGAGGGTTTGATAAAACAAACGAAAAAAAAAAAAAACTATACAAAAACGGATTTATTCTTTTGTGTAATATTGCCAGACGAAAAAGAATAACCAGTGAATAGTTCTAAAGTTCTATTTTTTTTTTTTTGTTGGGTTGATTAAAACTCACATGGGTTTGATTTGTAAATCTAGACGGAATCAAACCCAGTATAGTGTCAACAAAGGTATTTCTGTCAAGCGGAGTTATCACGCCGTTTTCTTTTAACTTTGGGTTTGTAACATATGATAGCTTTATCTTGCCCTTATTTTAAGGTGAAATTCGATCATAGAACTTATTGCATGTGCAATTACAAGTTCAATTGCTATTTGTTTATGTTAAATATACTAAAAAAAATAAACAACTACACCTACAAAACTGCAGAAATCTTTTCATCTCTAGCAATCTTAGTTTCCAATTTAACATCAGATGATTTAATTTCATTACCTAATTTGTAAATCTTTTGCACATAACCTGCTTTATCCAAAACCACAAAATCAGCATCACAACCAATATTTAAAAAGCCACGTTCTTTTTGAAGTCCTAATGATACCGCAGCATTATTAGTAACTGTTTTGACTGCTTGAGGTAAGGAAATCTTGGACCAAGCAATTAAATTACGGACACATTGTGGTAATGTAGTTGCAGCACCTGCTAAAGTTTCTGTATTTTCCAAATATAATCGATCACCAGTTTTCACAATTACTTGAGTATCCCATTTATATGTACCATCAGGTAATCCCATTAAATGCATAGCATCAGTAACTAAAACACATTTATTGGGGTTAGATCTATAAGCTAAATTGGCCATAGCAGGATCAACATGGACTCCATCACAGATTATTCCAAAATATGGAGTCTTGTCATCTCCAACAACTGGGGAATTAATTAACCCTACAACACCAGCATCACGATGATGTGGTTGAGGCATAGCATTATATAAATGTGTAATCATGGTAGCACCATTGTCAATGGCTTTACAACCAGTTTCGTAATCAGACATTGTATGACCAATTGAAAAAATAATATTTCGATCAACAATTGCAGGAATAACATCCAAAATACCAGGAATTTCGGGAGCACCAGTAATTATACATACATTGTCCAACAATTGTTCATCACCACCATAAATCTGAATCAATTTACGTTCACCATCTTTAGCATCAACGAAGGTTTCTACTGGATGACACCCTTTCTTTTTGATGTTGATAAAGGGACCTTCAAGATGAGCACCCAAGGAATCACATTGATTATCTAATCTTGATTTTTTATAAAAGGGTAAAACTTTTTCATAAACTTGAGGGAAATTTGAGGTAACTGTGGGACAAGTTGCTGTAACACCAGTGGTTAAATATTTTGCCATAGCATCTTGATAAAAGCTTTTAAATTCTATAATATCTTTTTCTGTTGATTCACCATTTAAATTGGAATAGTTTAACCCATAGATACCGTTATTTTGAATATCAATATAACCAGGAGCAAGGATTTGTTCATTTAAATCAATTGTTTGACTTACCAAGTTAGCATTGGAAGGAGGATGAGAAATTTTTTTGGTATTGTTGTTGAAATAAAGATCAGTGAATTCATATAATTGACCATTATCAATTAAATGACAATTTGTAAATCTAGTATATGTAGCCATGTGTTTCTATCAGTGGGGTATAAGAAAAGGAAAAGGACAAATTTAATTATAATTCAAGAAGAGAAATAAACAGTAAAAAAGGGAAAAGGTTTGTGCTTATATATTTCCTGGAACATGTGGAATGATGGAGAAATTTACTATAAAGTACTACCTGAACTATGTTTCATTTTTCAATCCAGTCTTTCTTTTTGTGTAAACATGTGTTAAATTGTGGTAGATTCTACAAGTCCAGACATAACATCCGACGTAACATACAGAATACAACCTAAAACTATAGCACCTGTGGGGGGGGTGTTCTCTTCGGATGATTGAAAATTACTTTTTTTTTTTTCTTTATCATTCATATTTTTTTATCCGGAATAATGAAAATCGCACAAAAGAAACTTAAAAAAAATATAAGATCGCAACCCTGAACTATGAGAAAATGTGAACTTACGAAAATGTAACATGAATGGACAACGTTGCAGAATATATCGATGTTGCAATTTTTTTGATTGTGTAAAGAAAAATAACTGGAGAGGCTAATTACAGATCTTCCGATGTGATATGTAGACGACACACACACACAAATCTCTAGTACAACATAATTTTCTAACAAAGAGACACAGAATTAGGTTGTATTACCACTCGGTTCAATCAGTTGATACTCTTTTTTTCCAATATATATATAGCCGACTCGGAATTCTCCTTTGAATCTTTTCAAATTCGCAACAACAACAACCCTACAATGAGACAAGCTACATTCTCCTCTGCTGAAGACGCTTCTGAATACTTGGCCAACTATATCATCAACAAGATCAACAATTTCCAACCAACTCCTTCTAAACCATTTGTTCTTGGTTTACCAACTGGTTCTTCTCCTGAAGGTGTTTATGCTAGATTAATCAAGGCTAACAAATCAGGTAAAGTAACATTCAAGAATGTTGTTACTTTTAATATGGATGAATATTTAGGATTAAAACCAACTGATGAACAATCTTATCATTATTTCATGTATGATAAATTTTTCAATCATGTTGATATTCCTAAAGAGAATATTAATATCTTAAATGGATTAGCTAAAGATATTGATCAAGAATGTGCTAATTATGAAGCTAAAATTAAAAGATATGGTAGAATTCATTTGTTTATGGGTGGTTTAGGTCCTGAAGGTCATTTAGCATTTAATGAAGCTGGTTCAACTAGAGATTCAATTACAAGAAAAGTTAGTTTAGTTCCTTCAACTATTAAAGCCAATTGTAGATTTTTTGAAAATGATGAATCAAAAGTTCCTAGATTTGCCTTAAGTGTTGGTGTTTCTACTATCTTGGATAATTCTGATGAAGTTGCATTAATTGTTTTAGGTGATGCAAAGACTCATGCTTTAGAAAAAACCATACATGGTACTAAGAATGATGCAAAATTCCCTTCGACTTATTTGCAAGATCATCCAAATGTATTGGTTGTATGTGATAATGCTGCTGCTGGCTTGAAGTCAAAGTTGT
The DNA here is from genome assembly GCA_002911495.2 of Spathaspora sp. UFMG-CM-Y285. NCBI lineage: Eukaryota > Fungi > Ascomycota > Pichiomycetes > Serinales > Debaryomycetaceae > Spathaspora > Spathaspora sp. UFMG-CM-Y285. The sequence continues at coordinate 12,928 of PPUV02000013.1, forward strand.
AAAATTGTATACATTATAGATTTTAAAATAAACGTTTAGATTACCCCGCGATAATTACTTAGGTAACATCAAGTCTGTTACATTAGGAATTTCTTTTACAACAACTTGAATTTTGTTGCAAAAGAAATTCAATTTCATGTACCTAAGGTGATGTGTACCTTCTTCAGGTTCTCCAAATTCTCTTTATTCTACAATTACTCCTTTAAAACTGTTTATTAAACAAATACGTCTACGTATAAAATCAAACCCAAAAAGAAATCTTTTTTGTTCGTCTAAGAATAATAAGCAGCACCAATTGCAGCACCAATTATTGAACTATCATCAATCAATTTCAAATCAACCTTTAATCCTAACTTCTTTGCCTCTTCATTATCATTAATTAACTGTTTAACTAAGCGTCTATAACCATTGAAATAATATAATACTGAACCAACATATCCAATTGTAACTTCGGATAAATCTTCTCCTATATTATGTTCTTTTACTAATTTTATAAATGAAACAATAGTATAAGCAACAATAAATGCTGCACGTTGAATAATTGCATTAGTAACTTGTTTTAATATAGAAATATCAGCTTTACTAACATTAGTTTTCCAATTATATCTTTCACAAATCTTTTTGTTAATAGCATCGAAATCTTCTGATTCATTAATAAAACACATCAATTCTCCATCAAACCCATCATATTCATTAATCAAAATTTCTGTAAGTTCATATTGACTGCGTTCAGAAAAGATTTCTTGAGCTTCAATTAAATCAACCAAAACTAATCTTGTTAATTCAGGTAAATATCTTCCACTAGCCATTAATTCATGAGGTTGGAAAATAGAACCAGTATTTGGATCAACCGTCATAAATGATTGGAAATGTTGATTGAAAATTCCAAATCGAGAATCAATATGAGAATCATATTTGGTAACAAAATCGGGGGTTACTAAATTTTGTCCAAAAAGGGACAATTCAGTATTATAAAGAATTCTATCATGTCCATCTAAAATTTTGTCCTGATGCACTTTGTCAGAACTATGTAATGAACAACAAACATTTAATCCTGTTCCCAAGACTAGAGCTAATTTAGTATTTTTATCAACAAAGGCACCAGCAGCATAAACAGCAAGAGAATCATTGAAAATATTTCTTACGTCAATAGTAATATCAAACTCTTCATGTAAAACTTGTTCTAAAATAATCTTTAAATCTTTACCAAAGATATCGGGATGAATTGTATACCCTTTAGATACATGAACGATTCTACCATGGTTATAATCAGTAGTCTCCAAGGGGAATGACCAAGTAATACCAGTTTTAACAATTGATTTTACATCAACAACAGTTTGTAATTCCAACACTTGTTTAATCTTGGCTCCAATAAATTTGAAAAATCCCCAATCAATAACTTTAAAATCGTTAGGAATAATCCAACTTTTTTCAATAATAGTTTTAATTCGTGAAGATCTGTCAGTTTCATCAACATCTTTTTGTTTGTCAATATTAACTACAGCAATTCTTAATGTGGAACCACCTAAATCAATAACTAAATATTCTCCAAATTCTTTACCAGTTGGAGAAATATTATAATTTGGTAACATGGTAATTTTGGAATTATCATGTAAAGCAGAATTGAAATCAGCATGTAAATAATTTGATTGAATTGATAAGTTTTCATTAGTTAATGTCTGAGTAAAAGATTTAACAATTGAAGATAATAAACTAGGGGATTCAATTTTGGTTTGAGAATTTAATCCACTGGAAGTAATTGGAGATTCAATATCTGAACTAGTAGTAGAAACACTAGAATTAGAAGGAGATTCTTCTAATCTTAACTCGTCTATTTTCAAGTCGAGTACTTCTTGTTTCATGGTAGATAATTCAGTAGATACTGGGGGAATATTAGTAGTCATTACTAAAATATAAATATTAAAGGAGGGGGTATTGTCTGTGGAGGGTATAATTTAGACTTAATCAGGGGAAACTTGTGGTGATATAAATATTCAAGTTTAAATGAGTGGAACAATTGGTTGTAGTGGAAGCTTTGGGTGTAAAAAACTAAAACTGTAACCCCAAGGTAGTATATGCAAAAATAAATTAATTTTTTTTAAAAAAAAAAACTCTGAACAAAGACTAAAGGTCTGTTATGTGTGGGTCAGATGGTGGTGGCAGTGGCAGTGGCAGGTAGTAGTAGTAATAATTAATACTAAAAATAAAAATAAAAAAAAACTCGTTTAGTGTAACTATGCAAAGCTTTTTGGGGAGGAGAATGGGTGACTGGAGGTGGGATGATTACGGGCGCGTGTGTAACTGTGTGAATGAGCCCATGAAACCAAAAAGGAAACGAAATTAGTGTGAAGGGGGAAAAGAAACAAGCAATGTGGTAGTATTAAAACATTTAAGTAAGTTTGAACCGAAATGCAGTTTGTTAATAAAAATCCATGTTGATGTTACATCAAAATGGGTTGAGATTTTTTTTAATTTTTTAATTTTTTTATTTTTTTTTTTTTTTTGTCAGGCAAAGAAATTGAAAATGCAATCAAGTTCCATTTTTAGTTTTGTGTGAGATCATTCAAGGTTTATTTTTTTTTTCCACAGGGTTTTTCCGTTGTGTGTGGGTGCTACTTCTAGAATGAATAGTTATAACCCCACTGAAAAGCTCAGCTTTGATGGTTGGTTATTGAACATGAGTATTTGTTTAAATCTGTATTACTTAAGAATTTACCCATAGTCATGCAGTTTAGTTTCTCGTTAGTACTAGACGACATGTATAGTGTGCAAAAAAAGAACCCCCATACATAGCTTAATGTAACATGGTATTCTTAGTACACATAAACTTGCTAGTGTATTACCTTTGTTAAATAAGTAGATATATACGCATCTATCTCGCCTTGACAATAAAACTTGTAGCAACACATCAAGAGGGGGGGTTGTGTGTGTGGTCACCAAGACTTGTGTCATGTAGATGCAGATCATCACCTCTTCGTTTAATAATCATAGATTTACTTGGCATCACAATTAATCCGAATTGTTACATGGAGAAGTCGTCACATTAAATTCTTGGTAACATCCATCCCCCTGGGACTATACTACATGGAGATACCACACCCCATGGTACTAAAAACCAAACTCTCGGAACATTTGATTTTAAACCACTTCATTTATCCGTGTAAGCTTTACAACGTTACATTTAGAGGAAATTGTTTATACTGATCGACAATACATTATTAAAAAAAAGAACATACGATATTAATCCTTATTCAAATCATCCAATTCAATCTCTTCAATAGATTCAACTTTTTCTTTAATTTCCCCACGTCTAACTTCATGATCTTCAATTAAAACTTGTTTTAATTTTTCCTTCCCAATATTAATTGCTTCGTCAATCATTCTTTGACTAATCATCATTGCCGGTTTTATTAAATTCATAGTATACATTACATATACTGTACCACCAATCACAAGACACAAGGCAAAGAATAATGGACTTCTTAAAACCGCCATAAACTCATTCCATCCTAATACTACGATGATTATATAGATATAATAAGGAATTTGTGTGACATGTTGGACAATTGCACGTTTGTTTTCCACAAATTTCGCATCAATTTCCTTTTTGAATTTGGTCAAGAGTTCTGCTTTTTCAATTTCACCCATAATTTCCGCAAAACATTTATGGTCTTCCTCTTCATCTTCATCTTCATCAGGTTCTTGTTCTCCAAGATACTTTTCTCTCAACTCTTGATCAAGGATATCAACTTCAGGAAGAATTTCCGTATCATTGCTTAATTTAGCAAGACTTAAAATAGGTACAATCGAAACCGCATGTATTCTGGCCACTTGAAATGATTCTTCCAAATCACGTTCATTAAAATAAAGTTTGGGGATTCCATTTTCATCATATCTAAATTTATCATCAAATCTATCTTGTAAAATAATTAATAATTTTTCTTTGGAAATTAATTTATGTAAAACTTGATGGAATTGAATCCATGATTTAAATTTAAATGTATCTTGAGCAGATTTGTTTTGATCTTCGCTAGTTCCAAGATCATATTCTGGAAGTGTAGATAATTTATTAAATACTGCAAGAACTCTATCCCAAGTTTCTTCATCAGCATTAGTAAGTTCTTGTTGAACTGCTTTGGAAATTCCTGAAGTTAGTTTCTTGAGAGATTTATTAACAATGGAATTTAACTCGATAACTTGTTGTTTAGATGTAATTGTTGCTATTTCATTATCAAATGAAGCAATGGCTTGTTCAACTGGAATTTCACCTTTTAAACAAATTTGTAAAAGACTGGTGGAAATAAGCTCATGGGTATCATTAGACAATTGCTTACTCTTGGCTTTAAAATCCTTCCCCTTCAAATTAACTAAATCACTTTGAAATTTAGTCAATGTATTACTAATCAACCTTTGTGATTGCTTTTCAAACAATTGTTTATATTGCCCAAGTAATTTCTCATTCAATTCCAGTTTCTTTTCTTCATAAACCGACCTATTATATCTTGATGCCGATTGATCAAAATTCTCTACTGTATCTTCATGTAAATCATTCATCAAATTCCCTAATTCTTCAAAATCATCAAACTCTTTATCTCCAAACATTTCTTTAAATTTAGGTTTAAATTCATCAATAACTTCTTTAATAATTTCATCACATCTAAATTTAGCTACAAGAATTTGTTCCATTGGTAAATCCAAATCTTTATTATTTTCAATTCGTTCCCAACAATTCTCAGCATACATTGTCCAGCCATCAATAGGGATATTATGATGATACTCCGGTTTAAACAATTCATCCTCAACTACAAGTCTATCACCTAATTTAGCAATCCCTTGATCAAATTCTTGAGGTTGGAAAATCTTATGATTTAAAGTATGAAAATTAATATCAAAAAAATCAGAGAATCTTAATTCCACCAATTCCTGAGGTTTACTTAATTCATTCCACATTTTCTTTAAATCTTCAGTAACTGTTTCTGCTAAATTTTCTACAGGAGTTCTTCCAGCATAATCACGAATTACAATTAATAATAAAATTCGATGATCATTCTTTTGAGTTTTATCTAATTTCAGTTTACCAAATAAGGATAAATTCACTTCAAATACAGTTTTCAATAATCCTAAATTAGCACCCTGATATAATCCAACTTGAGTTTCCCAAATATTAATAATTAAAATTTCAGAAGTGGCAATTGCAAATAATGCAGCTTTACGTTCAAAATCTTTATCTTCGCCATGTTCTCTCCCATCAGTGCCTTCAACATCCATAACAAAGATATTTGACACTTGCGAGTCAATATTTCCTTCTGTTGTTGTCACATTTGGTGAATGTGCCATCCAAATACCTTTAGTGGTTTGTTGACGACGTTGAGTTTCATCCATAGTATCAAAATTAGTATGAAATAACCGATTCAACAACGTAGATTTACCAGTTGATTGAGAACCAAATACAGAAATGATATGATAATTGTTGCCAATGTTACCATGACTAGTAGTAGCATTTACATAATTTAAAATTGACGGATTAAATTGTTTAAATTCATCAATTATTTGAATGGCATCTTGGATCTCCAAATTAGGACTAACAGGGACAAACGAAGAGCTTGATGATGTTTTAGAAAGTGGAGCTTCCACTAAATCCTGATCTGACATGGTAAGTTTGAATAAATTGTCTTTCAACCCCAACAAAAAGAAAAATCACAGTTTTTTCTGAACACGGTAATCTCTCTCACCAACAGTAACCTAAATTTTTCTGTTGTCGTATAGTGCTACCAGTGCGTATGATATTGCAATAGTATATGAAAATGTGACAAATTTTTGCCTTCCAAGAGTATGTAATGTGATTAAAGTGTACTAGAGTTATGTCAACTTTAAAAATTGCTCACTCACGTTGACTTACAAGTTTCTAATATAAGTATAAGGTTGTCTTTTGCAGCCAATCCTTGATTTAAACTAAACAATTCTATCTATAACCTGGCACTGGTCTTTAATTCCTTAACAATATTCAACCCAATATATCTTGCCAAAGTATACGTGGTAACCATGGGGTTAACTCCACTTGCAGTGGGCATAACACTAGCATCTGCAACATAAACATTTGAACATTCAAAAAGTCTCCCCTTTTCATCACAAGCACCAAATTCAGGACCTTTACCAGACATACGACAACTTGCCATTTGATGAGCAGAACCAATTGAAATACCATATTGGACAAACTTCATCTTGGACACGGTGTTTCTCCATTCAACATAATCTTTATCAGTAATTGATCTTTCCAGTTTAGGTTTATCACTTTCAAAAATTGGAATTGTTGGTTGGGGACTAATGATACGTTTCACACCTTCAATATATAAAATATCTGAAGCAGTTAATAACGCCGTGAAAAGAGCATCTCGATCATATTGTACTACTTCATAATCAATCACAAGAGCATCAGGTCTTTCTAAATCTTGTCTAACTGATCCACTAGTACTATCACGTGTAATAAGTAACATTGCCGTTAAATTGTTATACCGTAACATGTTTCTTCTACTGGAATCACTATTAAACCAGGGGGCAAAACCAACTTGCATAAATGGAGCATTTAAAAGAGTTTCAATTTTTGCTCCATGAGCTTTACCATCTAAATCATCAACTTCAGTACATACTGATGTCATGATGGAATTTTCATATGCCTTTGCTCTAATTTCATTTCCAAAATCACCAAGAACTGCTGCTGCTGGATGTACTTGTAAATTGGTACCAATATTCTTATTCTTGAATCCAGAATTTTGTAAAACAATTGGAGTAGATAAACTACCACCAGAAACAATATATTTCTTGGGACCAGTAATTTTAAACTTGATTCCAGTGGAAATGTCCTTACAAAAAACTCCATTGGCAATCCCTCTCGAATGAACAATTTCTAACACTTTAACTTGTTCCATAAATTTAGACCCTGTAGCTGCAGGATTTCTAAACCAATTATTTGGAGTGCTTTGTTTAATACCAAATTTACACCCTAGATGACAAAATCCACATTTATGTTGAGGATGTTTCCCGGTGTTTTGTTCAATCACTTTAACATTGTAGCCCAATTTTTCACAACCATCAAGTAGAACTTTATTGGCAAATGAATGATTGATACCTTCACTACCAACTCCCATTTTATCAATCACATACTGTTGACATTTATCAAAAGTATCAGAAGCAGCAAAATCAAGACCATATTCTTCATACCATTCTTGTCTAACTTTAAATGGAGTTCGAAGACTTGCTGACCAATTAACAGTTGAACCACCACCAAAATTTGAACCAGCCAAAAATGTAAGTTCTTTATTTGTGGTAGCTAAATTCCCACTGTTTTCAAATAAATTTGATATTCCTTCTAAATCATTAAATATTAAATTTGATGTTGAGAAATATTTTCCCTTTTCAAGAATTAATGATTTAAATCCTTGTTCAGATAATGTATGTGCTATAGCACCAGCACCACATCCAGAACCAATAATCAACGCATCAATATCAGGTAAATACAATTCCGCACCTTCAACATTGGGTTTCTTCATAAATTCATATTTAAAATCATCAATAACATGAGTTTCATATGCTTTATCACGTAATTCTCGACCGGGATACCCAGTAGCTTGTAAATGTAAATCATGGGCTAATCGAACAAACATACTTATGGCAACGCCATAAACCAGACGAAATAATTTCCTTTTTAAAGGGATTTCTGAATCACGCCAAGAACGTAAGAGTTGTTCACGTTGGTTTACAGTCATATCACGAACTAACGTTGTGGTGTCAGTTAATTCTTTAGCTAAATCACAGTCCAACATTTCCATAACTTGAACAAATTCTCGTTCAGCATCAACAGAACCAGTAACAACTGCTTGTAACACTAATTGTCGGAATTGGGGGATTTGGGAAGGTCTTGTATAATTTTGGACATATTCCTGTAATCTTTCCTTAGGGAAATTTGGGTCAATTGAATCTTGAATGTTTTCAATTGATGTTTCATGAACTATACCATCTGCTAATGCAAGAAATATATCAAGATGTTTATCGTTTACGAGAGTTGTCATATTGGGTTTGTTGACAAAGTGCCTTCATAGTAAGACATACTACAACCACCTATTTATAGACGCTTGACAGCGGGGATCTAGTGTAATCCTGCCAATGTGGGGTTGGGACGAATAACGGAGAAATAAAGATAAACCCGCATTCTAAGCATTGAACAATTCTTAAAAACAATAACCTTTTCTCCGCTTGAAGTTAAACATTTTATAGGATCTGTGCGAATGCTCATTGTTTTACAATTCGAAGATGTCAAAAAGGATCGACTTTTTTACCCCACACTGTAAATATTTACGAGATATTGAAAGTCAGAGTTATTATGAACGTTCTTAATATTTATTTTTCTTTTACCTATATACTACAACTTCTTAGTTAATTCAGGTATTACTTCATTAATATCCCCAACTAATCCAATATCAGCAACGTTGAAAATAGGTGCATCAGGATCTTTATTTATAGCAACAATAGTCTTTGAATCCTTCATACCTGCTAAATGTTGAATTGCTCCAGAAATTCCAATACCAATATATAAATCAGGAGCAATAATCTTCCCAGTTTGTCCAATTTGTAAAGAATTATCACAAAATCCTGAATCAACTGCTGCTCTCAGAGCACCAATTGCAGCCTTTAATTTTGAAGCTAATGGGGTTAATAATTCATCAAATGTTTCCTTGTTTTTTAAACCACGGCCACCAGCAACAACAATTTTTGACAGTGATAAATCAAATCCTTCAGTTACCAAATCTTCAGAAACAAATTCTGTTCTATTGTTTGATTCAATTGAAGTAGTAACTGGTTCAATTGGTGCAGCTGTGTTTGATTCAATAATTGGAGCAAATGCAGAAGCTCTAACTGAAGCAAGAATAATATTATCCTTGGATTTGACAGTAGCTAATGCATTCCCAGCATAAATTGGACGAACAAATGTATTTTCATTTTCAATTTTAATAATATCGGAAATTGGTTGGACATCTAATAATGCGGCTAATCTTGGAAGTATAGATTTACCCACTGATGATGCAGGAGTTATAAAATGGGTGAAACCAGATTGTTTAATTATATTTTCCACTAATGGAGCTACTTCTTCTGCTAAATAATGATCATATTTGGTATCATTAGCAACCAAAACCTTGGAAATACCTTGTGATTTAGAAGTTGAAGGTGCAATTGAATCGGCTTTACTACCCACAATTAATGCAGTGACTGGTTTACCTAATTGGGTGGCAGCTGTAATTGCAGATAACGAAGCTGGAGTTGATACTCCTGCAGCATTGCTTTCTATGAATACAAGAGTGTTTAATGCAGGTTTACTGCTGGAAAAGCATCTTCTAGCAATTAGGGACAATGACATGATTTACTTTCAACATATATAAAAAAACACACATTTTGAAATTTCCCAAATAAATTTCGTTGGGTTATTTTTTGGAAACGTTTGCACGACCTCCGGTTTTCGGAATGCGAACAAACTAGGTTGGTAAGTTTAAGAGAGATCAAATACAACTCTAAATCTGTTGCTTTACTAACCAGAATACTATATGAGGTGAGGTTTTCCTTAAAAAGATAAGTGTATATTAAGATCAAATCTGTAGCAAGGGGTAAATGTTCTGATATTCTTTGTTTTGATTGCAATACTCTAACTAAATCAATAATATTTCATATAGTTATACTTTGCTTAATTTGACAAAGTGTCTAATCAACGAAACTACACTATTTCTGACTATCACATCTTTGGAATGTCTTTTAGTAAAATAACAATTCTCATTCAATAAAACTTGGTACAATTTAGGGAACCTTGTTCCATTCAACAACAAATTTCTAATCTCTATTAAATCATCGAAATATTCTTGTCATTTATATTTTCTAGGAAGTTCCTTATAAATTCAATCAAATTCATGAATTCCATATTGCATGGACCTTGGAAAATACAGTTTCATGTTGCTAAAGTATATTTTATTCAAAGATTTTTCTTGATGTTTCAAGATCTCATCTAATACAATTGCTTCAACATTTCTCGTCAACAGATTTATTCTTAAATATAATATATGTAATGATTTGGGTTTCAAAACACCAAACAAACGACCAAATTGAGTGCTTGGTGTTACTAATGCAACACTGTGTATGTTTGGCAAATTAGAAAAAAGTTCAACCAACTCGTCTTCCAAACGGTGAGGAAGAAAATGTGCTGAATTATCCACATGTAGTTCAAATGTAGACAAGTATTCTAAATTGAACATATCTTTGGAGTTACCAAACAGAATTTCTTCGGGAGGGGCCACAAATGTAACAGCCAAACTTCAGATTGGAACATCTTTGAATTCAATTGAAACAAGTTTATTCAAGGTATTAGTATCGTGAACAAAGAATCTCAATTCTGACAATTTGCACAAGCTTGGAATTGCCAGCAAGTTTTCATCTTGTACGTGACTCGCGTAGATTGTTGGTTTTCTGACCCATGCTAACTCTTGGTATTGACCAAAAACTGGGATTATATTTCTCCGTGATAGAAAGAGTTCACGTGAAAAGTCATTTTGTTCAGGTAAATATGGTTCATACCTGGGAAGTTCGGTTTCAGTCATCGTAGTAATCCAAGGATATAGTATTCGCCAAAAATCAAATGAGTAACCAGATTATGGAAAAACCCATATTCTTGATGAGGTGAATATTCGGACTATCGTGTTTACAGGGGATACGCCACAATTTATTGACAACAGTGAATTTAGTATAAAAGCGGGTGTATAATTTAGGTGATATCAGCAATTTGTAATAATAATCAAGATTAAAATAAATTGAATGATATAATTTTGCTTTTCCTAATCAGCCCTTACTGTATAATTTACAAATATGACAAACGTAAATCTGATTAAGCGGGTTTAAAAATATCCCATTTTGACTTTGTAAAGCCCTATTTTTTTACTACTGCAATCACATGTAATCTGTCAAATATGCAACTATGACATCATGACAATTTCAAAATGAGATTCAATTGCGAATGACAAAGTTAAAAGAAGAAAAAAAAGGTTGCATCAACACGAGAACGTTTTCTAAAAATATAGGCGGCTGATTTGAATCAACAAAGTGTGGAGAAAAGACAAAAAAGAAAGAACCAATTTAAAAGTAAAAGTAAAAGTAAAGAAAAAAGAAAAACTAACCCTCCACTCAACATGCCCCCTACATCCCCTCCTACATCTCCACCTCAACGGAGAGGTGATAGTTCAAGACGTGTTCAAAGTCCTTCCCCTAGTATTCGTCTTATATCAACACGTCGAGTTAATCAAGAACGTCAACCATTACTATCTCATGATAATGATTTCAATAATCTTCATGTTCCCCCTCATATACCTTCATATCTTCAAAATGAAATGCATCTTCCTAAATCTTCAGACATTTCTGATGTTGAATCATTTGTATATCAACCACAACCTACAAGTTTAAATCAACGTCTTGAAGGACAATATATCCCCACTAGTACTCAGAAAGTTGAGAGTTTAGCTTGGAATGATATCCTTCCTTATTATTTACCTTGCTTATCTTGGATTGGGAAATATAATTTCCTGTTTTTCATTGGTGATTTAATTGGGGGGTTAACTTTGGTATTTTTCCAATTACCATTATCCTTATCATATGCAACAACGTTAGCTCATGTACCTGTTGTCTCGGGGTTATATTCCTTAGGTATATCTCCTTTGATATATATGATTTTTGGCAGTGTTCCCCAAATGATTGTTGGACCAGAAGCACCGATATCTTTAATTGTGGGTCAAGCAGTAGAACCTTTGTTACATCATGCCAAGAAAGAAATTGATCCTTTAGAGTATGTTTCAGCAATTACATTATTAAGTGGTGCTACATTGTTAGGTTTTGGTTTGGGAAGATTTGGATTTTTAGATAATGTACTTAGTCCAAGTTTATTAAAAGGGTTTATTGGTAGTGTTGGTATTGTTATGAATATTAATGCCTTGATTAATTGTTTAGGATTAGAAGAATTAATGAAACAAATTTCCAATGATCCTGATCAAATGGATATTCATTCTCCCTTTGATAAAATGAGATTTCTCTTTGCCAATTTGGATAAACTGAATGGATTAAGTTTATGTATAAGTTTAATTGGCTGGAGTATAATTATAGCTATGAGGATTTTCAAAAAATATAATCATCAACGTCGATTTATTCAATATATTCCTGAGATTTTACTTGTTGTTGGTGGATCTACAATTCTCTGTGAATATTTCCGCTGGGATTTACATCATATTGAAGTTATTGGCAAAGTTAAACATGATGGAGAATTACACATTTATAACCCTTTGTCAAATTGGAAATTACTTAAACATTTTACTACTCTGGGATTCTTGTGTGCTATGTTGGGATTTTTTGAATCTACTACAGCTTCAAAATCTTTAGGAACTATGTTTGATTTGCCTATAAGTTCAAATCGAGAATTAATTGCCTTGGGAAGTTCTAATATTTTTTGTTCTATATTTGGGGCATTACCTTCATTTGGTGGGTATGGTAGAAGTAAAGTAAATGCTATGTCGGCTAAAACCACCATGCTGGGAGCTATAATGGGATTTGTTACTTTAATTACTGTGGTTTTCTTATTAGATTACTTGTATTTTGTTCCTGTATGTATGTTAAGTGTGGTTACTTCAGTTATTGGGATTCTGTTAATTGAAGAAGCACCTTATGAATTATATTTCCATTGGAAAAGCAAGGGTTATAATGAATTAATTACCTTTACATTGACGGTATTAATAACTTTATTCTTTTCTATGGAAGGTGGGATTGCCGTGGGGTTAGTCTATCTGTTGATTCGAGTTATTAAAAATTCCACAGAATCAAGAATTCAAATCTTGGGAAGATATCCTGATACAAATATTTTTGTTGATGCTGATATTCCTACATATACAGAAATGACAGAAGAACATAAATCTTCAATAAATATCTTTAATGATTCAAATCAAACTCATTTAAATCATCAAGTAATTGAAGAAATTGAAGGCTGTTTAATTATCAAGATTCCGGAACCTTTAACATTTACTAATTCCAGTGATTTAAGAAGTCGATTGAAACGAGTGGAAATGTATGGTTCAACTCGAGCTCATCCAGCATCTAAACGTAGTCGAGATGAATCAATGACAAAATATATGATTTTTGATTTAAATGGAATGACGGAAATTGATTCTTCAGCTGCGAAAATATTACAAGAATTAATTTGTCGATATCGTAATCGAAATATAAGGACATTGTTTGTTAGAGTGGCAAATTATCCTAAAGTTAGAAATAGATTAATTGATTCTGGTATTGCTAGTTTACTTTATCAAGATCTTGTTGATTTAAGATATTTTATAATGCAAGATATTTCTATTCGATATATTAATTCTCGTGGAAGAAATTTACAAGAATTTGAAGAAGTTAGTAGTAGTTCAGAGATTGAAACGGTTTTGAATTGTTTTGAATTGATTGAAAGTGAAGAAGAACCTTATTTTAAACATATTAGAGATTCTTTGAAAGTAATTGATTGTTTTGAAGTTAGTCAATCTTTACTTGATCGAAATGTATAGACTTTTATAGACATTATTTTGTACAAATACATTTTTTTTTAAACGCGACATTATTTTTCAAACTTTACCAACAACAACAAACAACAACGTGGTTATGTCTGACCTTAATCAAGATACTCAAGAATCAGGAGAGTTAACTATTAAACAAGAATATGAGTTATGGAGAAAGAATTGTCGATACATGTATGAATTTGTTAGTGAAACTGCCTTGACTTGGCCTTCACTTACAATTCAATGGTTACCTGAAAACACAACAACTGAAGGAATAATCAATAGTAAATTATTACTTGGAACAAATACATCAGGTGAAGATAAGAATTATCTTAAAATTGCCTCTACAGAAATCCCGGAAACTAATGTTAAAGTAAATTCTCGTCTTAAAATTATTCAAAAATTTGAAAATAATGCTGAAATTTGTCGAGCTAGATTCATGCCTCAGGAACCAATTATTGTGGCTACTATTAATGGGGTAGGTGAAGTTGATTTGTATGATTTAAATGGTGATTCCAAACAAGCAATATCTCATAATAAAACACATTCAGAAAATGGATATGGGCTTGCTTGGAATTCATTCACTAAAGGATATTTGTTAACTGGGGCAGATGATAAATTTACTTGTGTTACTGATACAACAAAGAATCTGGTTATATTTTCTAGTGATATTCAACAAGATATTGTAAATGATGTTAAATGGCATAATTTTGATGAAAATTTGTTTGCTTCAGTATCTGAAGATTGTCAACTCTATTTGTTTGATATTAGAACTAAAGATGTTGTTGCGAAATATCATGCTTCTCAAGCTATTAATACATTAGCTTTTTCTCCATTCTCCAAGAATTTAATCAGTATAGGAAACACCAATTCAAATATTAATTTATTAGATTTAAGAAAATTATCGAGTAAAGGTAATTCTGGGTTATTACATACAATGATGGGACATGGAGATGGGATAACATGTATGGAATTTGATCCCTTTCACGATGGAATCTTGGCCAGTGGTAGTCAAGATAGAAGAATTATTCTTTGGGATTTATCCAAAATTGGAGAAGAACAACAACAAGAAGATGCTGAAGATGGATGTCCTGAATTGTTTATGATGCATGCGGGTCATACGGGTGCAGTAACTGATTTAAATTGGTGCCCGTTTAAACCTTGGAGTTTAGCATCAGTTGCCGATGATAATATTGTCCATGTTTGGGAAGTAGGAAAGAATTTACGTAATTCAGAAGAGAGTGATGTTGATGTGAAAGAGTTGGAATAGAGTTGGAATAGAGTTGGAATAGAGTAGTGTATGTAATATTTGTAAGAGTAGACAGTAGTAACAGTCGTGTGATTGTTTCAAAATTTCCTGGTCCAACTTGGTCGTTTTTTTTTCTCCTCCTCTCCTTTCAAGTTATATTTATTCAACTTTTCACATCGTGGCGTAGAAACAAACAAATTTGAACCATGTCTGACTTTCCTCCAAACTTATCAATTAGACCATTGACTATAGAAGATCTTGATCAATGTATTGAGTTGGAAACTAAAGGATTTCCTGAAAATGAACGAGCATCTCCTGAAAAATTGAAATATCGATTGACAGTATGTCCTGAATTATGTTCAGGATTATTTATAAGAGAATATATATATAAATACAATGCTATCAACTTACCTGAAGTCGCAGACTCGCTTGAAAAGAAACATGAATCAGATATGGATGATGTTATGAAAGATGGAGCTGAGAAATCTGAAGTTAATCAAGAAAACGAAGACGACGAAGAAGATGATGACGATGACGAAGATTTCCCTAGTAAATCTTCTGTTACTAAAGAAACATTAGTAGGACATATTATTGGAACCAAAATATCTGGAGATAGAATTACTACTGAATGTATGGATTTGCCGACATCAGGTGTGCCAGGATCAGGTCATATTGAGAGTTCGAGACATGTTGGAATTCATTCTGTGGTAATTGACCCCTTATGGCAGGGAAAAAACTTAGGAGCATTATTATTACATGATTATATTCAAAAATTATCCAATCAAGATTTAGGTGATCAAATTGTGATAATTGTTCATCAAGGATTAATTCCATTTTATGAAAAGATTGGATTTAATAATTTAGGTGAGAGTAAATGTAAATTTGGTGGTGTTGCTTGGTATGATATGGCAATTGATTTAGTTGCTGTTGATGATCTTTAGAAATTTTTTATTTGTATATTAGTAACAATATAAATTGTCAACTGGGAGATTTCATACAATGTAGTAGTTGTAGTAATAGACATATTTTGTTATATATAACTTTGAAGTAGAGATATTCAATTGTAAGTTTGTTGACTACTGTTTGTCTTAACCCACCGCGCAGTAGTAAATTAATTTTTCTAATTTTTCACTTCCATTCAATTCACTACTCCAACAAACAATGTTGAAAGTTCCTGCAATAGTCAAAACTTTCTTTGATTCAGTTCCTATAAAGACCATACCTGATAAACCTTCTAAACTTGATGATATAACCATTCATTATTTTCAAGGTAATCCTACTAATGATTCATTTACCCTTGCTGTATTTAATACATTTATTGAACAAGGTATGATTGTTCCTACTGATCCAATATCCCTTGGTTATTCATTGATATTATCTCATAAATCAAAATTCACTCTTCCCAAGTCAAGTTCTGTCAATATTCAAAGTAATTGTGGAATTATTACAATGTCTCATTTAGGTTCACCTAATAATGTTTTACCTTTACTTATCGAAGATGTTAATAAATCAAGAACAATTAAGAATTTAGATACATTAAATCATGAACTTACCGAGAATAACTTTAATCAACAAGAAAAACTTGTTAATCAGTTAATTGATATTAAATTTTATGATGTTTGGATTACATGTATATTAGTTGAACAATTGGAATATTCAATATTGTGTGAATTATTTGGGTTGAACTGTACAGTTGAAGATAATCTTGTATTACAACAAGCTCAAAAATATGAATTCCTACAACAAGTAGCAAATTGGAACTCGTTTAAACTTCGTCATCCTACATTGTTTGAACCTTGGAGTAACCATTTGATCAACTACTACAATATACTAACAAATGAATTTGAAAAAGATTTACAATTAATTATTGAGTATGTGAATATCAATCCTGAAACACTACTCAAGTATAAACTTGCAGGATACATGATAAGTATAGACAAGTTTCTAAAATCAACAAAACTAGGTGATATTGTTGTAAACTATGGAGATTTCTTAAATCAATGTTATGATTTATTAAGGTAACCTTTCCCACACTTGTATATAATTATCATCGAGAAATAATAATTCTCGTGTTGTATCTTTAACTTCTAAATCTTTAATACATACCCAATTATCTTTTCTTTGTATGGAGATTGACCATTGATTTGAATCTCGTTTTATTGTAGAAATAAGTTTATATTCAAGGGGAGTTTCACTGGTTACATATTGATTCATATTTAATATTTCAGGAAATTTAACTACAGTTGAATTTGAAGTTTTCTCAAACAGAAAGATTAAATATGGTGGAAGGGGTTGACTTAGTCTATAAGTTCTCACTTCATTTTCATTTATTTGAGTTTGTTTTGTTCCATTATATTTACAAAGTAATTCCTCTAAATCTATTTCTTCGATTTTATCAAGTTGTGTTGTAAGTAAAGGATTATGAGGAATATCTAATGAAAGTAACCAAAATTTAGTTGTGGTTGTTTTCAGTTTTGATTCAATTGTTGTGAATTCAACTTTTGATTTAACCTCTTGAGATATTATTGGAATGGTGGTAATTTCAATATTTCCCTGTAAATTCTTACTTAATACTGTTGATTTTGTCTTGTTAATCTTCCCAAGTTGTGAATGTAAGCTGTTTATAAACCAAATTAAAAAACTCTTGGGAGATTGTTCAAGTTTCTTGGTTTCAGAAATATAATTTATCAATTCGTATGGAGCAATATGGTTCTTGAATAAGTAAGCAGACCACATTTTACACATTAATTTTCTAAATAATTCATTTATTGGTGACTTTTTAACAATTATTTCATAATATTCTGTCTTGTTTAGTAGGAGATAATAATCTCGTATAGGTTGAATATGAGCAAGACATTGTAAAATCACATTAATATAACTACAATTCAAATTATTCAAACCAACATACCCAACAAAGTATACTTGTTTATTTAAATCATAAGCTGTATCAGGTAATTCTTCAATACTTTGTTTAGTAAATATCGGATTTAAATAGTTGATAATATCTTGAATTGACAGAATATCGTCCCATTCAATATTTTCAGGTAAAGTATAACATTTATAGTTTGTTAAATTAAGATATGTTGTATGTCCAGTAGTAATTGAATGATTATAAGCTGGTGATGATTTGGAATTACCTTGAAAGAATTTCCCACAAGTTAAACAACATTGAATATTATTGGAAGAAAGAGTAACCAGACATGTTTTAGGTAAATCAAAATCAAGCAATTTTCTATTTATACCTGAATTTAATTTTCTTTTCTTTAATGGTTGTGTCATTGGCGTTGTTAAGTAGTTTGACTTGATCATCTCTCTCAGATATGTGCTGCTCTAATGTGCAGGTCAAAAATTTGTGTGTAAATATCAGAATGTGTAATCTAGGTACAATTTAACATCAAAAACACTTGATGCAATTGTTAATGTTGGTTTAAGAATCAGATTAACTACGATCACAACAACACTCTACCAGAAATGTTTAATCAAGTCGTTTGGAAAAATTTTAAACTAACTATTTAAATCTTTAAACAGAGTTAAAATTAGACTTACAAAGGATCCTGGAGATAGGAAAATGTAGAAATGAACAAGTGGGTGAAAACTTTCAATGCTAGGTACACTGATATATATATATATATATTCTATTGAATAGCTACAGCATCAATACTACTGGTCAACAACGACGATACATTATTTTCAATTAATTTCTCAGCAGTATCAGACAAATGTTTCTTTGGATCTTGCTTTCCAACATATCTTGTTTTCAATTGATCTTCAGTTAATTCTTTTTCTTCCAATACTCGTTGATTATATAATTTTGAAATCTTCACCATTTGTTCAACATTATTTAAATTTTCACATTCTTTATGATTATAATCAACAAGTTTTAACCCAGATTGCCAATTCTTCTTATGTAAATTCAATAACATATTAGTTTCATAACTTGTTTTGTGATAATCAATATTTAATGAATAATAATGACGGTTTAATCCATGAATCAATGCTTGAATTGAAGGTTTATTTAAATGTCCTACGTTGGACGTAGATTGACGTGGTTCTTGACCCATCATTAATGTAGTAGTATCAATTGTTCTAAATGCATCAATAACAACTTTCCCCTTAACAGATTGAATAGGATCTATCACCACAGCTACAGCACGTTTATTCAATTGTTCAAATGATTGTTGAGTATTAACATCAACTGAAGATAACCAACATCCAAACCCAGGATGAGAATGATACCAGCCAACAACCATTTGATCTCTACCGGTTTGTCTCAACATATCCATCATTTTCGTTTGAAAAACATCATCAACGGCCTCAACAGAAACACCAGTACCTGATTGAGGCATGGCAAATACATCAAATACATGGATGGTGAATTCATCAATAAATTCTCCCAACATTAATCCCATAACTTCCATAGGAACTCCAGCACGTCCATGTTTTAACATTTTTAATAAAGCCAATGAAGAAATATATACGGTTTCAGCATTATCAATTGCTGGTCCGTCAGTTTGTGGTGGTGCTCCTCCACCTAATCCTGCACCAGATCCTAAAAGTCTTTGTAATCTTTCCATTTGATGTGTGTGTGTGTGGATTGTATGTGAATAAGTTGTGCTTATGGTGGCAATAGATGTTTGAAAATTCGGTGGGCAAAAAAAATGATATTGGGTAGTGTGCAGGAGATTTTAGAAAATATTGTCACGACATTAATGTGTCTGTCGCGACATTGATATTTAATCTCATATTCCGTGAATGTTGGTGTAGTAGGAATAGCTTGATTGTTGTATTCATACGATTGAAGTTAATCTAGTATATTTTAAAGGTTGTCTGTTTGAGTGTTTTTCAAATTGAGTTAGAGTTATATAATTATTGATATTTTTCTGCAAAGATTTATCAATACTCTTAAACAACTTAACCAAATACTCTAACTCACATACTAACCCTCCCCCCCCCACACACACACACCACTTCTAGTTCACCTTCCACGACTCTAATGTACATCGTCACCTCCCTGGAACGATGGTGAAATTTTGCAACTAAATTACATCTTCCGTTGTGAGGCCAAAAAAAATGCCGTATATGAGAAGAAAAAAAACCTTAATCTTAAGGCTCAACTGATTTATTTAATCGAATTACATTCCTTTTCTTTCTCCACTTTTCTTATTCAATAATGACTGCTGGCCCTACTTCGTTAATTGGTAAGAAATATCCTGCTAAACAACACGCAAGAAATGTGTTTAATCATTTCACTAATAAATCTTCAACTAAAGCGCAAGGTTTTTATTTCATTAGTGGAGAAGATTATGAATTGTACAAATATTGTGATCAAACCAAACCAATTAGACAAGATCGTTATTTCTTCTACTTAACTGGTTGTAATATCCCTGGTTCTCATGTATTATATGACACTGCTAAGGATTTACTTACACTTTATTTACCTAATATTGATCAAGAAGATATTATGTGGAGTGGATTACCCTTGTCTATTGACGATGCATTAAAAAAATTCGATGTTGATCAAGTTAAATATGCTGCTGATATTTCTCACGATTTAACTCTTGCTCGTAAGGCATTCACTACTGATATTAATCAATTTAATATTGAATATAAAGAATATCTTGTGGAAAAAGATTCTGATTTCTTTTATGCTCTTGATGAATCTAGATTAATTAAAGATGAATATGAAATTGAATTAATGAAACATGCTAGTAAAATTACTGATAATTGTCATTTAGCTGTGATGTCAGCTACTCCAATTGAAACCAATGAAACTCATATTCATGCGGAATTTACCTATCATGCAATTAGACAGGGGGCTAAGAATCAAAGTTATGATCCAATTTGTTGTAGTGGAGAGACTTGTTCTACTTTACATTGGGTCAAGAATGATGGAGAGATTACTCAAGATAAGAAAACAATTCTTATTGACGCAGGTGCTGAGTGGGAATGTTATGCTAGTGATGTTACTAGATGTTTCCCAATAAATGGAGATTGGACTAAAGAACATTTGGAAATTTATAACTTAGTATTGAAAATGCAAACTGAAGCTTATAAATTGATTAAACCAGGTGTTGCTTGGGAAGATGTTCATTTAAGAGCACATAAGGTATTAATTGAAGAGTTTATTAAATTAGGAATTTTCAAATCAGAGTACTCAGTTGAAGAATTATTTACTGCTAAAGCTAGTGCCAAGTTTTTCCCTCATGGATTAGGTCATGTATTAGGTATGGATACTCATGATGTTGCAGGAAATGCCAATTATTCTGATCCTGATCCTTTATTATGTTATTTAAGAATAAGAAGAGATTTACAAGTGGGAATGGTTGTTACAAATGAACCAGGGTGTTATTTCTCTCCATTTTTATTACAAGAAACTTTAGAAGATCCTGAAAAAATGAAATATATAAATAAAGATGTTTTAGATAAATATTGGTATGTTGGAGGAGTTAGAATTGAAGATGATGTTTTAATTACTGAAGATGGATATGAAATTTTTACAAAGATTACTAAAGATCCTAAAGAGATTTCTGAAATTGTCAAAAAAGGATTGGCCAGGGGTAAAGAAGGATTTCACATTGTTGTGTAGATATGTTTAGTTAATCGTTTCTTAAGAGACATTTTACCAGACAACATTTAGTAAATCTAAAAAATATTTCCAAATGTAAATAAACCCCCCCCCTTTAAAAAATTCAATTGCTGTCACTATAAATATCTTTGGAAATCTACATCTAATCTACATCTAATCTCCAAAACTTTCTTCTTGCCACTTTTTTTCAAATCATTCTATAACCCTGATTAAGTTCCAGTTGAGTTATATCGTAAGTCAACTCTGAATAAAGTAATTTGACTCTAAATCTACTGTGTTGTAAAGACTGTAGATCTAATATTAAATTACCATACTCAAATTTGGTTGAAGAAGAGACACCGACCAGAATTTCAAGTATTGTTTATAGATTGTTGTTATTTAATAATGTAAATTGCAAGAAGATTTCCAATTCTTCACTCATTCACTCGTTATGTTCCAGTTGAGTTAAATCTAGTTCCAAGTCTGTAAGCAAAGAGTTGATATTAAATCTACAAATTTACGAAACAGTCGATCTAATTTGAAATTCTCGAATATGAAATTGGATCAAGATAGAACCAATGCGAATCCCAAGTGATAACCTATAGTATCTAGTAATTATCCTGATTCTGGTAAACCCACTTATATGCACTACCTTCGGGTAAATCTCTCAATTTCGTTTGTGTGCGCATTTCAAAAAAAGAACACACATCACTATCCGCCCCCCCTCAAGTAAGTTAACTTTCATCAATTGTTACAAGATGGACGAAAATTACGACGTTATTGTATTAGGTACAGGATTAACCGAATGTATCCTTTCTGGTATTCTTTCCGTTGAAGGTAAAAAGGTTTTACATATTGATCGTCAAGATTTCTATGGTGGAGAATCAACCTCATTAAATATTTCTCAATTATATTCAAAATTCAAACCAAATGGTTCTAAACCTGATCTCAAGGGGAGAGATCGTGATTGGTGTATCGATTTGATTCCCAAGTTCCTTATGGCCAATGGAGAATTGACTAATATCTTGGTTCATACTGATGTTACAAGATATATTGAATTTAAACAAATTGCTGGTAGTTACGTTTATAGAAATGGAAGAATTGCTAAAGTCCCCGCAAGTGAAATGGAAGCTGTGAGATCTTCCTTGATGGGGATTTTCGAAAAGAGAAGAATGCAACAATTTTTACAATTTATTCAAAATTATGATGATGAAAATCCCAAGACTCATCATGGTTTTGATTTAGATAAGAATACCATGAATGAAATTTATTCCTATTATAGATTAGAAAATGGTACTAAGGATTTCATTGGTCATGCTATGGCCTTGTGGCATACAGATGATTATTTAAATGAAGTTGCTCGTCCAACTTATGAAAGAATTATTTTGTATGTTCAATCAGTTAATAAATATGGGAAATCTCCTTATATTTACCCCTTGTATGGTTTAGGAGAATTACCTCAAGGTTTTGCTAGATTGTCAGCAATTTATGGAGGTACCTATATGTTGGATACTCCAATTGACGAAGTTTTATATGAAGGTGAAGGAGATAACAAGAAATTTGCCGGGGTTGTTACTAAAGAAGGTACAGCCAAGGCACCAATTGTTATTGCTGATCCAACTTATTTCCCAGAATTGGTTTCCAAAGTTGGAGAAAAAGTAATTAGAGCAATTTGCATTTTAGATCATCCAGTTCCTGGTGTTGATTTGGATTCTTTACAATTAATTATTCCTCAAAATCAAGTTGGAAGAAAACATGATATTTATGTTGCTGTATTATCTGATGTTCATTGTGTTGTTCCTAAGGGGTATTATCTTGCTATTATATCAACAATTATTGAAACTGATAAACCTCATATTGAATTAGAACCAGCATTTAAATTATTAGGTCCAAGAATTGATACTTTAATGGGAATTGCTGAATTATATGAACCTATAAATGATGGAACTAAAAATGGAATTTATATTTCCAAAAGTTATGATTCTTCTTCTCATTTTGAACAAACTACTGATGATGTTAAAGATATTTATTTTAGAATTACTGGAAAGCCTTTGGAATTGAAGAAAAGACCAACTGCTGAAGAAGAAGAACATCAACTTCAAGGATTGTAGGTCAACTGAGTGAAGTTGGATGAAAGATGAGTTTTATTTTTGCACTTCTAATATATAATCAATTTGTTAAGTCACAGATAGTGAAACTATATCCTGTATACAATTCGGAATTATCTATTTCCGTTAACACAATTGCTTTTTTTTCCGTTGTGTTATCCGCCACAGAGATTGTCGATCTTTTCAATCGGTGCCGTATCGACTTATCTAGATTATGTAGCCGAGTAAAAATTTCTCTCTTTCACTTCTTTTTTCTTAACTACACTAGATGACCATCAGTCCTACATTCTACGACTCATTTAAAACAAAGTCAGGTAAAACAATTACTATTGGTACGGGTACTGGTACTAAATGGAAACGACAATTCAACAATAATCAAATAAATCAAGAATTAGTCAATCAAATTGTGTCAACAATTAATCTTGGATTCAACCACATTGATACTGCACAGGTGTACAATACTCATGAAGAAGTTGGTGAAGCCATCAAGAAATGTGGTGTGCCAAGACAAGATCTTTGGATTACTACGAAATATTGTCCTGGGTTATCTCAAGAAACACCAAGTGAAATTATTGATATTGCCTTGAAACAATTTGATACGGAATATATTGATTTGTTTTTAATTCATCATCCATTCTTTGGTGAAGATAATTCAGTTCTGCTTAATCAAGCTTGGTTACAATTAATTCAAGCTAAACAACAGGGGAAAATTAGAGAAATTGGAGTATCAAATTTCGCTTCAGTTCACATCGACGAGATTTTAAAAATTTCTCGTCAATTTGGTAGCGAATTCTATCCAAAAGTTAATCAGATTGAATTTCATCCTTTTTTACAAAATCAATCGACAAATATTGTTAAATATTGTCATGAAAATAATATCTTGATTGAAGCGTATAGTCCTTTAGCTCCATTATCTCGAGTTGGTAATAACAATCCTTTAATTCAATATTTAAAACCTTTGGAAGAAAAATATGAAAAAACTTCATCACAAATTTTACTTCGTTATGTGTTACAAAATAGTATTTTACCAATTACAACATCTTCTCAAGAAATTAGAATGAAACAATCATTGGATATTTTTGATTTTGAATTGAGTGACTCAGAAATTGACGAGATTAACGTTATAGGTCAAGCAAATCCATATCGAGCATTTTTTAAACAATATGATCATATGCTGTGAAGGGAGTTTTCCATGACTCTAAGTTTTGCGACCACCCGATTTTTTTATTGTCTAAATTGTTTCCGTCATTTTTTTTTTCTTTTCATTGTGTTCACCCCCACGGTTTTCAATTTTGTGTAACTGTTCATCACGCATTTTCTAGGTATGGTCATTTCTCGTTCATATTTAAATAGAATTGTAATTTCTTATTCAAAACTTCTTTAACAAATACAAAAAATAACAACTCAATTACTCGTCAACCATGACAATTACTGAATTAACAACAGTTTCAGGTGATCCAATTACTCTTGGTATAGGTACTGGTACTGTGGTAAAACATTTAAAATCCTCACAAGATCATAATGCCACCCTGGAAGAAATTGTCAAACTTTTAACTTATGCAATTAGTGTTGGCTATAACCATATTGACACAGCTGCTGTTTACAACACTCAACCTGAAGTTGGTAAGGCATTCTTTGAATCAGGAATTGATCGAGAAAAGATTTTCCTTTCAACAAAATTCTCCGTGTTTAACGATGAAGAAGAGAAAACAACAATTACCGCTACTCAATTTGTTGATTCTACTTTAAAGGAATTACGTACTGATTATATTGATTTATTATTAATCCATCATCCTTTCTTTGAACCTGATCATTCAGAACTGAAATATACCTTACAATCACTTTGGTTGGAATTTATTAATATTAAAAAATCAGGCAAAGTAAGATATATTGGAGTTTCCAATTTCTCAATTAGTCATTTAAGTTCAATCATCACTGTAAGTAAACCATTTGGTCGTGATTTTTTCCCGGTGGTGAATCAAATTGAATTTCATGCATGTTTACAAAATCAATCTCCGGATATTGTATCATTTTGTCAAATTAATCACATTTTGGTACATGGATACCTGCCATTGACTCCCTTGTTTAGATTACAAGAAGATAATGTGTTCTTACATAGATTATTAATGGATTTGGAAACAAAGTATAAGAAAACTAAAGCTCAGATTTTGTTAAGATATTGTTTGGATAAGGGAGTGTTGCCAATTACTACTTCTTGTAAGGAGACAAGATTAAAGGAGTGTATTGATGTTTACGATTTTAGTTTGGATGAAGGAGATATTGCCAAGATTGATAAGGAAGGTGCAAAATCAATTCATCAGGTTTATTATGTGGGGAAATATTAACTTAACTGAGACACTTTACTGAGCGATAGCGAAGTTAAGTGGATATTACTTTATGGTATCACTTTACTACCGACAATTATCAAACAGACACATTTTTTTCAGACATTATACTATCCCCTCCAAAATATTCAATATGCTCATACTACTAGATTTGTTAGTTACTTTGTTTTCTTTTGTTTTTTTATATATATTTAATAAACATCTAATATCTACGGAACTATATGTTTCGATAAGTCATGTTTTGGTGCTTCAGCTTCCAGTAAAAACTTGGTTTCAATATGTTTACCAATCATCAACAGATCCTTCTCTAAATCAATAACACATCTATGTCTTCTTAACATATCTAACCCAAATAATATCCCGGTACTTGTATTCACCACATGAAATGAACATGGTAGTTCAATATCTCCAATGGTAATTGGAACACTATGAATCTTACCAGCAATTTTTTGAGATCCTACACCTATAGCTTGTCCTTGAAATCTGGTGTCAATCAACCTTGTCACACCTACTCTTTCAGCAATTTCTTCACTTATAGTAGTCATGGCAGCTCCAGAATCAACCAATGCAGTAACTTCAACACCATTAATTTTCAATTTAATATAGAGCATATTTACTGAAGTAAATGACTCGGGGGAGATTTCCCAAGCAAGTTTCATATTCTCTTCAATTTGTTCTTGTCGGATTAATTCGAGGATTCTTGCTTGATTGGCAGGATCATCCGGGTTTTGTTGAAGTCGAAGTAATTCTTGTTGAGCTTCAAGATTACGTTGAGAATCTTGTTGGATTTGGGCAAGGATTATATTGCGGAAATCTTCAGGGTTGTTGATTGCTGCGTGAAGTTCTGGTTGTTGAAATTGAATCTGGGCAAGCATATTGGGATCGTTTAACATTTGTTGTCGAGAGAATTCAATTCTTTGGTAGAGTTCTTGTTCAGGGGAGGGTTGAGTGGGAGCCACAGGAGCTGCAGCTGACACAGTACCTGCTTGTTGCTGTTGCTTAGTTAACAACAACAAATCGTCATTTTTAATCCCCAACTCACCCAACTCCTTGGTATCCCCCTGTAATAACCTCCCATTTAAATAAATTCTTTGATCATTTGGATCTAAATCAGTTTCAGCTTGTAAATATATCTTTAGATCGGATAATGCTAACGATTCCAGGATCTCAATAGTGAATATATCACCAGTATCTTCACGAGAAATTGTAAGTTGCATAGTTATGTTGTTGTTCCTTTCTGACAAATGTAAATAATCGCGAATTTTATCAGACAATTTATACTGAAAAACTCATTCGCCTTCAAAGTGGCGAATTAACAAATCAACCACAAACAATAGACAAATAAATTATGACAGGAAAACCATGGAAAGTCAAAGAACTACTACAAATAATCATCTTCTCTATTTTAATCATACATTCTATTTACAATACAAAAACGGTAATAACCAGATTCACCAACTTTTACACTGTATCAGGAATAATCATAGCAACATGAGCACCATTCAATAACATTTTCTTGATTGAGTCACTTTTGGTTCCTTCATTATCAGTCTCAATTACATCTTGTAATACCATATTTACATAATCATCAAATCCAATTAATTTGCCATAAAATTCTTTATCTGAAGTCATAATAACTCGGATTTTATTACCTACGGACTTATCGATTATTTCTAATGGTAATATTGGTTGTTCAATTTCTTCTGACATTGGTTATTGTGTGTGTCTTGCGTATGTTGATGCTAGTTGATGGATTAAAGATGTGTTTTTTTTCTGTTTGAAAAACTTGATTGGTGTGAAGTTACCCGACTTTCTTCCATAATCCGACATTTCTCGATTTCCAACCTTCAAAATCAATTAATGCTTGCATACATCCCCATTCGGTAATTTTATCTTGTAACCAAACTAAATTGACGGGTTTGGTTAAATAATCATTACACCCTGCAGTCAAGGCATTTTTTCTATCGACGGAACTATTTGACGATGCAGTTAATGCCACAATAATCACAGGCGATCTAAATACATTCAAATCGAGTTTATCTTGATCTTTTAATTGTTCATTTGAATTTATTGTCAGTAATTCATTAGGATCAAATACTCCAATTTTATTTAATTTTTCTAAATGTCGTATTTCTTTGGTCGCTTCAATGCCTGATTTAACTGGTAGTTGAATATCCATAAGTACTAAATGAAACCCACCACTTCTCCATTTATCAATTGCTTCTTGTCCATTCTTGGCAATTTGATAATGGATTTTCCGTTTACGTAAAAATGCTCCAAGAATTGCTTGATTAATTGCATTATCTTCAACTATGAGGACTGAAATTGATGGGAGAACTTTGTCCTTGGCAGCATCAGGCTTAACTTTGTCCTCTTTCTTGAGTTGTTCCTTGGAAGATGTTTTCTTGATTGTGCTTCTATCTTCTTTTTCCTTATACGTTTCCTCCTTTTCTGTAACTTCCAGAGTTTCTTCTTCAATGACATCTTCTCCCAGTTTACCTATATCTTCTTTTTGAAAGCTTTCCGAACCAAAATTATCATAAAGTGATTGATTTCGTTTTTTATTATTGCCAGTTCCAGCACCTGCCAAGGAGAAATTCTTGGGTAACAAAAGAACAGCTTTGGGATTTTCCCCTGTTGCATTCTCGGTGTTTAAATTCACATTGTTAGATAGTGGAGAACTTAATGGATTAGAATGTGATCTTCGATGATGACTATTAATCAAAGAACTTGGCGACACTGACATTTCTCGAATATTATATGTGCTTCTAGGATATTTCGCCAGTTGTGGTTGTTGATTATAATATTGATTCAGAATTTGCAGTGGCGAACGTTTAACTTGTATTGGTTGAGGATGTTTCACATTATGATTATAAAGTTTTAAAAATTGTGTATCTCTTGGTGTTACCATTTGTTCAGCAATATGAGGTTCAGAATACCTGGCAGGAACATAACTTGGAGCTCGTTCATTTACAACTTCAATAATCAAGGCTTCATGTAAACTCATTCCTTGAGGATAATATGTATCAATCACTTGCCAAACATTTCTATCTGGGTCTAACCTTATAACATTATTCTTGGCAAGTTTACTGTTAACTGGAGATGTTGGTGTTTGTTCAATTAATAATTGAATATCAGCCACATCAGCAAAACTAGCAATACTATGAGGATATTTCGAAATGATTGCTGTTTTTAAATCATCGATTATATCATGAGAATAGGCCAATACTGTTGTTGGTGTACCATTAGGTAGTTTAACCCAAACTCTTCGAGGGTATGCTTGCTGTTGTTGTTGTTGCTGCTGTTGTTGAGGTGTTTGAAGGGGTTTTCCAGTATACAGTTCTGATGCCGATATAGCCAACTTTGTTGAATCTTCCAATTTTAAATGTTTGGGCTTCTTATCTTCATTTGAAGTTCCTGTTGTGGGATACTTGTTATTTGGAAACACTGTGGTGGCTACATTTTTCAAAGCACCTGATATTGTATTGGAAAAAGTCGATGAGTTGTTATCTGGATATTGATTCATTTCTAACTGTGTAGTATAAGCCAAGTAGTCTTTGTTGTCGTTGCGCAATGTAAAGTATTCAACTGTAAATTTCAAAACTAAGGCGGTGGGTCACTGGAAAGTTACAACCAGGTTTGGTGCAGGACAAAAAAAATACACACTATATTAAAAAACGCTATATAAATTATTCCCAATCATCTTCTTCTACATCGGGTGTCTCTTTAACTTCTGACTTTGTTACTGCTACTGCTTTCTTTGGTTCTGTCTTCTTTGGTTCTGTCTTCTTTGGTTCTGTCTTCTTAGGTGCTTCTTCCTCTGCTTGAGGTGCTGCTTCCTTTGGCTCCTCCTTTGGTGCTTCTTCAAAATCATCATCATCATCCCAAGTAAAATCTTCTTCTTCCTCTTCACTATCTTCTTTCGTTGATGAATCTCGTTTATCTTCTTCCAACAAAGCTTTCCTCTTTTGTTCTAATTCTTTAAGTTTTTCATCATTCTTAAAATATCTATACCAAAACAAATTATATGATATTTCCACGGGCACCAATTCATTCATGGTCTTGGTCAATGCTGGGTATTTCTCCAACAACTGAGAAATCTCATTTGTCTTGTCATCAGCTTGAAATTTTTCAATTTCATTAGCATTATCCAAATCCAGAACCACATAATACTGTTTCGTGGTATGTAATTTAAATAAATCATTTTCATAACGAGAAGTACCATAATCATTTAAATTATTCAATGGAGAATCAAATAAAACTTCCTTCTTTTCTTCTTCCTGAGCAACTTCTGGAGATATTGTAATTACATTGGAAAAATATGACGCAAATGAACTAAGGTATTTCCCAGCTGCATTTTCAACTTTCTCCAATTTCGAATCCAATACATCTAACGCAGTATTGGCTTGGTTTGACAACGCCCCAAGTTCCTGTTTAACATCATCCAATTTAATATGTTTAACTTGATCTTCAATACTTTTCAAATTTTCCTTAATATGAGTAGTTGTAGTTGAATTATTTAAATTTTCTCTGGTACTATTCAATTGATCAAGTAAATTCTGTTTATATTCATCAAGTTTATATTTTTCTTGTAATTCACTAGCTGATTTACTTGTAGCACTCCATAATGACAGAAATTTATCTTGAACTGAATTATAAACCGCATCTATATCTTCTTGTAATTTCTCTATTGCTTGGGGTGTGGTTTCATTTGGACTTGCATCCGGTTCCGGTTCAACGTTGTAAGGGTCAATCAAATCCATGGTGACTGTACAGTGTAGAGTGCTATGCTGTTCGTTTATTTTTTTTGTAAAAACGAGTGATTTAACCCCGTGTTGGCGCTACCAATATATTTTCCTTGACTTTGGACTTTGTATATGACATGGTAAACAAACAAACTTCGGATGATCATAACTATGGATATACCAATATTGTGAGAAGATTAGAAACATATGCATGAATATGAATTAACGCTTCTGCATTTCTTGTGACAGAGATTGCAAACGGTTTTTGAACATGTTTCCCTCCATACAGAAGCCGTGTATATTAAAAGTACGATTACATAATTAAGCAATGCCTTTAGAAATTAAAAAAAAAAAAGAAACCACAAACTGGAGGATTGTGGGGTATCTAATGACACCTTAGAAAGAACCGTTTCAATATTGCCCCTCATCGAAGTAGATGCCTCGCTGAGCATTGCATACTCGGTTATAATGTGCATGTTTTAGTATTTGACTATCAATGACAAAGTCATGATATCACAATCTTATCAATTGTTATCAAGGTTCATTCAAACTATCGTAAATGTAAAGATAACCAATGCAAATTCCCATTCATATCCCTTTACCGGAAACACGCGATTGCCGTGGAAGTACACAAAACGCATCTAGATCTTTACTAATCTCTGTCTTTTTTTTTGCATATGTCGTTGTAACCCTTTTTGTTTAACAAAATCGGGTTAAGAAAATATTATCTATTTTTTTTCCTGGGCATACGGCGTTTGAGAGCGACTATTTCATTGTTTGAAAATCTCAACTTAGCAATTAATTTAAAGTCACACCGTATTCACCTAGGGAAATAGATGGCGATACTTTACCTTCCTAGCGTAAACACAGATCTGATGCCGTTGATATCAAGAGTTACAAATACAAAAAAAATGTGGAGAAGTTTGGGGTTGGAAAAGGTGTTCGAGAACTTTGTCAGATTAACGTAATTTTTTGTACTTGACTAAAACAGTTAACATAACCGATCGTGCCTGAATTTTGTTTGTGTCATAGTTTAAAAGTATATTTCTTATCTAAAGATTATCCAAGATTAAATATGATATCTCTTCAGGATATAGATAGCGACTAATCTCATGGTTAGAACTTAGCGAGAACAATCTTGGTGTTAAATAATATCTCACCGGAGTATTAAAAAAATGCCTTACGTTTTGATAAGGGGACATCTTTAAGACAATGGCAAAAAAAAAAAAGAAAAGAAAAAAAGAAATCGCAGACAACAACTGGAGTTAAAAAATAAATTGTATTCCGGTGCTAAAAAATGTCTCCATCTGTATCTGGTCCCATTTATTCAACAATCAATAAATTACATTGTCGTTTCATATCAATAATGGTTTAATCGATTGTTCAAGAATTTTTTTTCCAGGATGATATAAATATTCAGTATTTCCCCAGAATTTACTCTTTTTCTGATTATATAATTCCATTGGCTGCTAAATTTATCAAAAATGGATTCTAAACATCATTTAGGAATAATGAGAGGAAATGAAGTTAATCTTTCCATCTCCATTTCCAATTCAAAGATTGTAGATATGGATGAGAAAACTGGGAATATACATGAAGTGATATCTTCAGGGTCCAATTCTGATTTCGATTATTCTGAAAAGACTCTTGAACGAGGATTAAAATCAAGACATGTTCAGTTGATTGCTATAGGTGGTGCTATCGGTACTGGTTTATTCGTTGGTTCCTCTGTGGTATTGACTACTTGTGGTCCTGCTTCTTTATTCCTTGCCTATTGTGTTATGTCTACTGTTATTTATTTTGTCATGCAAATGTTAGCAGAAATGACTACATTCTTACCCTTACCAGGTAATGGTCCTCAAGCATTTGTTAATGATTATTTGTCAAATTCATTTGGGTTTGCTATTGGTTATAATTATTGGTATGCATTTAGTATTTTAATTGCTGCTGAAGTCACTGCCGCTGCTTTGGTTATTGAGTATTGGATAACTTCAGTTAATATAGCTGTTTGGATTACTATCTTGTTGGTATTAATCATTGGTCTTAATCTTATTTCTGTCAAGTTCTTTGGTGAATCGGAATTTTGGTTTGCTTCAATTAAGTTAATTGCATTGTCAGGGTTGATCATCTTGGGTATTGTTCTTTTCTTTGGTGGAGGTCCAAACCATGACAGACTTGGATTTAGATATTGGAAACATGGTGCATTTAAAGAACATCTTGTTGGAGGGTCTACAGGTAGATTCTTGGGATTTTGGACTGCCTTGATTAAGTCTGGATTTGCTTTTATTTGTTCTCCAGAATTGGTTTCTACTGCTGGAGGTGAATGTTATAAACCAAGAAAAAACTTACCCAAAGCTGCTCGTAGATTTATTTACCGATTGGCATTCTTCTATGTTCTTGGTACGTTAATCATTGGTGTTATTGTTAGTTCCAACGATCCTAATTTGATTGGAGCAAATACTAATGATGCTTCCGGTTCTCCCTTTGTTATTGGTATTAAGAATGCAGGTATTCCTGTTTTAAACCATATTATTAATGCAGTTATCTTGACTTCTGCTGCTTCTGCTGGTAATTCCTTTTTGTATTCATCCTCAAGAGCATTATTTTCAATTGCTCAAAGAGGTTCAGCACCAAAGATTTTCACCAAGGTTAATAGATTTGGTGTGCCATATTTTGCAGTTGCTGCTTCTTCTTCATTTGGATTTCTTTCATATTTAAACTGTTCTTCTGCCTCGGCTACTGTGTTTAACTGGTTTTCCAACATTTCAACAATGTCTGGGTTCCTTTCTTGGATTATGGTCTCTTGGGCATATTTACGTTGGAGAAAAGCCATCAATTACCATAATCTTTCTGATAGAGTCACATTCAAAACTCCATTACAACCATATGGTGCATACTATGTATTGTTTATGATTTCCCTTATCACTATCACTAATGGATACGCTGTATTCCTTGATTTCAATGTTGGTGATTTCTTAGCTTCATATATTACATTCCCAATTATTGTCGCATTATATGTTGGTCATAGAATATATGATTACAAGGTTAATGGAGTTACACTGTGGCTTAGACCTATGGATAGAATTGATTTGGTTACTGGGTTAGATTTGGTAGAAGAGGAAGATGCAAATTCTCCTGAACCTATACCAAAGAATTTTGCTGAGAAGATTTGGTACTGGATTGCTTAGAGTCTTCTTTAGAGTTTATATGTATAATAAATTTATTAAGTATTTACTGTAGTGTTTGTTTTGTGTTAGGGGTTTGTAGCTCCGCCAGTCCGGTTTTTCTGTCTTTCCGCAGTGTTATAACTGATAGAAAATTCCACCAAGCATAAGAAGAAGTTTTGCCACAGTAAACATGACTCAATCTCTAGTTAAGAATTGTTTACTTACAATTCAAAATGCCAAATTTAAACCAGACACATTATTGAAAACTCCATTCATATTCACAAATCCTATAAAGAATTTCCAAATATATCGACCAAGTGTTGCTGAATCAACTTCCCTCTGGACCATCACGGGTCCATACAAGACAAATTTTTTGAAAATCGTAGCTGGGAATTATATTTCTCTTCCTCCATTATCAAGAAAATACAATGAATCTATGTCAATTCAATTTCTTAATTTTCGAGATACTTCTGGGTTAGATAAAGTTCACATGTCTGCCAGGTATGAAACCTATTCATATCGGGGAGATATGGAAATGAAAGATGATGTAAATAGTGTTGTTAATTATATCACAGGTTTAAACAATTATAATGTCAAGGATAAAGACATTTCACGAGAATATGTTGATTTATTATTGGAATTGTTTAATTTAAAACATTTACAAAATAAATGGATTAATTCCTTGAGTAATGGACAATTACGTCGGGCAAGAATTGCCAAATCGTTAATTGAAAAACCCCAGTTATTAATTATAGATGATCCATTTTTAGGGTTAGATCCTACAAATACTCTTAGTGTAAGTGAAGCATTAAACAATGTAAGTAAAGAATTAGATATCAGTGTTGTTTTAGGATTACGAGTTCAAGATGATATACCTTCTTGGATTAATAGTTTAGGATATGTGGATGAATCTGGTTTGAAAGTAGGGGGGTTGACACTGGATGTTAGTACTGAATTTCATAAACATACTGGAAAATTAGAAAACATCCATCACGAACATGAAAAGTTTCATATGAAACCAATAGAATATGAACCAATAACTAATCAAGACTTGATTGAACCTATCCATATCGAGTTTAACAATGCAGCAGTGGCCTATAAAGGATTAGTCATATTACAAGACTTCAATTGGAAAATCCCTCAGGGAAGTAAATGGAGAATTCTTGGTAATAATGGAACTGGGAAAACCACCATTCTTTCATTAATCACGGGCGACCATCCGCAATCTTGGAAATCAGTCATATCTGTAAATGGTCAATTAAGAAAAACTGGTTGTGGTGTAGGATTTTTCGATGTTAATAATTCTATTGGGATAAGTTCACCGGAATTGCATGCATTGGTCCCACAACATACTCGTACAATGTTCGAGATTATATATAATGGACTTGTCAAGGATGTAGGAAATTCAAACTTCTCCTTCAAGGGAAGTTCAGAAAGTATTCCACGAGAATCCCGCAAATATCTTGCAAGATTTCAAGAGAGATTAAACAAATACGGTAATACCAAATTTATTGATCTTACTATGACCGATCAAAAATTGGCCTTGTTTTTACGAGCAATTATTAAACAACCAGATATCTTGATATTGGATGAAGCATTTTCCTGTATGGAAGATGAAGAAATAATGATGAAATGTCATGATATAATTGAAAATGATTTACCAAGTACTACAACTGTTTTAACTATTGGACATTTAGATTGGGAAATTCCAAAATGTGATTATATGATTAAATTACATGGTGATGAACAAAGAAAATATTCTATATATAAACTAGTTTGAACGATAGTAAAATAAATAACGATATTATTTTTTTCAGGTAATTCTAAGCCGAACACAAGTATCTCAATTGTTTAAACTTTCCTAAACACCTTTGCCACAGTTACTATATAAACGGGTTGCAAATAGAAAAAAAAAATCTTTTCATCAACAATAATGACGGAGAATACTCCTTCATCAATACTATCAAACATCCGAGAAGCTCAAGAAAAAGCATTACACCATAGACTACAAGTTAGGGAATGGGTGCAACAACTTCGTCAAATTGAACGAGAAAGTCTGAAATTAATTGTTGACCAGTGCAAATTAGATAAACAACTACATTATTTAACTTTAAAGCAAGCTGAACTTGCTATTGAAAAGGAAAATTTGAAACGACAATTGAGAGCCACTGCAGTTGAATTATATACTGGAGAAATAAATAATCAGCCAATTAAACCAAACGATGATTCTACAAATGTTTCCACTCCCGAGAAAACTTTCACTCTTCCAAAGACCATAACAATTCCAATACAAGAGGGACAATTAAATTTAAACATTTATGCTCCGCCTAATTCTAATGTCAAGGTTATAAGACCGGTTGGAAAAGTAGACATGAGCCAGTGGGGTAGATTCAAAGGATTTGTGAAACGAACATTTACAGAAAAGAATTCTCATGAGTTTCTGTTGGAATTGAAGAAGAAGTAGTGTTCTGTTGGTTTATACGGTATATATATAGTAGATGTATATACTAATTTAATGTTAAACAGTATAACTCTCTAATCATAGCAAAAACTGAGCATAACTTGGATGTTCCTGATATTTCTCTAAACTATAAAAATGGGTGCAAACAAAAAAGATTTTCTGAAGAGGAAAAACCAATGGTATTATCGATTTCTCGCTTATAAGATAATGAAACTGCCAAAACGACTAGAAATCCAACCACTCAAACGAGAAAATTAAGGTTTCCGAAAAGAAGTGTTCAGATGGGTTGGTCATGTAAATGCCTATAGTAAAGATAATTATGCTCTTAAACATGAAAAGGATAAGTTACTAGATGATCAAAAAATGAACCGTCTACTCGAGATGCTAAACAACTGAAGGACGGTGGTAGTTTAGATTTAACGATTCTTTCTTCTAATCTGAAAGCTCCATTTACTCTTAGAGTGTTGACTACTCCGACTCCTCCTAGTCCAAGTAAATTACTTTTACAAGTTCCAAATGATTGGTATGTGGAAATGGGAACAACTAAAAGAGCAAGTAAATGTGAAAAATTCAAACGATGTGAAGGGATCCTCAGAAAAATAATTGTAAGTTGAAATAATTAGAAGTCGGTATATAAACAAACTCCACTCTTAAACTAATGCAATATTTAAACCCTTTATGATCAAATAAACATTTAACTCTTCCTGCACTCTGCCGGTGTTACATTTCTTATTTCCGTTGCAACCGATTACTGTTACACGCGTATTATTTTTTGGTCCGCGGTTTTTAAACAAAGACCACCCAAAAAAAATAATACAAAAAAAAAAAAAGAAAAAAAAATTTCGAGGAATAAAAATTTCAGTTTCATCAACACACACCAGAACAAGAGAAGAAAAAAAAAAAAAAACTAACCGACTAAGCATTGCAAGACCTATTCCCCTTTTTACTTTTTGTCGACGTCATAACTACTTAGCCACAACTACACATACTACCACGCCTTGTGCATAACTGTATCTCCCAAATATACAAGAGAAAGTTGTAGTAGATTCAAGTTATTTAACCTATTCCCAGTCACTCTTTTTTTTTAAAACCAAAGTTGCCCCTTTTTTTGTTTGACAACACGATACCCAACCACATTCGTTAATAGAGACCACAAACTATGAATGATAAACATTACACGAAAGAAATCCCTAATGCTCCTCATGATGATAGACCTCAAGAAGTTATTTCTGATTTAGAATATGGGAAATTAACTAGCAAGGAATACTTGTATGTTTCTAAACATCCTGTAGGAGAACCTTTACCTACACCAATAGATGACGAACCTCCTTATATTATTTATATTGCCACATATATAAGTTATCTTATTTTAATTATAATTGGTCATATTCGAGATTTCTTTGGGAAATTATTCAAACCTAAAGAATATGAAGATTTAATCGAGAAAAATGGATATGCTCCTTGGTATGATGGATTTGAAAGTTTTTATGTTCGTAGATTGAAAACGAGAATTGATGATTGTTTCGCTAGACCTATTCATGGTGCTCCTGGAAGATTTATCAAATGTTTTAATAGAATTAGATATGGGAAAACAGGATATCTTTATGATGGTACTTCCAAAGAATGTCTTAATTTATCGTCGTATAATTATCTTGGTTTTGCTCAATCTTCAGGTGTTTGTACCGATTATGCCTTGAAAATTACTGAGGAATATGGTACTTCTGGTTGTTCTCCCAGGACTTATTGTGGTACTACTGATTTACATAAACAATGTGAAGAAATTATTGCTGATTTTGTTGGTAAAGAAGATGCAATTATTGTTAGTCAAGGTTATGGAACTAATGCTAATTTATTTGCTTCTTTAGCTGATTCCAAGACTTTGGTTATCAGTGATGAATTAAACCATGCTAGTATTAGATTTGGAATTAGATTATCTGGAGCATTAGTTAAAGTTTTCAAACATAATGATATGAATGATTTAGAAAAATTATTAAGAAATCAAATTAGTCAAGGACAACCCAAAACTCATAGACCTTGGAAAAAAATTATTATTGCTGTTGAAGGATTATATTCTATGGAAGGTAATATGTGTAATTTACCTCGACTTGTTGAATTAAAAGAGAAATATAAATGTTATTTATTTGTTGATGAAGCTCATTCTGTAGGTGCATTAGGTCCTGAAGGTCGTGGTATTTGTGATTATTTTTCCATTGACCCTAAAAGAATAGATTTATTAATGGGGACATTTACAAAATCATTTGGAGCTACTGGAGGTTATATTGCTGCTGATAAATCAATAATTGAAAAAATGAGAATAAATTATATTACTCAATCATATTCTGAAGTTGTTCCTCCTCCAGTATTGGCTCAAATTATATCTTCATTAAGCGTCATCAAAGGAGAATTAAATCCAGGAGAAGGTCAAGAAAGATTACAAAGAATTGCATTTAACTCACGTTATCTTAGATTGGGATTGAAAAAATTGGGATTTATTGTTTATGGAGCTGATGATTCTCCCGTTATACCTGTATTGTTATTTTTACCTGCAAAAATGCCTGCAGTTTCTAGAATGCTTTATGATATGGGAATTGCTGTAGTTATTGTGAGTTACCCAGCAACACCATTAATTAGTGCAAGAGCCAGATTATGTGTTAGTTCAGCATTAACTAAAGAAGATTTGGATTATGTTTTAACTAAATTTAATGAAATTGGGGATTTAGTATTTTTGAAATTTAGTAGTGGAATTGCCGGTGGTTCAAAAGTAAAGGGACAACCTCCAAGATGGTCAATTGAAGATGTATTGGCTACAAATGTTGAAGATTGTAAAAAGCCAAATTTAACGTAGTATTTCTGTACTTTAATATTTTTCCTCCCTTTGTATAGAAGTATACTTTAAAAGAAAAAGTGTAATTAGTTAAAAGATAATTTTCACTCCTGCATAAAAATCAACATCTTGGAAAGGTATCCAAGAAGCACAAGCTTACAACACAACATGTCTAATATACCAGAACCTTTAATTCCTCCACTTCGATTTAATCTGATTGAAGCTAATCTATATCGAGGAGCATATCCTCGAGAAGTTAACCTCCCATTTCTTGAAACATTACGACTTAAAACAATAATCAGTCTTACACCCAATCCAATAACCCTTGAGACAGATGCCAAACTATATCAATTTGCTCATGATAATAAAATCAGATTAGTTCATCTAGAATGTGCTCCTGCTGGTAAGGGAAAGAAACGAGGTGTCCCTTTAGAATATCATACAATACTTACAGCAATTAATTTTATGATACATAATAAACATCAACCAGTTTATGTACATTGTTTAAATGGAGGACAAGTTACCAGTTTACTAGTGGCTTGCTTGAGGAAATTACAATTTTGGTCGTTGATTTCCATTTTCAATGAATTTATTAATTTTACGACAAATATAACTGTTAATGACCGTAGTTTTGTTGAAG
The DNA here is from genome assembly GCA_002911495.2 of Spathaspora sp. UFMG-CM-Y285. Classification (NCBI taxonomy): domain Eukaryota; kingdom Fungi; phylum Ascomycota; class Pichiomycetes; order Serinales; family Debaryomycetaceae; genus Spathaspora; species Spathaspora sp. UFMG-CM-Y285. Next base: position 52,639 of record PPUV02000013.1, read on the forward strand.
GGTTTAAAGGGGAAATTAATATTGATCCAGATGATAAAGTAGATTGGCTTTGGGTGGGAGTTAGTAAACATGTTATTGGAACTCATCCTAAATTGAAAGTTATTGAAGCAAAGTCCTTTGAACTAGAAAACCTACACTAGCGTAGATATCCAACTTTGTAAATATTTAGAACATATACATAACGACTTTTACAGATTCTAGTTGTTTCATTGTTTCTATATCTATTTACTTATACTCTCTGGAAAAACAAACAATAAGCGTTCTTATTCAATACCTTACTTTCAGAACAATTATACGTAATCTTGGAATCATCGAAATAACACCAACCTCTTCCATCATGTTTATATACATACGAAGTATAATGTCCTGTAGTTAAATTACCAAAATGATTAGCAACACCAAATAATTTATATTTGAAAGGTGGTACTTGATTTCTTACTGGGAATGTTTCCAACATTTGTCTTTCTTTTTCAATACTCATAGGATTATTTGGGTTGATAGACGTCCCCACGTCAGGCCAATACTTTGTTAAATCAAGTTCACTTGCAACAGGATAGGTGACAAATGTTTCCAACTTGTTAAACCTTCCATCATAAGTCATTTTAAATCGTTTGAAATTAATAATTAAAACTTGAGGTAATCGAGTTATTGCAATTTTCTTGGTCAGTTTTGTAAATCGTTTACACTTGGGACAGTGCCATTTATTATTATCATCCAACAATTCAATTGTTGTAAATTCTTCTAAACAATCTTGCAAGGAGACTTTTGTGGAGTTGTTCAACTTTTCTGGAATAGGCAAGGACAATATGGAAAAGGAATTATATGTAGTTGAAGTCATAGTGCATTCCAAACATTTCAATTGCGACAAGAATTGACCTTGGAAATAATCAACAATAACTGAAAAATTCAACTTTAAATACCTCTCCCACTCAATAGTTGAAGCTAATCTTACAGGTAATGTCTCTCTACTCTTTTCTTGTTCGGGAGTCAATTCCGAAATTAATTTCTTTTCTCTAGGATCAAGTATTGCCATTTGATTAAGATCTTCATGTAATGTATCCAATAAGAAATTTAAAAACTCAATACAATCTTGCTGATCAAATGTAGCAAATTGTTTACTGGGAGAAATTGATCCCATTATTCGTTTAAACTTACTTGGATTGAATACTTTACCATTCGAATTAAACATATTGGATAATAAATCAACAAATTGAACTGTGAGTATTCCCTTGGAACCTAATTTGTTGTTTAAGTTGATATGTTGTTTATATGAATCGGTAAATGAATCTGTAAGTGAGGGAAAGAAAAATGTTGTCAATTGTTGTGTTGCTCCAAGACATTGTAATACACAATTCATATAACATGAATTGCCAAGATTGACTAACCCAGTGGTATACAGATCGAGGAAGGTGGTGGTTTTCTTGGGCAATTTAGGTGATGTTGTGATTGGTTTTGTATATGTTGGTGGTTTTTCAGGTAATGCTGGAGGTGTATAAGGAACTATACCTTGAACTGTGGGTATTTTAGCGGGTAATGGGGGAGCAGTGACTGTTGTGATAGTTGGTTCTTGTACTGGAGTTGTTTTTTGTTCAACTGGTGCTAGTGCTTGTGCTTGTTTTGGAGTGGTTTCTCTTGATCTTGGAGTAGGTGGTAAAACCGCTTCAGGTTGTGATTTAATTGGACTTGTGGAAACAATAAATTCATGATTATTCCTTCTATTAACAGGTCTTACATAGTTTACTTCCTTTTGTTCCTTATTTGAAGTGATATATTCTCCAAAACTCGTCAAATATGTATCCAGTTTAGTGGTATTTGCTGACCCATTTTCCACTGGAGATGAAACTATAGAATCGGCACCAAACTGATTATACCAGTTGAGTACACCACCTAGTAAATAGCAGGGAAGAATCTTTGGTCGGGAACTTATATATTTATTACGAAACATAAGTAATTCAATCAATTCATCAAACGGGGATACTTCAAGCATGCTTTGGAATCTATCTTGTCCACATTTGTAATTGTAAATCACAACTAAATCATACCTATGTCTATTTTGAAATCGAATAAATTGTTCTGAAGGTAGAGTATTTTTTAGAATTTCTTCTAATTCCAAATCAGTATCTTGAGAAGTTAAACCAGCGACTTGTTTTGGTTCTATATTGACAATATCTTGAAATTTTATATGATTATAAAGAAAATCTTTCTTGGGTCGATAGTCAATAAGTAATAGTTTGGAATTTAGCAAACCATGTAATTCTTGAGCTGTAATTTGATCTTTATATTTAAACTGAGAAATTTCATTCACTTGTTCCTTACCTTGTAATTCTCTAAATCTACTTAATAAAGGATCTTCACTATTCGGAACAAGTACTTGATTCTGAATAAAACCTTCAATTTGTTCAAAACTCTCTCGTTTATTAAGCAATGTTGTTTCAGTTTCATGGTAAATTTCTCTATTTTTATCATTAACAAACTTTTTAGTTACAGTTAATAATTGAGCAGCTGTCATATATGCCACATAAGCTATTTCATAATCACAATATCCTATTCGATTCAAGGTTTTAATTTGTTTATTGAATATTTGTAATAATGTAATTTGATTATCCATTAACTTGGAAAACCCCTTAGCTTGGGACACGGTGGTTTTAACCAAGGTTGAACTTATCAATTTAAGCTCAGTTAGTGGTTTCATGGTGTATATATATATTATTGGTTGTGCATTAGCTAGTATATCAAGTAACCTCTTAGTAAATTGCCTTTGGAAATGCGTGGAGAGAGTTAGAAAATCAAAAAAACGGGGTCGTGCGAAAGTGCACAATTTCAATGACTGCAAAAAAAAAAACGAAGCTAAGTACAACTATAAAATCCAGCTAATCCTTGATCAAATCCCAGTTCCCATTCCCATATAAAGTTCAGATTACCCTTTGCACGAATATGCTCTTGTAATCTTGCATTTTTCCATGCATGTTTCCTTCCAATTCTTGAACCTTGAAATTTGGCAAATTCATTAGCATCAGCCCAAGCAGTGATAAATCCATCCTTAAATCTATCATGTTGGTATTTCTCATGAGGATCGGCTGAATGCCAATAATTGACATGTCCATCATACGCTTGTTGTAAAGCATGGTCAAAATCTTCTTTACTTGGAAGATTTACTATTGTATGGGGAGCCAGTAATGCTCCCATTTCAGTCATGACTTTTAAATCCCATTCACCTCCATGACCAGATTGAAATTTAAATGTCCAAAAATATGTTCCACATGTGCGTTCTTGCATTAATTCACATTGACGTTTACCATATGCACATACTAAGTCATTGCGATTTTCCTTAGTCCTATTCCAAGAAGCTTCATCAATTACACAAGAATACTCTCCCACAATAATATCTACACCTTTACCATTATCTGTCAAATTGGTTAGAAGATCTGATTGTAAATCTTGAATAATTTGTTGAGGTGGCTTTTGTTTATCTTTATCATCAAAACATCTATAACTATGATGATCAACTATAACACCAATATTTGACCCATCTTGTTGTTGTTCTTGTATCCATTTAACCCATTGGTCGGTCCACCACCCATCGGATATAATTACAGGTATTGACTTATCCTTGGTTCTAATTTCATTGATAGCAGCACCATAATATTTGCTTCGTTTCTTGGTAGAATCGGTAAAATCAGCTTCATTGACAATTTGAATGGCAGCAATGTTGTCAAACTGTCTTAAATCTTGTGCTATAAATGCCATAGCCTTGGCCATGGTCAATTCCGCTGCTTCATTTTCGAAAAATTTACCAATTCCTGATTCACCAGAATGATCAGCCTTGTTTGCTCCATAAGGTAATCCATGAACATCAACAACTACCGAGATTTGATATTTACCAGCAGTTTCAATAAATTGTTTAATTATATTCCAGGAATTGACATACACAGATTTATATTTGGCAAAGCTAAATCCTGTAGTGAAAGTCCCCCCATCAATATTCCAATATCCAATTGGTAATCTAATTGAATTAACTTCATGTTCAACAAGCCATTTCCAATCGTCGTCGCTAATATAATTCTTCCAATGGTTCTCAAACTTGTTTCTTGTTTCAACCTCTCCAAATTGTTTCACCAAGTTGGTCACTACTGCCAATTCACAATCTGTATCACCTGCCTGATTGAATAAATCATGATAAATCCATTTCTCTAATAGAAAACAAGATCCAAAACTAACCCCATAATTCTTTCTACTTTGATAGATTTGTCTGATATTTGGTGGTTGGCCAGGTGTTGCTGCTGGATCAGCTGGAGATACTTTACCCCCCTTATGACTGAGTTTGATCTTTGAAAACATCGTTAGTTTTGTCGTTCCACAGCTGGAAAAATGAAATGAATGGGAATCTTAAATCTCACAACAAATTTATTGCGCCCCCCTTTGCATCGCTTTGTTGGTACAGAAAATTTAATCATTGCTCTGGTTGCTGTACAGACATCTCTATTTTTCCCCACCAATGAATCAAACTATCCCTTCAACATGGTCAAATTTCTTTACACGACTAAGTAAAATATTTTTCCAAATCAATACCCATTTAACATTCTTATCTTCTCATTCAAGAAATATCATCCCTTCCTTTGAATTGCTCCATAAGTTAAATGATTCAATTACTGTACTTGATTTAGTGATTATTAAGTTAATCTACCCTGAACAAGAAATATTCTTTGATTATGTTGATGAAAATCAAGTACAACTATCATTTATTGAACAAGTTAAGGTTGATCCTTACAAAGGATACCAACAAACACCCATTTCTGACAAACAATCAGATGAAGAACATTCAAAACAATTACTTATTTTTGATTTTCAAGATGCTAAATTACATAGTATAGCGGCCATACAGAAAGGCACCAAACGAATCAAATATGATCCTGACTTTGACCATGCCCAACGAAGAGAATTCTTTCTTTCTAGTTCAAGATATAATTTAACTCCACTTACGCATGAACAACTTGTACAATTGATACAAAGTAGGAATAGTAAATTTATTGAACTTGTTGAAAAATACGTTGATCAATCCGGACTGTATGCTTTGGCAGAGGAGAAGTTGTTGAATTTGGCAAATAAGTGTATTCCTGAACCGCCAAACTTGACTGATATAATTCAAGATGTTCAAGATCTTCAAGAAAGAACCGACAAAGAGAAACCTACAGACAAGATAATATCTTCCAATGATATGATTCAAGCTTTGAAAGATAGTTCAATATATCAAGATCAAATCACATCGATACAAGTGTTGAATCAGGTGAAACCTGCTGAGTACAAACAACTATCCCCTGAAGTATCTGAAGCAATCCACCCCGATCTCAAACAAGCATTGGAATCTGCCAAGGGAATTTCAATCGATCAAGGTCTATACACCCATCAATCTCTTGCTATTGAAAGTTTATTCAATAATTCTCATGTGATAGTAAGCACACCTACAGCATCAGGAAAATCCTTAATATATCAAATCCCCATGCTTAATTCTATATTATGGGATATTCAATCAGGATTGTCTAGATCTTCAACAGCATTTTTCATATTTCCTACAAAGGCATTAGCACAAGATCAATTACGACATTTACGTGATTTTATAAAGTATTTACCTACAAAACGACAGATTGTTGTTAATGCATATGATGGAGATACTCCTTTCAACCAACGTGAACAAATTATGAAAGAATCAGATATAGTATTTACCAATCCTGATACAATCCATGCCTCAATTTTACCCAAGAACCACATAGGTGTGTGGCGAGATTTTCTTAAACAATTAAAGTTTGTAGTTATGGATGAATTACATGTATATCGAGGAACATTTGGAATCAATGTTAGTTTTGTCATGGGGAGACTTCAACGAGTAAAACTGTTAAATCTGGGAGAGAACATCAAGTTTGTTTCATGTTCAGCTACGATTCAAAATCCAATATCTCATTTCCGAGCTGTGTGTTCGTTATCAGAAGATAATATAGTTCATATTAGTCAAGATGGTAGTCCCCATTGTGAAAAGAAGTTAATAGTTTGGAATCCTCCCACATTAATGAATAAACGTGGTAAACAAGACACACTTGCTCCTAAAGTAGGAATGATTGCTGAACTGGCAAAAGTTCTCCTAAGTTTATTAACTTCATACCCGGAAATTAAAGCCATTGTTTTCTGCCCTATTCGAGTCATTTGTGAAATGTTAATGAAAGAAATTCGATATTTGATAAATAGTAAATTCACAAATATAGATCAAGGTGATATCTTGTCATATCGAGGTGGATACAGTAAATCCGACCGAAGAATAATTGAAAAGAAAATGTTTGATGGTCAATTACGTGCCATAATCGCCACAAATGCCCTCGAATTGGGGATTGATTTATCTGATTTAGATGTTGTATTATGTTGTGGATTCCCCATGCTGAAACTGAACTTACATCAACAATTTGGAAGAGCAGGAAGAGGAGGTCGGGCCAGCGGATCTCTTGCTATATTTGTTCCTGGAAGAAATCCCCTTGATGAATATTATCATGATAATCCTGAGGAACTTGTTGATCGAACTTATGAAGAATTGTGTGTTCAAGGATTACGTAATATGGATTCTAGTCTGTTGATTCTAGAACGACATTTACAATGTGCTGCATATGAGGAACCAATAGACATTGAACAAGATTTTAAATGGATATTACCTGGTGGGTCTTTTAAATTATATTCCCACATTGTCAACTCCCACCTTGTTCTTGATAACGATGGGAAATACAAAACAAACCCAAATTTTTCAACTCGACCTCACAACCTATTGCAAATTCGAGCAGTTGAAGAAACTCAATTCGCTATAGTTGATATTACAAACAATCGAAATATAATCCTTGAAGAAATTGAAGCTTCAAGAACAACATTCACAGTATATGAAGGAGGGATTTTCCTCCACCAAGGACAACAATATTTAGTAAAAGAATTCAACCACAAGGAAAAATATGCTAAAGTTGAACGAGTAAATGTTGATTGGACAACTCTGCAACGTGATTATACCGATATTGATCCAGAAGAAGTGGAATTTGTCAAACCTTTATTTCCAATAAATCAAACTAACCCACTTGATATTCCAGTTTTTTTTGGCAAAATCATAATCAATATGAAAGTATTCGGGTTTTTCAAAGTAAATCGAAGAGAAGAAATAATTGAAGCTGTAGAAGTCAAGAACCCACCTGTAATCATTCATTCCAAGGGGTTTTGGATTAATGTTCCTCGACAAGTATTGAAGATTCTTGAAACAAAGAAATTATCTGCTGCAGGGGCAGTACATGCTACTGAACATGCGTTAATGAATATGTTACCTATATTTATTAATGGATCACCCAATACCACAATTGGAACTTTGGAGCTTGCCACGGAATGTAAAGCACCAACTAAGGAATTTTCCGGTAGAGAAACATCAAGAAAACGTCCAGCAAGATTGATCTTTTATGATACAAAGGGAGGAAAATTAGGTTCAGGAATTTCATTCAAGTCATTTGAATGTATTGATGAAATTATAAATGCTACATTTAATCGAGTGAGAAACTGTCTGTGTCAATGGGGTTGTCCCCTTTGTATAGTATCTAGTGATTGTCGTGAACAACTGAAAGTTATATCTCGACCAGGAGCTATATTAATTCTTGGATCTATCATGGGAATGGATTTAACTAAGCTTGAACAGGAAATACCTGATGGACCGGAATTAAATATGCCTGATGTTAATACAGGTACAATTGTGGAAAGTTCCTCTACGGTGAAATTCTCACCTAGTGTGAAAATTTTAAATAATCGAAGATATTTTAATTAACTATTTACTTTGTATTCTTGATTTTATAAATGATGCACGTTTCGAAATTCTTTTGGCAAGATTATCCTTTTTAGGAACTTCAAGTGATAAACTTTGTAAGGTCTGGGTTACATTGTCACTATTTGTTCTTCGATATGATTTCCTTCTCACCACATCTATTGCAGGTGAACTTGTTCTCAGAATTGTACTATTTTGTTCACTTTCTGGTTTAGTTTTGGTTCGATCTCGTGGTTGTAATGTGGGTCCAGAAGGTATCTCCTTTCGTTTAGCCATTCTAAATACAGTTTGTACTGGTTTTAAATAAATTGAAGCTAATGAACCGATATTTAATTCTAATTCATCGAGTATTTCTGGATTGATATTATCGCTCTTGGATGTGATTTGAGGATTATTGTTGAGGATAACTTTTTTGGTATTTTCTTGGAATTCTCCATTGATTCCACTAGCATGTTCTGAAGATAATAATCTCCAATAGATGTATCCCCTGTCTCTAATATCAGGATTATTTACTTCTTCTGTAGCCCATTTTAATACCTGTAAAACAATAGGCTCTCCCTTTGTGGGATATTTTAAATAGTATTTTGTAGTTGTAGTCAATGTAGCATATTGAACTTCTTGAGGATCATCTTTAAAACTAGATATGAAATCTTGTAAAATTTCATCCGGATTCGAGATATGTTCACAATATTGACCTACAATCCAAACCAAGGCTGTCTTGGCATCAGGTTCATCAATTAATTGATGATTTTTAATTAATTCTTCAATAGCAAATTCAAATCTTCCAGGATATTTCCGTAATATATTCTTGATGACAATTGTAGCTTCTTGAACAATATAGGAAACACCATGAGATACTAAATCACAAATAACTTCAACACATAAATCTGCCGCATTTTCTAATTTAATGGCAAGATTTCCAAATGCTCGAATTGCCTTTCTTGCCATGGGTACATCAATTTCTGTGGCATATTCTTCTAATTCCAGAAGTACCAGTCCTACATTTGATTCATTAGCTAATAAATAAATGATTTCTAGTTTTGTATCCTTGACATAGATTGGGTCATCAAATCGACAATAAAACATTTCCACTTCTAAGTGAATTAATTCTTTCCTTCCTAAAAGTAACAAAATAACATTTCTTAATACTACAAATTGAGTTTCATCAGGTTTGGAAAGTAATGACACCAAGGAAGTACCTAATCTTTTCGGCAACACGGGTAAATGTAATTCAGGAGATTTAATATAATTACAGTAAAATATGATACATTTTATAGCATTCAAAACCACCGATGAATTTTCATGTTGTAAAGAAGGAAGTACAGCATTAATCATATCAATAGCTTCTTCTTCACTCTGAGGAACATATGACATGAGTGAATTAAGTAAATAAATTTGATTCCATTCATTTGCTGTGGCAAGTAAAGAAATCAATTTACTGGCATGACTTTTACTAATTGCCAAATTGAACGATTTACTTGATTCAGTTATGGAAGTCAATGCTGCCAATGCATTGGAAACCACTGTTTGATTCTCATCATAAAGTAATTCATTTAATTTGTCAATCAAATCTGCTTGTTGTGTGAGAGAAGCATCATGGACATATAATCTTGCTACTGAATATGCTGCAGTTTTCCGAACATAAGGATCAACATCTTGTAACATTGAATCGAGTGTATTCGCAGTTAAATTAATAAATTCTTTCCTGTTTATACTTGACATTGTCTTTAATGCTAGTCCTCGTAATATTGGAGATTTATCATCTTTAAATCTATTCAAATAAGGAATAACATCCAAAGATTCTTGACTGACTGAAGCAAATGTGACAATATATTCAAAACAAAGTTTCCTTATTTCCATATCGTCATATTTTAAAAGAGGAATTACATCCGACATCAAATTGACAATTTCTTGATTATTTAAAATGATATTGGCTAATATTTTACGCAATACATTTTTAATTCGACTAATTGGTTTGGATTTCTTGGTTGCTTGATCTAATTCTGCTCGAAATTCAGCACTTTTTGATTTAGAAAATAGTTTACCATCACTCATTGCGTAGTAATTTAACCCCTTTGTTGAGTAAGGGATCTTGCATTTTTTTTTGGTTTGAAAAACCGATCCGAGCGCGTTTAATCGGGAATATAAAATTATTACAAAAATACCAATGTATATAAACTAAAACTCTTTTCTGTCTAAACAAAAAGAAACATTAAACCAAAACCCTACATGTGTACCCATAACTCATAACTGAACATACCCTGAAGCATATGAAACACTACTTTCACTACTTCTTCTTACTGGATTACTCTGAGAATATCCAATCCAATTGAAAACACCATCAACAGGAGAAGAACGGGGAGCTTTCTTATGATACTCTTCTACTAACTGCAATACAATAGATATTGGCTTTTGACCACATATGGTATTCCCGGTAGTCTTTATATATTCTTTCCAATCATTTGCAGAACCCAGAGTAGCTATATCTAACGCCATTCTATCCAATAATTCAATAGATTTGTAAATTTCCAACCCTTTGGGTTTATTAAATGTCCCCAACAGGTATGAATTCTTCTCAACTGACTTCAAATTAATATCTTCAGAAGTTAAATACTTGGTATATCCAAATCTAGCTCCCCAATGACAAAAATCCGAACTAACTATAAAATGATTCTCTTCATTTTCCATATATGGAAGTAAACTTGTCACTATATCTTCACTTAATTTCTCATCCATGCCACTAATCATAATAGGTATAATCTTAGGCATACCTAAAGCAGCCTTTTCTCCTCGATAATGTATAAATGGAGCATGCATTTCAAAGGAATGTTCATCTTCATCAATATCTTCTGACATCAACTTAAACACGGCATCACGACTATCAAACTTTGATTTGACATCAATAAGTTTTTCTATAACCTCAGTATCAACAGGTATCTCTCCAAATGGTGTTTCATAACTATCAAAAGGTGAAACCATGGCAAAATTCTTAAAATATATATGATGAGAAGGACCCAATAAGAAAACACGTTTAACTTTCGAAGTATCCCAAGCAGTGAATGTTTCTGCTAGACGTTCACCAGAATATGCATAGCCCGCATGAGGTCCAATAAGAATCCTAGCACCATTAACAGGTTCATTAACTATAGGTCCATGAATACTCTTGGTTACCCCCTTGGCTCGTTCGAAAAATGAATCTAACTGGGAACGTAATTTTGTAGGGTTGCTGGAATACCAAGAACCAGCATGTGTTGCTGACCTTACACTCATCTTCAAAAGTTCAAACTTTACGAAAATAAAACCTTTCTATTGTGTATGTGTGCCGGTTTTTGTGTATCCAGATATATATCTTTATTAACAGGGTGGCGCGGGACTTTTTAAAAAAATCTTGTTTACCTAAAAGGGAAATGCATAAGGTTTGTTACACTGCACTAATCTGCAGAAACTTGCATCCCCGCCGGGAACTAAAGTGCCAGCTCCTATTTTATTTCTTTTTGCTTGGTCCGAGAAATGAAGAATGGGTATAACTTGAATGGTATATGTTGATATATAGTTGAACTGGCCCTAGTTCTACACATTCTATATCTTTTTTTAAATATGAAAAAATCAAATGAAGTATTAACTCACGTCTCCTTTCGAACAAAATAATATTCCATTCTAGGAAAACCTACTGTCAAGATAACAATTCATCATTTAAACTTTAACCCAGATTCCCAAAGGGGTAAAAAATAAACCTAGTGAGTTCGTAAATTTTTTTATTTTTCCTTTTTTTTTTCAAGTTTACTTCAACATGGTCAATTTTATACAAACTACATTCACATTTTTAACAATTAAAAATACATTACAATTAAACTAAACTATTTGACAATTTCAAGAGACCAATCATCAGATTTCAATTCTTCATCACCAGCATAGTAAGTAGAATTAGCTGCATAATGACCTCTCATAAAAAATCCACCAGGACTCTCATCTTCAGGGAATTCTTTAACATACTCTTCATCACTTGGATCATAAGAACCAATTTCAACTTCTCTAGTTCTAACAGTGATACCAGCTTTCTTGACTACTTGTTTATATCTAAAATTTTCAATTCTTCTATTCTTAATTTCAAAGTGCATAAACATGATATATTTTTTGCCACCTGGAACTTGAATATGAATTGACTCTTCACCTCTAACAGGAATATCAACTGGGTCTTGACCTTCAACTTTCAAGACAAATTTAACAATTTCGAAATCAGGATGTTTTTGAAGACCCATTGTGTAGATGGTATACTAAGGAATGTAAAAAGAAAAAAAAATGGGAAAAAGATTTAAAATCTTTCGTTTATTCTGGACTTCTCAATCTCTATTTATACCAGTTTTTTCTCTCTCACCTTTCTTTATTCAATTAAAGTTTTCATCATGTGATAGGTTACAAGCTGCATATGAAAAGCTTCTCTATGTTGCAAAAGCCAAAAAGAAAAAATAATAAACCATTTAAAAAATATTATATTTTTCTTTAGTTTCTAACCCACAGTCCCAAAACAAGTTTCTTTGAAGTGTTTCACTTCAAATTCTAAAAGATCCGTCAATTGGCCTATATTTGTAGCACGTCCTTCAAAACTAAAATCAAATAATTCTCGGGACACCGGTTCATCAGATGGATTTCTTATATTTTTGAAAAACTCATGACCGAGGATTTCCTCCACATCTAACCTTTTTTTGTAATCCCATTGTAAAATTCTGTCCAATAAATTGAGTGCCTCATTGGGAGCAAACGGATATAAATTTTTCCATTTAAATGGCCGATATCTCACCCAAAGTAAACCATCCACTTTCCAATTATATTTGTTCACAATGTCGATAGGAGGACTGCCTAATATCTTGAATAATTCATGAAGTTGTTCATGTTGGTTTTTCCCAGCAAATAATGGTCTTCTTCCAAATAATTCTCCAAGTATACACCCAGCAGCCCAAATATCAACCGATTTTGTGTAAGTTTTAGTCGACAAAATTAATTCAGGAGCTCGGTACCATCTAGTTGCAACATAATTAGTTATTGTAGCTGGACGATTTTTAAAGAATTTTGGATTAATTCCTCTTGCTAATCCAAAATCACAAATTTTTAAAATCCCTTGACTAGTAACTAAAATATTTCCTGGTTTTAAATCTCTATGTATAACATCAGCTGAATGAATATATTTAACCCCACACATGATTTGGTACATAAAATTTTGAATATGAAATTTTGAAAATTGAGCATTGGAATATAATACTTTAGCTAAATCTAAATCGGCTAATTCTTGAAAGCAATACAATCCTTCATATGGTTTGACATAAACAACATCCAAATCAATCAAATTTGAAATCTGAAATTAAGTTAGTAACCCTTTATTGTAGACACATCCAAATAGTACTTACATTTTTATGACCTCGAAAGAATTTCATAAGTTTAAGCTCTCTAACAGCTCTGATTAATAGTATATCTTTACTAAATATCTTGGTAACTCTCTTTATGGCAATTTTATATTGATGGCCTGAATTCAAACTCTTGGCGTCAATAGCTAAAGCAACAACTCCATATGAACCTTTTCCTAATATTTTACCAATCGAATAACGAGCATCAACTAGAAAATTGTTGTTATCACTATCAGAATAAGTACGAACGTCTTTGGTATATCCATTTTGATGACTGATTGAAATCATTGTGTAAAGAGTTCTTGTTCATATGTGGTTGCAAACAAAGGTTATTGTTTTTTTTTTTTGTTTGTGTTTTCTCGCCACTGATTTTATTTTTGGAAAGCGTGTAAATTTATATGGAGATGTGTTAGAGAGGGTGATCCTAGTCAGGATAGTTGCCCTATCTCAATTTTCTATATTTGGTGATTAGTTGTAGTCAATCTGAAAGTGACCAATATTCACAAGAGTTTCATATCAAAAAAAAACTGTTACACTTTGTCAGAAATATCTGAAATCTAGAAAGTTGTTACAGCATACCAATGCTTCACGAGGAATTGACTAGATTGAATTTATTAAATATGATGTTATCGAAAAACGGTTTGTAAATTCATTATATTTTGTTCATATTTCAAAGAAATTTTACAAAATTTTTTCAAAACTCAAATTGGCTTACACATTCAGCAAACCACCACCAAAACATCCAAATTATAACCAAAAAGTATAAACAATATCTTAATACTCAAATATAGAACAAATCATTTCAAATGAGCTAATTATACTTCATAAATTTGCCCGAAGTCGAACATAAAACGATTAACGTTAGGTTGCCCGGTTTCCATTGCAAAGGTCCCTTGGCCCAGTTGGTTAAGGCGTGGTGCTAATAACGCCAAGATCAGCAGTTCGATCCTGCTAGGGACCATTTTGTTTTTTGTAGTTTGAATTATCTTAATATTAACAAGTTAGATGAATGAGTATTAAATATAGTATTGCAAAATTTATACTCTTTTTTTTTGTCAGATGTAACAAAATTATGTCGCAGTTTGATTTATGTGTTATCATTTTCTGGTGATACAAAGATAAAGATAGGGATACTGGAAAATATCAGGAATACTGAGTCAAATATGTATTAAGGAGATGTGTTAGAAAGAGGAAAGGTTCTAGATTAAAGATGAGCTTATTTTCCCGGTTGTATTGACTTCCATAGGTAAGTGTTCTTATCAAATTACCCCAGATTTTCGCTTATTATATGCAGGAGATACTTTTAAAACAATGGAAATGTTAGAACAAGTACCCAGACAAAAGAGAATCAACAAGATGAGCTATTACTAACGTGCAAGTTGATTTATTATTTAAGATTTCCGGGGACGAGTTATTTGTCTTACAACGCGACCCTTATGTTATTACTCCAACTCACTCCGATGATTTATTTAGCCAGGTACACACATCTTTTTTCTGTTTAAAGTAAAAAAAAGTGTCGGACACTATTTATTGAGTAAGAGAAACAAACACAAAACCTTAATTGTATTCTGATGCCAAGAATAAATTTTCGGGGTTCCTAACGGAGTGTTTAATTTAGATTTGCCGTGTTTTGGTGTATTTAGACGATAACAAGAAAGGAAAAAACCTATAGCTTAATTAGATAAGATAAGCAATTATAGCTGAAATTAATCGGTATTTGAAATATAGAACCATACCGGGAAAGTTTGACCAATTATTTTTTTTTCTGTTCTTCACCTAAGCTTATGAACCAATTTCCTAACCAACCTATCGAAGTTACCTGCGTTTTGCAACAAGACTTCTATTTTTTTTCGTAACAGTACCGCGCTAAGGTAACCCCACCAATAGTCTTGAATATTTTATTTTTAAGATACGTAAGCTCGCTTGTGATTAGCTATTGTTGCAGACGAAAAAAATTAAACAAACGAAACTCGCTCGCTTTGCGTTTCCCTTCGAAACCGAAGGGCAAGATTGTGGGGTAGAACTATCAACATATTCATTTGCCCCTCATCAGAGTACAGTTACATCATCGTGTATTGTTAGACTCATTTATTTTGAAGAAAAGTATTGACATAAGCCACAAAGATCAAGGATCTTGTGTCAATGATTTAATTGTGTTAGACCAGAGCTCGTATATTCCCACTGGAAACTCATTGCCGTGTCGACGTGGGTGTTGACTGAAAAATAAAAAAGCTTTTATTTTTTTTCTTTGTGGATATGTATAAAACAGCAGTATTAGCCGTATTTTCATTCACTTATTAACGCATCATTTCACGAACTACCCATAGTGCCGGTTTCTTTTTCTATTAATTTATTTATTTTTAAAATGTCTGGGCATACGGCGTTTGAGAGTTAAATCTAAACTTAAATTCCTGACACGACAATTAATGTCTGGAGAAAGGTTGAGCGCCTATTTTGGACCCTGAGTTTTTCCCTGTTTAAAAGTGACAAACTCCAAAAAAAAGTGGAGAAAGGTGGAGCATGTTCAGATTGGTATACATTAGAGACAACAGAAACTACCTTATTCAACGGGATTTAAATGACTCGCACAACACGGGTCTAGCGTTTTGTTTGATTGATTTTGATATTAGTTTAATTGACCTAGAGTTAGGTGTTGATTGATTTTTCTAAATGATATCTCATCGATATACACGAAAATGTCATACATTCAGATAAGAAACAAAAACCAACAGAATCAAATCGTTGGTTTCTTTTTTAGGTTCTACAGGCTTTAAAATAAATTAAAACAAATATTTTTTGGCGGTAAAAAATATCTCTAGCTGCATTTAGATTAACTATGTTTTGTCGCTTCATATAACCGTCAATAATGTTTTAATCAAGATTGTCTGTTTTATGCGCCAAAATTCTTACTTGATGGAATGATATAAATATCCTAGAGTTTGTTCCCCTCCAGATGTTTCTTGTTTGAATTGTAAAATTGCTTTTTTTGTTTCCTAAAAACTATTATAAATATGGAAAACAAACCACATCATTTAGCAATACAAAGAGGGGAGGAAGCCAATCTTTCCATCTCCATTTCTAATTCACGAGTAGTAGACATGGATGAAAAAAACGGCGATAATCCTATGGGATATACTTCAGAACTTGGTTTTCAAGAAAAGACTCTTGAAAGAGGATTAAAATCAAGACATATCCAATTGATTGCTATTGGTGGTGCTATCGGTACCGGTTTATTCGTTGGTTCTTCCCAAGTTTTATACAAAACTGGCCCTGCTTCTTTATTCATTGCTTATTGTGTTATGTCTTCGGTTATTTATTTTGTCATGCAAATGTTGGCCGAAATGACTACCTTTTTACCTTTACCAGGTAATGGTCCTCAAGCTTTTGTTAATGATTACTTGTCAGGTTCATTTGGGTTTGCTGTTGGTTATAATTATTGGTATGTTTTCAGTATCTTGGTTGCCGCGGAAGTTGTCGCTGCTGCTTTAGTTATTGAGTATTGGACTAAAAAAGTTCATATGGCAGTGTGGATCACAATCTTGTTACTTTTGATTATTATTCTTAACTTCATCTCCGTTGATTTCTTTGGAGAATCTGAATTTTGGTTTGCTTCACTTAAATTGTTTACCTTGACTGGATTGATTATTTTAGGTGTTATTCTTTTCTTTGGTGGTGGTCCAAGCCATGATAGGCTAGGGTTTAGGTACTGGAAAGAAGGGGCATTTAAAGAATTTCCGAAAGATGTGGTGTTTGGATCCGCTGGTCGTTTTGCCGGACTTTGGTACGCAATAATTAGATCTGGGTTTGCCTTTATTTGTTCTCCAGAATTGGTTTCTACTGCAGGAGGTGAATGTTATAAACCAAGAAGAAACTTACCAAAGGCAGCTCGTAGATTTATTTACAGATTGTGGTTCTTTTACATTCTTGGTACATTGATTATTGGTGTTATTATTAGTGCCAAGGATGAGAGGTTAATGGGGGGAAAGGAAGATGTGTCTAATTCTCCCTTCGTCCTTGGGATTCAAAATGCTGGTATTCCTGTTTTAAACCATATTGTTAATGGTGCCGTCTTGACTTCTGCTACTTCTGCTGGTAATGCTTTCTTGTATTCATCTTCAAGAGCATTATTTTCAATTGCTCAAAGAGGTTCAGCACCAAAGTTTTTCACCAAGGTTAATAGATTTGGTGTGCCATATTTTGCAGTTGCTGCTTCTTCTTCATTTGGATTCCTTGGTTACTTGAATGTTTCCAATTCTTCAGCCGACGTCTTTACTTGGCTTTCTAATATTTCTACCATTTCTGGTTTCATCTCTTGGATTTTGGTTGGATGTGCATACTTGAGATGGAGAAAGGCAATCAATTACCATAATCTTTCTGACAGAGTCACATACAGAAGTCCATTACAACCATATGGAGCTTACTATATTATTATTGTGATCTCTCTTCTTACCCTCACCAATGGATTCCCCAATTTTATAGTATGGGATTACAAGGGGTTCTTGGCTTCATACGTTACATTCCCATTTGTTCTTGCATTGTACTTTGGCCACAGAATTTATGACTATAAAGTTAATGGTGTTAAATATTGGGTTAAACCAATAGATAAGATTGATTTGATTACTGGGTTAGATTTGATTGAAGAAGAAGACGCAAATTCTCCTGATCCCGTTCCAAAGAATCTTATGGAGAAGATTTGGTTCTGGATTGCTTAGACTCTGACAGATTTGTCTTTTATATATTTAACATAGTTTTAATGAATTGATTTAGTTATTTGAAGTTATTTGAAATTATCTAAAAAATGTTTGGCTCGGTTCTAAAAGTAGTTATTTTATGTTGGTGATGAAATAACAAAATTTCATTCTACATATCGTGATACAATTTACCGAACCTAGAATTGTACAATATATTCCACATCAATCTAATCATTGTCGTATTCTGAATATGTATATTCTCTTTATGATTTCTCTAAAACTTTACTCAAGTATACTTGGTGTAATGGTTCTTGTTGACGTTTTAAGGTATCACCTTCTTTATCAAGGCGAGGTATTTTTAAATGCAAGGTGTGTAAGGAGTTTGGTTTAAAGAAACCAATTAAACGGATCAATTGAACACTTGGTGATATTATTGACAGATTATAAATTCTAGACAATTTAGAAAATAATTTAACTAACTCATTTTGCAATTAGATTTGGTAATTTCTGTTTCAAATGAAGTAAAACTAAGAAATATTTTGAATATCTTATCGCGCTACCAATCAGTTTACTGAGCCGCAAGGGCATCTCATTTTTTTTTACTTACATTTTCTATTTTTTTTTTTTTCACTTCAAACTATCTGATTCATAGCAAAGAACGAAAGATTTCAATAAAACATGTCGAGTTTATCTTCACAGTTAAAATCTATACGTGAAAAGACTGCTTCCGTGTCTCTTGATAGGAAATCACGTTCCAAGGTACATTCTCGTTCGCTTTTGTTTGAACCTAAAGTTGCATCTACTCAAGATTATGAATATATTCATCAAGTTGCGTTTGAAGGTTTAGAAGAATTATGTGAATTAGATTCAAGGTTCAATAAGTTTAAACAAACACTTTTTTCAGATACTTCGATTAATTTGGATAGAAATGTACAAACTAAGGATATAGTTGATCAATTGAATAAAAATATTGAAGCATTTTTAACCTTGATTGGTCCATATTACAATCTTTTACCTGCAGTAAAAGCAACTGAATGGTTGATTAGAAGATTTCATGCTAATATTCATAACGCTGAGTTATTGATTTTAACTTCATTACCTTATTATCAACAACCAGTTTTTGTAAAGATTTTGAATGTTATACCAAAGAATCAATTCCCCAAGATATTTGAATGGGTGGTAGGTTACAAGGATTTATTGAAAGCACCACCTTCTTCATCAATTCTTAAGGCGTTTTACAATGATTTTGATTTGGTTAAATTTTACAGTATGTTTTTGAATGACCAAATCAAAAATCATACCATATACAAAGAACAATTGGTGTTTTACTTGTCTAATATTGTCCAAGTTCTTGCCTCATTATCTAAAAACCTTTCCGAATTGAATGACAAACACATGCCTGTTGTTTTAGAAACCGTTGGATTGATGTTGTTGCCGCATGTCAAGTATTCCCCTGCTATTAGTTCAGATTTAAAATTGTCAGCTTATTCAATTATTTCCGTTCTTGCTTCAATTGTTCCCTTGACTTCAGATTTGATTAAATCGTTGACTGAATCTATTTTGCAAGATCCACAACTGGTTGATTCAACAAATTTAAGATCTACTTTAATTGTCTTGTTTCAAATATGGAACTCATATCAAGGTGAGTTTGAACAATTAGATTGTTTCAAGAATTTAAAAATTGAAAATGTTACTAGTTCCCAATTAGGTGAATTAAAGACTGAAGGGTTTAGGTTTGGTAAATTTATGACATTTTATTTCATGTCTACTTTCCCTCATTCGGAGTCTTTTAAATTTTTGGAATTTGTTGATAAGGTTTGTTATTCAAACATTGCTAAACTTGTAATTGAAAATTCAACAACCCAAGATCAAGGAATTAGAAGTAGTTTGATTAAAATGTCCCAATATCTTTTGAAAAATAATTCAGAATTATTCACAAGTCAATTGAAATTACAAGATTTAAATATTGATGACTTGGAATTGAGATTCATGACAGTAATTGGTGACAAGAGAATTGAAGATGATATTGTATTTGATGCCGAAGATGAAGACAGTCTGATTAATGAAGAAGAAATTGAATCCAATATTGACCTTAGTATTACTGTCAAGGCTACTTCATATTTCAATACTGACCATGAACAAGAATTTAATACTTTGTTGACTAAATTAAAATCCTTTTTAACATCTACCAATGTCAAAGTTCAAAAGAATATGATTATCCAGTTTTGTACCAAAGTTTTCAAATCTTCAGAAGTTGAATTGTCATTTATTATTCGTGTTTCATTAACTCCAGCTGTGCCATTATTTATCAGATTATCAGCTATTAGATATCTTAGAATAAGAATTAAAGATCTTGACAATGGGTCGACTGACTTTTATTTATTGGTTCCAATTGTTGTTTTGGCATTTGGCGACGATTCCAAACCAATTAGACAGGGATTTGCTCAGATATTAAATGTTATTTCTGATATTACTTCAAAATTACATTCAAGTAAAGGTAAAACCAAAACGACATTATTCTTGGAAGAACAAATTTATGGTAATACTAAAACAGAAAAACGAGCTATACTCCCACCTAATTTTGCCTTATTTCTTTGTGAGATCTTTTGTAAAGATGATGCAATTCTTAAAGATATAACATTGGACAACACCAGAATCAACAAGGTATTGTTTGACAATGTTTTCCAAGCAAATAAGTCAGGCCAAAAGAAATTTGGACAAGTGGTTCTCAAAACATTCTTTTTGAATCAATGGTCCTTAATATTCTGGCCAGTAGTTTTGAAATTTAGAGCTTGGAAGATTGTTGCTAGTGAAAATAAATTGGGAACAGATGATCGCTTTTTCTTTTTGGATGGAGATATTGAAAATTATTTTACTAAGAGAAATGATTGGATTGAACAAGCTAATATTGCTAAAGTTGACTTTTTCGATAATTTTGAAGCTTCAATTGTTGGATTAGTTGGTGGATCTAGTTCTCATGAAAAGAATACCAGTAAAGAAGTTGAATGGGTTTGTCGAGGATTAGAATCTAATTTACAAATTGCAGTTAATTCAAGAATACTTGAAATCTTTAACAAATTCAAATCAGTTGATGCTAAGATGAAAATTATGAATAAATTAGTTGAGTTGTTATTAAATGACGAAGATATTGAATTCGACCCAATGACAACTTTACAAGAACTTGAAATTGATCATGATTTATTCCTTCATGCTTTGTCCAATGTACAAATTGTTGACCAAATGCCACAACAAGGAATTGCTAAGAGAAGAAGAAGATCTTCAAACTCAGCCAAACAAGCTATGGCTAAGGATGATATCAACACTATGGCGTCAGTCCATTTAAAGAAATTAACTGTTGTTTTAGAAGTATTGGAATCGAAATTAAGGAAAAATGGTGATATTTCTCGTCCTGATTTATTGAAAGAATTGTTTAAAATTTTAACTGATTTGGATTATTTAGGTAATGATGGTAATTTACCAGTTTTATATTCCCAAGAAACTTTAGCATCATGTATGTTGTTAAGTATTATTAACATGAAAGAAAGTCAACAAGAGTTTAAATTTGATTCTAATACAATCAGAGCTGATTTAATAGTTAATTCAATCAGATCTTCTCAATCTCCTCAAGTTCAAAATAGATTATTATTGGTTATTTCAGAATTAGCTTCATTAGCACCAGAAATCATTTTACATTCAGTTATGCCAATTTTTACATTTATGGGTGCTCATACTATTAGACAAGATGATGAATTCTCAAATTCTGTTTTACAACAAACTGTAGCCAAAGTTATACCAGCAATTGCTGCAAATGGTTCAACTACAATCAATAATGAAATTGAATTCTTGTTGACTAGTTTTGTTACTGCATTTGATCATATTCCAAGACATCGTAGAGTTAATTTGTTTACTTCATTGACCAAGACTTTAAAATGTGAACAATCTATGCATGTTCTTTTGTTTTTAATTGCCCAACAATATGCTATTAATGTTGGTAAGAACAAGGAAGCGGACACGGTTTTAGAATTCACCAAGACTTATTTGAGAGGATTTACTGCTGATGAACAATTGCGAGGTATTTTTGAATTCACCAAATTCTGGAATCAAATTCCTGTTACTGTTTTGGAAGTTAATTCAGATGAATATCAAACATTAAGTTCAAGACCAATATTTGGAGCATCAGTGGTTTCCCTTACTCAAGAAGAATTATTGAGATTAAAATACCAGTTGCTAAACTTTTTGATTTCAGTTTTAGAGGCCGATTCAAACTATGATGTATCATCATTAAAGACTAAAGTTGCTATTGTCATGTTAGATTCAGGTGTTTCAAATATCAATAAAGAATCAGTGTTGAATAAATTTAGAAACATTACTTCATTTGCATTGGCAGGGTTGGATAATTTCACCAATGTTTACAAAAACAAGGATATTTGTTTTAAATTATATGAAATGTTGGCTAAATTGTTAGATTTATTACCATTGAATTACTTTGTGGATGCTATTATCGATTCATTAGATATGGATAACTTATCAGATACTTTGTCAATTAAGGTGGCAAGAAATTATGCTATATTGGCAGGAAGAAAGTTTGAAACTGAATTAAGCAGTTCCAATATTGATGAAACCGTTCAAGATGCTGTACTTAACAAGTTATTACCCGTTTTAATCAAAGGTATTAACCAAAATATTGATGTTGAATTACAACAGGCTTATTTGGATACTTTCTCCATTATAGTAAGTAAATTCAGTCCTGCAAACACAACTTATTTCGCAGGTGAACATTCCAAGGTGTTAATTGAATCATTGTCAATTATTGCATCTGATCGTGGATTATTAAACGAACAACCTGAAATCATCATATCTTCTATAAATGCAATTACTAGCGTGGTTAACCTTATGGGGGTTAAAACTCTTGGTTTGTTCCCCAAGATTGTTCCTCCCGCTCTTAAAATCTGGGAAGGGACAACCAATTCTGAAGATGAAACAAGTGCCAAGTTATTACAAGCTTCGATTTTGGTATTATTATCAAGTTATATTAAGAAGATACCAGCCTTTATGACAACTACATTAGACTCCGTGCTTATAACTATATTATCTAGTGATTTAATTGAAAATGAAATTAGATCTAGTGTATTACAATTAATTGTTGACCATATGGATCTTGGACAAGTATTGAAATCATTGTGTACTATCTGGACAAGTAAAGATTTCTACAAGAATGATAGTTCAGGAAATCTTGGATTGTTTTTAAACACCATGCAGTCGACAATTGATAAGATTGAAAAGAAATCAGCTACTTCTCAATCGACCTTATTTATGAAATGGTTAATTAGTGCATTTGAGTTTAGACAATATTCTGAACAAAATGATAATAAATTTGATAACAATACTATTCATAGATTGGAAAGTTCAGTTCATACTTGTTCTATCCAATTTGTTATGAAACTAAACGATAAGAGTTTCCGTCCATTATTTGCTAACTTAGTTAGATGGGCAGTTTCAGGAGAAGGTGCGATATTTTCTGGAAACACGGAAATCTCAAGATTAATGGCATTCTTTAGATTCTTTAACAAATTACAAGAACAGTTAAAGAGTATCATAACTTCATATTATTCATATTTGTTAGACCCTGTGGCTAATATCTTGAAAAGATTTGCCCAAGGTGACATTGTCGCTACCAATTTGAGAAGAATTATATTTATTTCCTTAACTTCATCATTTAAATATGATCAAGATGATTATTGGTCACAACAGGGAAGATTTGAAAGTATCTGCACTCCATTGTTGAATCAATTGATTAATGTTGAAGATTCAATTGGTAAATATTTGGTTAAGGCTATTAGTACGTTTGTTACTAATGTTAACTCAGAAGAATATAATGAAACTTTAGTCCATTCATTGATTAAATTTGTCTCAAATGAAAATGACGCCACTTCATCATCAACTAAAATTTGGACAATTAGAACGTTCAAGACTATTTTCCAAAAAATGGGTGAACAATGGTTATCTTTCTTACCTACTTTGGTACCATACATTGCCGAATTATTAGAAAGCGATGAAGAAGAAGTTGAAATGGAAGTCAGAGGAGGTTTAGTTCGGGTTATTGAAAATGTATTGGGTGAACCATTAGATCGATATTTAAATTAGTGTATGTAGTTTTAAAAAGTAATAGTTGCAAAACAAAAACCGATTTTGTATTTCCGAATCTTTGCGGAAATGTGGTCGTGCACTTTGATCAATATTTCTGTTGGAATTTTCTATACCATTCCATGTATTGAAAAAAAATTTCAACTTAAATATCCCCATTCCCCCGGAGTTATACTTCAGTAGACAAACGCCAGCCAAATATCACAATGGTATGTACATTATGAGTAAATAACTTCATCAACAACAAACTAACCTCTTTTTTTTTAGTCCTTATTAAAAAGTGCCACTTCCTTAAAGCCATTATTTGACAGAGTCTTGGTTCAAAGACTCAAGCCAGCTACCAAGACTGCTTCAGGTATTTATATTCCAGAAAAGAATCAAGAAAAATTAAACCAAGCTACTGTTATTGCTGCTGGTCCTGGTATTACCAACACCACTACTGGTCAAGTCATTCCAACCTCAGTCAAGGCCGGTGACAGAGTTTTATTACCTTCTTTCGGTGGTAATCCAGTTAAAATTGGTGAAGAAGAATATTTGTTATATACTGACAAGGAAATTTTGGCCAAGATTGAAGAATAAGCTTTCAAACTAGAGATTGTACTTACTTGTAAATATAAATAATAAAACAATTGCCACGTTAAACTTGTTGTAGATTGGTTTATTTGTGATTTAATTGAAGTTTAAACAGATCAACAGTTACTCTATTCCAAATAGGTGTACAATTAACACTACCTTTATGAATAACGCTATCTTAACTATAAGTTCCTGCATATAACCAGGCAAATCTCAACATTAACAATTAGTATTTTTTTTTGCCTCTACATGTAATAACGTCAGGTTTTATCTTAGCCGAGAGGATTACACATAGATAAGGAATTCCAATACGCCCATATCCTTCATCAGGTAATATACAGTTTAGTCCATTACACGACCATATTTTATTTTTTTGCTTTACTACTAATTCAAAATATACTAGGATTACCAATATGGCAACACCAACCACCAACACCAGCCCCATCAGCAACACATCTCGATTTGCTCAATTCAAACTTGTTCTCTTGGGTGAGAGTGCCGTAGGTAAATCTTCCATTGTACATCGATTTGTCAAGAACACCTTTGATGAATTAAGAGAATCTACTATAGGAGCAGCTTTCTTGACTCAAACAATCACCATACCTGAAACTGATACCACTATTAAATTTGAAATATGGGATACTGCAGGTCAGGAAAGATATAAATCCCTTGCACCTATGTATTATAGGAATGCTAATGCTGCTCTTTGCGTTTACGATATAACAAGCAGAGTGTCTTTTAATAAAGCTCAAGATTGGATTAAAGAATTAAAGAAACAAGCACCTGAAGGGATAGTTATTGCATTGGTTGGGAATAAATCTGATTTATCAGAAAATAGAGAAGTTGAATTAAATGAAGTTGAAGAATATGTCGAACAACATAATGAAACTGGTTCACCCATAATTGTGGCAGAATGTTCGGCTAAATCTGGTGATGGAGTTTTAGAAGTATTTAATAGAATAGGAAGAGCTTTGCCTATTGAAGAAGCTATTAATATTGCTGCTGGAGGTAGATCTAGACAAACTGGAGGAAGAAGAGCAGGTGGAGTAGATTTGAATAGACCTAGAACCCAAACACAGCAAGGTGGTTCATGTTGTTGAATCATAACTGAGAATAATCTTTTCTCCATCACATTATTCCTTTTGCTACAATTGTTCCATGCTTCTCAATAACCTCGATAAGTCACTTTTAGTTTTATTTTTTTGCATTTATTCTCGTTTTGTATAAATATACAGTGAATGTTTTAGTTTAGTTTCTCCTTATCTTGAACATTATATGCAGTATCTCCGGGTAACACACTTCCCAAAATTCAAAAAAACCTAAACAGAATGTGCCTCGCACGACCATGAAAAATTTTTCACAAAAAAAATGCTATAATACTACAGAAAATTTTTTTCACTCTTGTTTTCCCTCTTCTCTTCTTCTTTATCATTATTATACTGTTAACGATGTCTGCTCGTCCACAAGTTTCTGTTGTCTCCGCTCAAGGTGAACAAACCTCCACTCAATTACCATTACCAGCTGTCTTCTCTGCTCCAGTCAGACCAGATATTGTCCACTCTGTTTTTGTTAGAGTTAACAAGAACAAGAGACAAGCTTATGCTGTTGCTGAAAATGCCGGTCACCAAACCTCTGCTGAATCATGGGGTACCGGTAGAGCTGTTGCCAGAATTCCAAGAGTTGGTGGTGGTGGTACTCACCGTTCTGGTCAAGCTGCTTTCGGTAACATGTGTCGTGGTGGTCGTATGTTTGCTCCAACCAAGACTTGGAGAAAATGGCATGTCAAGGTTAACCATAACGAAAAACGTTATGCCACCGCTTCTGCTATTGCTGCTTCCGCTGTTACTTCTTTAGTTTTAGCTAGAGGTCACAGAGTTGAACAAGTTAAGGAATTACCATTGGTTGTTTCTAACGATTTCGAATCCGTTACCAAGACCAAGGATGCTGTTGCTGTCTTAAAGGCTGTTGGTGCTCACAAGGATGTTATCAAGGTTATCAAGTCTAAGAAGTTAAGAGCTGGTAAGGGTAAGTTGAGAGGAAGAAGATTCACTCAAAGAAGAGGTCCATTAGTTGTTTACGCCCAAGACAACGGTATTGTTAAGGCTTTAAGAAACGTTCCAGGTGTTGAAACCGCTTCTGTTAAGCACTTAGGTTTATTACAATTAGCTCCTGGTGCTCACTTAGGTAGATTTATTATCTGGACCCAAGGGGCTTTTGAATCCTTGGATTCCGTTTATGGTTCTGACTCTACCAAGTCTATCAAGACTGGTTACTCCTTACCAACCAACATCATCTCCAACACTGATGTTACCAGATTAATCAACTCTGCTGAAGTTCAAGCTGTTGTTAGACCAGCTGGTCAACCAACTCAAAAGAGAACTCACGTCTTGAAGAAGAACCCATTAAAGAACAAGCAAATCTTGTTAAGATTAAACCCATACGCTAAGGCTTACAATGGTTCCGCCAAGGTTGAAAAGACTTCTGCTAAGCCATCCAAGGGTCAATTCTCTCAAGTTTTAAAGAACTAAATGTAGTATGTGTTTTTTTCTAAGATAGGTTATATTTATAAACGAAATACATATTTAATTTTACTTTAAAAGTACAAACACGATCTAATGTAGAAGAGCCAGCCTTATACCAATGGCAAGACATTTAATTCTAAGTATGTCTTTCCTGATTCTCTATGAGTCCCAATCACATTACCTCTTTCGTTTGAATATTCACAAATGGTATATTGTCTCCATGGAGTATTACACATAATTCTGGCACATCCAACTTGAGAAGTGCTCTTCCAAACCACTTGGGTAAAGTGTCCGGTTTCAGCATTAATCACAGGATTGTTATAATCATAGATGTTGATTTCATCATACCAAGCAACAACAGCTTCTCTACCACCAACATAACCAGCAGCTAAATTTTCCCCGTAAGGACCACCAGAATGGATCAATTCAAGATTGACACAGTCCAAGACCAGGTGTCCATATTCAAGACCAAATTTAGCAAGGGTGTTATTCCATTGTAAAGGTGGAACACCATGAAGGGCCCGGAATTTGTTGTGTTCGTCAAGGATATCATGAGCAAAATCAACGTCACTAGTGATGGCACTGTCTTTACGATCAATAGTGGTGGAAGTTGTTATTGTTTGGGTAGTGGTACTGGTAGTGGTTGGTTCAGGTGCCGGTGGTGGAGGTGGAGGTGGAGGAGGAGGTGGTGGTGGTGATGGTGGTGCGGTAGTTGCTTGTTCAGGTTCTTTCTGGACTTGTTCCAATGTTGAAGTTGGAGCAGGAGCAGGAGCAGCAATAACTGGACTACCTGGTGGTGGCTCATATAAAGTAACATATGGGACACCGTGGGTACGCGTGATTGTTGTGGTTACAGTGTGCCACATTGTAACTGTTTCTTCAGTCACCCATCTAGTTAAGATTGGTGTAGCTTGAGTTGTGGAGAGTAAACTGATTAAAATTAACGAGATTCTCATTATTATTGAAAATTTTTAGTTAATTCAAGAAACAAATGATAAATTGATTCAAGGGGCTTTTCACTCATCTTATATAGAAACTGCCCAGGTGGTTTGGTTACGAGTGATATGGGTATTTCAACTTGGTTCGGATGGGTTTATTAATTGCCGAGAAAAAAACTAGGATGGTTTGCAGCAAAGTTTTTCTTGTAAAATAATAATATTCTCTGTTTTTTTATCGCCTGTTGCATGCAAATTTGGCTGGTGAGGAGATTTTGGGGTTATGGGGTGATATCGGATACTCTTTTTATCCATTAGCTTTGGAACTTCCGGGAAGGTCTCATAACCTAGAAGCATGGTTTTACTAAGGGTTCAACTATGGTAAACTATGTTTTACCTGGTGATTGAACAACTGTGGCATCTAGCAGTTTTGTGACGAAATAAATTCATACGGCTCCATTTTCGCAGCCAAGCATTTTTCAAGAGCTTTGAAACTATCAGCAGGCGTAGTGAATAGAAAATAATTAGCGATTTAAATGATCAAAAAAAACCAGGCGGATTTTGTTTTCCAACTTCCGTGATTGTGAGCCCATGAATCTTAGAAATATAGCGTTACTCTAAATTTCATGTTCTGGATGGTGCGAAAAGACCCATTAGAGTTGCCTTTTTGTTCAGGTTAGATTACGAATCTAGATTTCTAATCTACCGAACCGAAACTGAAACTGAAACCGAAACCCTACCCGAACCCGAAATCACTTTAAGCTTTTGCTAAAAATTGATTTACCCCATAATGTTCCCATAATGTTGCAAAAAAAGGACGGTTTGTAACCCTATGAAATCATATTGCATATCAAATGTAACCTCCTTACAAAGGCGGATCGGGTCAGCATTATGGAACTTTGCCCAGTATACAACTAATGTAGATCCGAAGATCTATGTAGTATGAAATAGGCAATATCACGTTGTACTCCACAATTGATAATTTTAGTTATTCGGTTGTAAAAAGGATTTGTTTTGAGCCGAGAAGGGGGAAGAGGGGGTTGGCAAAAAAAATGGGGGTAAAAAAAACAAAAAAGAGTCATGAAAAAAAAATCCGAAAATTTCCGAAAATTTCATGATTTACGAAAATGGATATTCTTGAGCCAAGTAAGGAAAAGAATATTGTCAAAAGGCAGCATGTACTTACATTACATATAAAATAGAAGCTCAAATGTGTTCGGTTGTTCGGCTAGCTAACAAGAATTGGTGTTTTTTTACGCAATTTAGATTTGAACAAGCAGTTTTCCAAAATTTGACGCTTTTTTTTTCAAGCCTTAATTAATAACCTGGCTTATCTAATTGAGCAACACACAAACTAAAAAAAATAGGGGTAGTGGCTGGAAGAATTGGAAGATGACACCGTTTATACTTGTCCAATTTTACTTTTATTTGACCTATATTGAGGAAAAACTTAATTGGATATATAATTTTCACTGTCATGTTTCATTTACGAGGGAAAAATAAAAGAAACAAATGTGCTAAACTTTGACAGGTGGAAAGCCAAGCAAAATAAAAGAAAAAAATTTGTACATGATTATTTTTTTCGATATACAGACACAAAGGTAATCTCTGAATGGGGCAAGGGGGGCAAGTAGATACGAGTTGTAGAGCCAGCATTCACATTTACGTCACAAGTACATCAAAAAAATTTTTTTTTCAATAAACTCTTGATATATTACTGCACCCCACTTACTCTAGTATATTGTTTTTTGAAATGTGTGTAAAGGGCGCGATTACAGAGAATGTGTATAGTGGTTTATTCAAAACTAGCACAAAATCGCGGAAAAACAAAAAAAAAAGAAATACAAGAATTAAAAAGAATTACCGCAGATTTTAATCATGTGGTATTACCACCGAAATAATAATACAGCTAATTGACCGATCGATCTAAGAAGGTGGTTTATAGTGTTTTCTTTTAAACTCCGTGATAAGTTATGGTAATGGGACATACTAAACACACACCCTTTATTGTATGTATCCAGGGCAAATAAAAATTGATTGGTTTATTTTTAGCAAATTTTAGATTGTTTGTGTCTGATTTGTCGTTTTCATTTGTTGTTCTTTTTTTTTTTTTTATTTATTATTTTTTTGTGTTTCTATTTTTTGATGTAATCTCGTCCATTGTCATCGGTATTACATACGTCTAGATTTCCAAACTCTCACACAGGAACGCTAACAATTAAAGCGGAGTCTCCACGTATCACTTAATTCCACCACGACCGTTGATAAATTCGTAACATCCACCACCAACTTTTTACACATAAGTTAGTTCCTTTCATCTTTCAAGTTCTTTTTTTTTCTTCTTCTTTACTGTGGTATTGTTAAAACAATATATCATTCCCCCTCAAAACGTTGACTTATTTTCCAGATTGTCCACACTAAACGTTTTTTTTTTAAAAACACTTCAAACTTCACCACCATGCTTAAAGGATTAAGAAAGAAAGCTCTGATACTATCATTAGGATCAACATCTAGTGCCCCATCAGTCAACAATGAAGCAAATTATGATAGAATTTTAACTCAAGTTCATGATTTTGAAATTGCTCTTAAGGCTATGGATTATCTTTTAGACGATCATACTGAACAAGGTATTTCATTATTAAATAAGGAAGCTAAAGCAGCAGCTCAGAAAAACAATGATCAACCTCATGCTATATTCCCTCTTGCCTTGGGTGTTATTGAATTTATTGAAGCTACTTTAGGATTTGAGCCTGAAGTTATGGCCAAAGCTCATAAAACTTTGAGTGAAGCTGAAAATGCAAGTTTAAATAACGGGAAATATAATGTGAAATATCAAATGGCTACTTCGAATATATATCCTCCAGGAACAGAATTTCAAGTCACTTATGCTGAAGCTACTTTGTTAAACGCGTTGTTAATGTTATTGACTGAGAATAATGGGGTTGTGGAAAGCGCTAAGGCTTTGTTTAAGTTGAGAAGAGCATATCAGACTTTGGATGCTGTATACAAGAGAATTAAAGATCTGGAACCAATTTTCAATAAGAATTTACAAAAATTGAAAAAAGAGGCTGCCAGTATTGCAGCAAATTCAGTTACTAGTGGAAGAAATGGGTCATTTACTAGTTTGAATAGATCAATTAGTACTGTTGACTTACCTGGATTTCAAAGTGCTACAAGTTCTTCTGCTAATTTACCTCAAGATTTAAAATTAATTAAAAATTTAGAAAAGATTTATTCAATGAGAAAATCGAGAATTGAAGGAAGTAACTTTCCTGAAGGACATTCAATTAATCTTTTCCAAGGTATGGAGAGTCTGGTGTCTACAGTGGCATTAACTAAAGGATCAAGTGATGTTTCCAAATTAAATACCCCACCTTCATCTTCTTCCGAAATTGAGGAGCAGAGTGACGAGGAAGAAGAAGATGAAGAATTTGCTGATGCTTTAGAAGATGTACCTCCTGTATCCAATGGGGTAGTTTCTTCAAGTGCAGAATCATTTGTTTCCTCTATGGAAAGTAGTTCTGAATCAAGTTCGGAAGATACTCATATGCATGTTTCTACCGTGGATGAATTTATTCATTCTGGTGTTCAATTATGTTTTGGTATTTTACAAGTTGTATTATCATTAATTCCTCCAGCTATAGGTAAAGTCCTTTCTATCGTTGGATTTAAAGGTGATAGAGACACGGGGTTGAAATTACTTTGGAGAACTGCAATTACTAGTAGAAACATTCATGGAGAGTTGGCATTACTTTGTTTATTGGTTTTCTATGATGGACCGATTCAATTTGTTGATGTTGGTTTTCAATTACCTGGTAATGAAGATGTCAATATTAAAAATGTAATTCAGCTTGAAAATAAAATTACAATTTCTGATACCGAATTAGATACAATTTTACAAAATCCTGCCTTATATACAAATCAAATTTTATTTAAAGCAAGAAAATTCTTTCCTCATAATGCATTATGGCTTTTACAAGAAGGAAGAATCCTTGCTGCTCAAGGACAAATCGCCAAGGCTACTGAACAAATGCAACAATTCACTGATGATAAATCCAACAAGATTCAAATGCAACAAGTTGAAGCTTTGTTGGTTTTTGATCGTGCAATGGCATATATGTTTCAACATGAATTTGATAAAGCTGCTAGAGATATGATTTATCTTATTGAAATTAATTCTTGGTCTAAAGCAGTATATTTATTTATGGCCAGTGCATGTTATTTAGAAAAATATAGAATGATTAAAATGGAAATGATTCAAGTTGAAGATAAACAAAGTGAATTAGAAAAATATTCCAAATTATTTGATA
The DNA here is from genome assembly GCA_002911495.2 of Spathaspora sp. UFMG-CM-Y285. Classification (NCBI taxonomy): domain Eukaryota; kingdom Fungi; phylum Ascomycota; class Pichiomycetes; order Serinales; family Debaryomycetaceae; genus Spathaspora; species Spathaspora sp. UFMG-CM-Y285. Next base: position 85,038 of record PPUV02000013.1, read on the forward strand.
AATATTTGGATTTAGCATTAAGTTATGTTCCTGGACAAGGAGCAAATGCAGCAACCAAAAAAGGTGGAATTGGTGGTAGTAATAAACAGATGCCATTTGATAAATTCTTGTTAAGAAAATATAAACATTTAGAAGCAAGAAAAAGGCAATATCCTAAATTAGCTATGGTTGATTTGGTAGGGACTTCTTTAGTATATGAATTGGTTTATTTTTGGAATGGTTATAATAGAATGTCACAATCTAATTTACAAGATTGTTTGAAGGCTTTAGGATATTCTGGTGCAATTTATTCGCAATATTCAGCAAATACCTCGGAATCAAACTATGCTCTTATTGAAGAAACTCAAGATGAAGCTATGATTAGATATTTCTTACAATCTATATGTCTTAGACTGTTGGGGAAACCCCAAGACGGGTTGGCTATTTTGGATGAACATGTTTTATCCAAGTACATTATTTCAGATACTCCTCAATTTAAATTCCATAAAATGACATATAGTCCTTATTTATATCCTACTGCATTATATGAGAAAACCATGTTTATTTGGATATTAAGAACAAAAGTTTCAACTAAAGTTGATGTTAGTGCTGCTGTATCTGAAAGTAAGAGTTGGTTAAAGAAAGCTGAATTGGTGGGTGAAGGAGATTACGAATTAAGTAATCGTACAGGTATGAGAATTAAAGCTGCTGGTGATAGATTAGATCAATTAGGGGCAAGTGTATAGACTGGTTTAATAAACGTTAGTATATTTAAATGTTTTGAAGTAAATGTTTTCTATGTAAGTTTGACTCGTTATTTCACTCTTGCTTAGTTTTGCTCTTTTGTTCTTTCACTCTTTCGCTTAACTGAGCGCTAGCGAAGTTAAGCTAGTTAAGCTAGTTGAGCATTGAATTAATTAAAATATGTGTCTACCATTATATCAGCAACATTAAATCTAAACAATATCGTAATCAACCAACCAATTGCCAACAAGGGCAACACCCCAGCAATAACAATCAACTGTAACAACTTACCAGGAGACGACGTTGAGCTTGCTTGATTCTTATTCATAGTTAAATTTGAAATAAAAGGTAATGAATTAAATCCATAAAATGTGACTATGAAATAATATCCAATACTGGCAAAATACAACGAATTTCCTAAAATCAAACCAATAATTGATTGTTTAATTCTTATAATTGGTAATAATATAAATTGAACCACATACAATAAACACCAAATTATTAAGAATGAATTACAATGAATATCAAAACAAAAACCCCATTCAATATAATTTAAATTATATTGATTCATATTAAATAATTTATTAGTAATAAACCAAGTAATTGTAGCAATTATAATCCCTGTCAAATAAAAATCAATAAATACCATATAAATAATTAATTTAAAAATATCAACCACACTAGGAGAATAAGCTAATCCCCAAGCAACAGCACTAAGGGACAAAAACCCCGTGAGTAATATCAAGAACGAGGGATCATCTCGAGTATACGAGGTCTTGTTTTGTTGTTGTTGTTTGTAAAAATAATGTGATCGATACATTTTCCGAGGATTTATAATAAGATGGAAGATTTCCCAAATGGCAGTTTCAAAATCTAATGTAGCAGGTTTAAATAATCGTTTAATCATGATTCTTATATTCTTGAATTGACCACTGGGAGATAGATTAGGAGTATAGTTCATTCGTGGTGTATATATTGAAGATGTTCCTGCTCCTGATATAATTGATCCTCCTGTAGTACTACCATTGCCACCAACACTAGTTCCAAACCCAAATCTCAGAGCTGTTGGTGTCGCTACCGATTGTGGGAATAGATCTTGTGTAGTATATGGTAGATTCACACGTTTGCTCATAGTAGTATGTGGGGTAGAAAAGCAGTAACCTTGTGGGAATGGTGGGAATATGTGTGTTTATCGTTGACAGGTAAATTTAGGTTCCCTCGGAATTGTCTATTGAGCACGTGATATAACCCCGATTTTTCTTGGTCATTTCTTACCAGATCCCCCATGAGTTAACCTAGAAAACTTTAGATTTGACCATGTACCTGTATCATTGTATGCATTAAACTTATAACTAAGTATAATGATTCTAGTAAAGAATCAACCAGGTAACTCGTTTACTTAACCATTTCTTTGCAAATCTGATACATGCGGCGCCTTCCTAACTGAGCTGACACTTCTACAACCATAAAATAAAAAGCTTAAAGTCTCATGATTTGCCTGCATTATTTCTAATTCATCTTAGATCATCAATTTTTTAAGTTAAAAATTATTGATTCAACAAAAAGGTATAATATATTTATTGTATAATGGAGCATCCCCCTACGGAAAATTCGTCATCAATAACATTAACCGAATTAGCTAGACCTATACTACATTTACGTGCAGACAATGTACGAGGTCCTCAATCACAACCACCACGACATGAAGTTACTTGGGATCAACAAGTTATAGATAATGAACATTTAAATAAAAAGAAAACGAAAATATGTTGTATATTTCATCCTACTAGAGAATTTGGTGAAAGCTCCAGTGATTCAAGTAGTGATAGTAGTAGTGATTCTTCTGATGAATCTGATTCTGGATTAAGTTTACCCCAGGATGAACACCCCAAGGAAACAAAGCAGGAGGATGATGATGATGATGAACAAGAACAAGAACTTGAAATTTGTGCACATCATCTTAAGAAATTAAGAAAGAAGAAAAAGAAGGAAATAAAGAATCGGACAAATGCTTATGAAAAACAACCAAAATATGAAAATAAATCAAAGTTACCTCAAGAACAGGACCAGAAAAAGTAGTAGTTTTTATATTGTATTGTATTTTATATTGTATTTTATTGTCTATTTAATATAAAAAATGTCGTGATCATGAATGTCGTAATTTAACAGATTTTGCTAAATTTGACATATTTACGACATTACTTGAATCATAAATCCCAATTTCTGAACTTTCACTTTGAATATCGTTAATTAGTGGTTGACTTATAAAACAAGAGTTGTATTCATCATCCCATATCTTTTGTAAGATCTTGTCCTTATTTTCAAAGGTAATATTTGAATCTTGGGAATATTCCAAGTTGAAATTTTCCGCTCGATTAATAAACCCCAATACTCCAGTAAATGTCTTTATTTGTTTCTTACTCGGTGTTTCAATTTCATGCGATGAGAAACGTAACCTTATACTGGTATATTGTGATAGTATAGTTTCATTTTGAATCTTTAATTCATATGAAGAGAGTACACTAGGTTTAGTTTCTTCTTTCTCTTCCCCATATAATTGTTTATAATCCAATAACCTTTGTTGGGTTCGATTTAATTTAACTTGATTAGGTTGATTTGAATTTTTATCTACGAAATTCCCATGGAATTGATTAATTTCATTGATTATTTCATGTAAATCATCTATATTGACTGGTTGCACACTGGGAGGAGATTTCCACAGTTCAATAGTATATTGTGTATCGGGATTAACTTCTACTTCCTCTACTTCCAGATCACTTGATTCGGGCTCTGATTCTCCTTGTTTTTCTGTTTTAAATGAATTAACTATAGAATTCATACTATTTTGAGCATGTATAATTAATTTATTCATTTTTTCATATAATCCTGTATTCTCTTTAGGAGTCGGTTTAATTTCTGGTTCTTGTAAACTCTTGAATAAATTATCTGTACTTGCATTTTGTAATTGAGAATTCCAACTATAATATTTCGGTAATTGTTTAGTATCATATTCATCCTTTAATATTGAAAACACATTATTTGAACCTACACTATCTACTATCTCTCCTTGAAATGAATTCCATTTTTTAGCTTGAGGGCGAGTATTGAGGTCAGGTATATTTTGTAATTTCACATGTTCCGAAACTGATCGAAATCGACGTAATTGTGAACCTCGACTATCACCATTATATTCAAGTAAAGTGGAACTTCTTGGTTGTGATTTCCTAGTATGAGCTCGACCTCTATCATCTTGAAATTGGAGGTTTAATGTGGCATTTCTTGGTTGACGTGGTATATCAGATATTCTTTGTACGCGAACTTGACTCATCGCGTATATGCAAAAGAAATATAAAAGTGTTTGTGAAAAATAAAAATAAAACTCAAAGAAAGCTTCTTGTTTAATAAGTTTTTGTCGATTAAAAATATCAACGAACCTTTTTTTAAAATTAGATCTCTGGTTATCGGTAGTACAATAAGGGTTCTATAACAATTAAAAAAAAATTCTTTATCTAAAAATTATTTTTCAAATCGGTAACACAAAGACACAAAAAAAAAAGATTTGATTGTTTAGTTAAATTACAAGATCTGAAACGTACTGATTTGGGGGAGACAACCAACACAAAATAACTAAAAACTCGTAAGATATTAGATTTCTTTATCTTGAATAATATATAAAGAGATTTCAAGACAATAAAATTTTGTACATTGATCTTTATTTGAACAATTATTACCGCTAATCGGAAAGTTGCCTGATTTTCTTTTCATTTTTCTTGTGGTTAAGTTTCAACACCAACTTGACTACGTCATTCCCTTACACGTGACACTAAGAAAGATCAAACCAAATTAAACATTCATTAAGATTTGCTTGAGCACCACTAATTAACAAATTCTTTCTAGCAAGAACCAACTCCGTTAAATTACGTAATTTGGTTTTATTTTTTAAAATCATTCCCACTTTATCTTTATTCTTTTTATTCATAATTTGTTCAAATACTTCCGATAAATCTTCCACTGATTTATTCAAAAAATCTTGATTCCCTTCAAAAATGGTGGCAAAATTGGATTTTCCTAAATAATAGGCAAAACAATAAGTCCATTTTAATGTTTTTCTACCATTTTGTAATGCTCTCATTGCTTGAGGTAAAAATTGAATATCATTCCATGATAAATTTTTCTTGTTGGAATTCCTTAAATTTTCCATATATAATCTTGTAAATTGATCAATTTGTTTCATAGTATTTAAATCTCCTTTCATAGAATTTTCATGTATAGAAAATCTCTTATAAAAATGTAAATATCTCTCTAAACTCTGTTTACTTCGATTTTTCCTCTCACTATCTTCTACTTTATCATTTCTAAATTTATTACATGAATAAAAATCATTTCTATGATTTGTCCAATCTTCAAAGCAAATCCAACAAAATTCATATTTACATTTTTTACAAGTCATATGATTACATCCACCATTTTTCTCAATTGCTGATTGACATTTAGGACAACCATGAGTATTAGCATCTATCCAATTTGCTGTTTCGGAATCATCACTACATTTCTTGATCCATTTCTTGACAATCCAACAGGGACAAGGTAAATGATTTTCAAAATTACAATCAAAACAAAATTCATGAGCATCTCCACAACTAACAATATGGATTTTGGAGATATCAGCTGATTCAACCAAATCCTGAGTTTCATCATAATCATCAATACTACCAATTAATTCAGCAAAATTATCACAATCAGTCGAAGGACACCATTTATACTTTTGTTTTGAATAAATTAAATCTTTAGCATCAGTTAATAATAAAGGGTTATCCTTTAAACTCTTGTATTTTATAGGCTCATGTTCCACCAAACTATAAATCTCACTAATATCTCGATGAGGAATAGTATATTTACAATCTGGCTGAATACATGTAAGCAACCCACCATTAGCAAGGGAATTTACAAGATACTGGTAGTAACAATTCATGCAATATTTATGTTGACACGTTAATGAATAAACATAGGTTTCACTATAATCTTCACAACAAACAAAACAGGAAAAATCCGAAACTTGTTCCAACTTGTTATCACTAGGTATTCCTACAGGTAATCCACATTCTTCATATAATTTATTTCGGTTATCAAAGTATTCATTCAAAACATCATCAGTTTGCCAACCTTTGGCTTGCAACATAATCAACAACTCAGCTTCAGTACATCCAGTCAACATTCCATTGCTTAAATTATCCAACTTATCAAGCATCTTTTGTTCAATAAATTGTTCTACAGTCCAAGGATAATACAAGGTTCCATTGGTACCTACATTTGCAGTATCCAGAACCTTACTTTGAGGAGTATCAGAATCAGGTTCAGTTTCAAATACAACATCTTCATCATATTCTTGAGTACTAAATGAAAAATCAGACTCTTCTTCTTCTTCTTCGTCATAGTCAAAACTAATATCATCCACTTCATAATCAGACATAGTGTAGTATATGTTTTTATTAGTTTTTAAAGATATCAAGGGAAGTATATGGCAAGGTTAAATAAGTTTATAAGTTGTTAAGTAAGTTAATTTTAGGGCGCTAGACGTGTCTATATATTTGGGAAAGTTGATTCGCGCCTCCTTATCGTTGGGGTTTCCTTAGTAAAAGTGTGACTGTAAGAAGTTTTTTTTTTCTGGCAACACTAAACAGTGAAAGCTCGGGGATAAAAATAAAGTTTTTTCCTTTTTAACTACATGGAAATTCAAAAGAATTAGTTTGATATGTAGAAAGTGTTATTGTAAATCTATAAATTTCTTTAAAATGGTAATTTCTTGACGTATCAAATTAGTAATAACACTTGAACGTTTACTTGGAGTTTGTTGTTTGGGATATGATTCAATTCTTGCTTTACACCAAGAACTAATTCTTTTGTTATATGTGGATAATTCTTGTTCATTATGGGTTAAAAGTAAATCTTTAATTCTCGGAATTAATTTATTTGTATTGGTTGTTGACTGTAATTTATGTTTAAAATAAACATATTTTAATTCGAGTAGTTTTAAAATGGCGTAGGTGTGTGCGGTACATTCACCTGTATAGTTGATACGAATACTTAATGGCCAAGATTCAGGGAAATCTTGTTGGCCGCAACAATCGTCTTCACAATCGTCTTCACAATCGTGATCGTGGTGATCGTGGTGATCATGGTGGTCATGTTCATGTTCATGTTCACTACTAACAATTTGATTAATAACTTCATACCCAACTTTCTCCAACCATTCAATCTTTTCCTCGATTTCTCTTCTCTTTTCCTTGTTAACTTTCTCTTTTAAACTATTCAATTGTTTAAAAAATTGAATTGAAAGTAAACAGGAATCATTTACATTCACATCACTTATAAATCCATATTTTTGTAATAAATAACAATTGGCAAGTTCATTACCATAAGAATTGAATATTTCAAAAGGACTAGATTGAGAGCGGGGTTGATGAATTAATACTACATCACAACATTTTGAAGCATCAGAGAGTTCTTGAGCTAAATCAGACATGGAACCTTCCTCTTCACATACAGTTGATACTTCTTCCGGATCAAGGTCCGTGTCTGCATCATTGGCGATTTCTTCTTCAAGCTTGTAAATATAATCCATGGTGAGTTCAGTAGGTTCTTCTTTGTGTTCTTCCAGTTCTGACTCATGTTCTGACTCATGTTCTGAGTGTAATTCGTCTTGTGAGTTAGCCTCCATATCTTCTACATCCTCTTGCTCTTCTTCTGAATCACCTTCTTCTACATCCTCTTCAATTTCCTCTATATCCTCCTCCTCCTCCTCATGTTCACATTCACCTTCTCCACATATCCCACAAACTCCTCCATCACAAACAAAATGAATATCTTCTCTACCTTTAACTACCCCATTAACTAATTCTGGTTCGATATGATTAAAAATATCTGCCCCAGGAACCAAAGCTAATCCATAATAATTATCAATTTCAAATGCACGAGAAATTGTTGTTTGAAGAAATTTCCCAAATAAAATCAATTTATCATTATGTTTATCTATTATATCTTCTGGTGAAAAGCAAATCTGAGGAACATTTAATACTTCAGGAATATCAACATACTGTTTATTTGTGCTTGCAAAATTCAACACTTCAATATAAAATCCAATTAATTCACTTGAATCCAACATATTTAATAAATCAACTTCAGTATTTCGTAAATTTAATTTATCAACTTCATCCCAAAGACATAAGGGGATTTGTGAATTCTCAATATCCATAGATTGAATATATTCAAACCATGGTGAATCAACAATTGAATGTTCATATATAAAACAAACAACCAAGGCATAAACTCCTTCGGAGATTATAATTTCTGAATTAACTGGAGAGTATTCTTCAAGTAAATTATAAATAAACGAATTCTTGGGAGTTAATAAATTAGTTTTTGGTATTCTAAGTAATAATGGATCAAATTCTTCTTCTTCAACTGTTTGATAAAACACACCTAATCCTCCATATTTTGATTCTTGAATTATAAGATCTTCTCTCCAGTGGGAATTCTTATCCAACCAACCTAAAAGAGAATCTATTTTAGAAGTTAATGTAGAAGACATGATGTTTATAATCTCTACTCATCACAATAGCTTTCGAGAAATCTCTAATATGCAGTCTTCTCGTTCGATACCTCATTACATTAGATCCGGGTAATACCTGGTGAAAAATTTTTTTCTCTTGAGGTCACTTACCTGCAGTACCATCTCAATTTTTTTTTACTATAAATACTACCAATTCCCCTGGTCTCCCTTTTTCTGAAACCTTAATCATCAGTAGTGGTTATACTATATCTATATATATATATAACTTCTATTATAAAGGCTTTATGGCATGCATTATTGTATATCATCGATGTATACAGTTTTGTTTTGTTATCTCAATTCACCCAATAGCTAAGTATTTTGATTGACCTTACTAACAATAAGGCCACAGTCAATACTTCGTTTCGGTCTTTTAGATTATTCCGTCTGGTTACGGCATTTACATGTGCTTGAATTGAAGTTCTGGTGATTTACGGTGCTGTTTTACTACAGTATGATGATCATTCAGATGAAGGCATGGTGCTACATTGTTAATCTGTAGATGTACTCTTTGAGCAGCTTGTAGTTCTTGGTGATTGCGAGGATAGTTTCTAGTTATTTCAATCAAGTAATAGTTGTGTTGAGTGTAAAGGTCGTGTACCGGATCCCAAGAAAAATAAAAAAAATGTCTACATGAAAATTCTTTACAATTATTACTCCATCACATCCTTGATCATTCACTAGCATACACACATCAACTATGGCTCATAGATTAATAGTAAACGTTATTATGACCGGCGCCTCCGTTTTCGGGAGAGCGTTCACTGAAGCATATAAACAAGCAGCCAAGGCATCAGCTGCCGGAGCCGCCACACAAGGAGGACCCACCAAGGCTAGTTCCGCTGGTGGTATTACATTTGAAGAATCAATGAAGATCTTAAATGTTGAACCATCAGAATTAAATATCAATAAAATTGAGGAGAAATATAATTATTTATTTGATGTTAATTCCAAAGATAAAGGAAATTCCTTTTATTTACAAAGTAAAATATATTATGCTATGGATACGCTAAAAAAAGAACTAGAGTATTTAGAAAAGAAAAAGGCAGCAAATGAAAAACTGGCGTCGTAGTGTTAAGTGAAAGGTTTGGTGATTTACAAAGTAAAGGGCGAGAAATATTTTAACAGTTAGTGCTCCAAGCATCGTTTAAAATAAAATTTATTTGTATCGTTACATTTACACTGTGCTTGTTGTTTGGTGTATTTTCAAGTATAGTTCTGTACATTTGTTTTTTTCGGTTTGCTGTCAATGAACGGTTTTTTTTTGTTTTAGGTTTTGTAAATAATCATGATATTTTTGTATATAGAGAAATGAATGAAATAGACAAGAGTAAATGTAGAAGAGAAATATTAAGACAATATACTTTCGTATTAAACGTTCCATTTGCATCGTATATTCTCTCGTAGCCGTTCCCACATGAAAAGTTTTATCTCGTTCAGAAATAAACGACCGTTTAGATTTTTCCACCAAAGTGAAACAAAAACTCAAAGACAAAAAAACAATATGGAGAAAAAAAACAAGTGAAATTTCTTTTTTAGTTTTTTTGATTGACTTTATATATAGTCGTTTAAAGTTCTTAGCTTTGATAGTTCTTTTTGCATGAGGAATAGTTTAGTACGATTGATTTGATATATACAAATATGACCAATAAAGAAGAGGAGCAACTTCTCCAAGATGCATCAACCTTGCTTATGTTTGCCAACGAAGCAGCGAAACAACAGAATCAATCGAATATACGACAAGTATCACCCCCTGCAGTGACATATCCTCAACTGCAACCACAACAGCAGCAGCCCCCACTACAACAGTCTCAACAGCAGCAGGTTCCTCAGCAACAACTTCCCCAGCCACATCGTAGTCCTATTGCGACTTATGCTCAGCCTACGTCAGCCATCTATCGACCACCACCACAACAACAACAACCTATCCCTCAACAATCCATAGTAAATTCACCTCCTACACAACCAAATCAATTCCAACTCCCGCACTATACATTCCCAGTGATGTATTCTGGTCCTCGTCCTCCATATAGTATGCCTCAGCAACCTCAACAACAAACCTCGCCTCAATTACCAATCGCACAGCCCCCAATTCAACCACAACTACAACAAGCTCAACCAATACCTACCCGCGCTGAAGGAACCAATCATGTAAAAGCTCAACTGTTAGATCTTCCAGTTAGACAACCACATCGAAGTTCCATAAGTATATTGATGAATACTCCAGAACCAACAATTGAACCTCAAACTAAACTTAACCCCCCAGAACCTGTTCAAAGACAAGAACCTCCGCAATTGCAAACATTCACTCATAAAAAATCAAAATCTCAATCTCCAAGTGTTGCGAGTTCCCGAAAATCAGTATCACCACCTTCAAAATTACCCAAACAAGGTAATTTCAAACCAACTCATGAAAGGTCTCGTTCAACTTCTGATACTCATGTTGCGTTGAAGTTCCGTCATTTACAAGTATCACCTGATAAATTTGCTCGAGGAATAGATTTAGAAACTGGAGAAAGAAATACAGCAAATGCCGTGATTGCTGCAGCGGCATTAACTGCCGCTGCCGATGTCCCACTTCCTTTGAAACAAGTAAATCGAACCTCTCCTTCTCCTGGTGCTACTACAGCATCTCCAATTTTAGCCACTTCAAAGGCAACAGTTGTAAAACTTGAAATCCCTCCGAAAAAGGAAGAAGATCAATTGACTGAACCTGAAAATGAAAAAACTGATGATGATGAAAAAACCGAAGATGAAACAAAACCAGTGGCTTCTCCGGTGGTGCTGGAAAAATCAGCTTCACCCAATTCCAAGTTTAAAGCTCCTCCATTATCCACATATCAAGTTGATCCTGATTCGGGATTAATTGGATGTATTTGTGGAATTGATGATGATGATGGGTTTACAATTCAATGTGATGTTTGTTATAGATGGCAACATTGTCTTTGTATGGGATTCCAATCAGCGGAAGAAGTACCGGAAGATGAATATAAATGTTATTATTGTGATGAACAAACTTGGGGAAAATTTGATCCTGAATTATGTCGACTTCGTACTTTGGCTCGATTAAATAGTGATCGTATATCTTCATCTCAAGAAAAAACTGAAGAGTCAAATGTGTCGATGGAACAAGTGGAAGCACGACCACCTCCACCAAATAACAAACGTAGGCAATCTGCTCCTGAAAAGCAAGCGGAAAAGAAAAAGAGGCTTGAAGACAAGAAGGAATCAGTAGGTGGGTCAACCACACCTCAAGCGAAATCTCCAAGTCAACAACCAAGAGAACCTGAAGAAGTTATGTTGCCTAATAAGGATAATGAATTATTAGAAGATGGAATTACAGCAGAATCTTATCAATCAGTATATTACAAACTTAAGCAAAACGATTATAAGAGACAATCAATCAAGGAGACTATTGAGAGCGTTGGTCATGATTTTTATCTGGAATACTTGTCTTTACCAAAAGCAGATCAACAAAAGAAGTCAATAAATAATGTTGAAATTATGACTTGTAACCAATTTAAATCGTTGAAAATGAGCAAGATTATATTACCAAACCATCGAAAATATCTTCAAGATCATCATAGATTGTCGAAGAAGAAGAATTTCAACAAGACGGTTATTCAAGTTAAACCATATTCTGATAATCAGAAACAAAAATTTAATGGAATTTCTCGATTATCATTATTTATCAGTAGTAGCAACACTGGTTCATCTCCTACTGTTAATGGAGCTTCTGAGGCAATAACCATCCCAGAAAATACTCCTATAATTGAATATTTAGGTGAGATTGATTTATTCAAGAATTATATCCAAGACACGACAAATCAATATGCCAGTTGGGGAACAACCAAACCAAAAGTATTGAAAACGGCAATTCCCACCAAAGAAGGTGAATTAAATCTTGTATTAGATTCTCGATTTGTTGGGAATGAAAGTAGATTTATCAGAAAATCGTGTCCCTCTTCTGCAAATTGTCGAATTCAACCAGTGTATATTCCTGAACGAAATACTTTTAAATTCATGGTACTCACGTCAAAATCTATTATATTAAAAGCAGAAAGTCATGATGAAGAATTACGATTACCTTGGGAATGGGATCCTGAACATCCAATTTTAAAATTATATGAAAATAATCATACTGAGAAATTTGAAAATTTAACCAATATTGAAAAATCGGCATTAATTACCTATATTGATAATATTTTATCGTTTGTCGAATGTGGTTGTTCTACATATAATAATCTTTCTACGTGTGCCATATTTAAGATTAAAAAGGCTACATCATATTTGTTAAGATCAACAAGAAAGGCAAATTCTATAAGTAGTGTGAATTTATTGAAATCAAAGGATGAATTGATTTTACCACGACCTTCGAAAGAATATATTTCTTGGGAAGAACGATTAGTTAAACGAGATTTAGAATTACAAGAAAAGTTTGCCAACAAATTGGATGTTGTTTCAGATCAGACATTGATAAACCCAGACGTCAAAGAAGATGTGGTTGATAAACCTTCAATATTGTTTAAAGTACCTTATAAGCAGCAATTGCTTGCCCGAATGCATGATGCTTCTTCTTTACCAACTCCTAATCCAGAAGATATGCTGGATGAAACTGAACCAGAAGAACAAGTTCAAGAAATCCCATTCCCAGTAGTTCCTGATTTAGTGGCTAATATAGATAAAAGAATTGAAGAAAATTTGAAACCAATAGCTAAAGAAGTTGAAACCAAGGCATTACAAACATTAGTCAAGGAACCTGAATTGTTAGATACCAAGAGTGAAGTTGAAATTATCCAAAAAGTTGTTGCTGCTGTTAATCCGGTTGAATCGAGTGTTTCTGAAATTGCAGTGAAATCAATAGAATCGTCTGAGGCCACTACTAGTATTCCAAAAGTTGTTAAAAAGTTGTCGTTTGCGGATTATAAAAAGAAGATGATGTAGAGTTTTTTTATTTAGTTTTCTAGATGTTATTATTTCTAATGTATTAATGATTTAATAGCTTTGTAGAGCTTGCGAACTTGTTAGTGATTGTACCTACATTTCAAGTTAATTAAATACCCGTTAATTAAAAATATATAAACAAATAATAGAAATACAACCCCCAATTATAAATAGAATAAAAAAAAAGAAAGGTACTTGTCATTGAAGTACAACTCCAACAACTAGAAATGACTCGACTTTAAAAAATATAACAAAGAATAAAAAGTTAGTTACTTGACTTGGAATAAAACCTTAAAACCCCGCTATAATTCACTTATTCTAAATGTGTGTGTGTGTAAAATAATAAATGAATTATTGTAAAGATTTAAGAAATTACTTTGGGTCAAGGAACTGTTTGGTATCTTCAGCATTAACTTCAGTTTCAGCTATGTCTCCTCCAAACTTTTGGTGTTTAACTTGATTGAATAATTCTTGCTTTTGAGCTTCAGTTAATTCAGACTTCTTCTTACCCTTGATATGATACATTGGGTTTAATTGACGTAAAGTCAAATTCTTGGCAAATGGTAAATGACCATGTTTTTCTTCATAAAGCATCAAAAGAATAACAGAAATCATAACAATCCAATAAACATTGTAAGAAATAACTGAACCATAAGTGGCAGAATTTTGCCATCCTAATAAAGCATTAAAGATATCCCAACCATGATCAATTTCAGGATTACAACAATTAACATGCCAAACGGATTTAGCAATATCATAAGAACCTGGACCAGAACCATTTTCTGAAGCATCACCCCCAGTCTTTTTGTTGAAGGCATTATTTTCAAAACCCCAAACACCTCTAGAGAATAAACCAGCAGCAATCAAATACAAGATACATGTGGAAAGAATCAAAAAGATTTGCATAGAAGCGTTGGTACCAAAGTAATATAATAATCCACCAACAGAAATACCTGCAATCAAACCAACAATAACCGGTAATGGGAAAGAAGAAGCGGGTTCATTAAGGGAAACACCACCAACGAAAACAACAGCTTCTAAACCTTCTCTCAAGGTAGTAATAAAAGGTAAAATAAACATAGCATATTTCTTAGCCCAATGACTAATACGGAATTTTATACCTTTCTTTTCACCTTTTGGAGTCTTGACTAAAGCTTGAGCTAATTTAATTCTCCATTTTTCTTTCATTTTATTAATTCTTAACATAGGAATACCCATGAATGAAATAATAACAGCAGCAATAATACAGAATATACCTTCCCATAAATCTTCCGATTTACCCCAGATATCTTTACCTAAACCATAGAAAACACCAATAAAAGCACCACCAATAATCAAACAAATAAGAACCCCTGACAACGCCCCAAACCAAACTTGTCTCACCAATTGTTTATAAACTTTCGGGTCTTGACTTGCACCACCTAACCCTTGTTTCAAGAATGCCAAAAGAACTGAAACCACAATGATGGCTTCTAAAGATTCTCTAAACACAATGAAGAAAACTTGCACGTTGAATACGTTGGCCATTTTGTTGTATTTTTTCTTTTCTTTTTTTTTCTTCTGTCTGGTCTATATTACCTTTTGAATTAATTTGTTAATCTTTCTTTGTCGGAGTCGAAGAGAGAGATAAAAAAAAAATAGAAGAAAGAAATAATTGGGTAATTGGTTGGTAAAATATATAAAAAATTTCTTACCTTTAACGTAGTAGAGATCAGATCTGAAGAAAGGAGAAACAAGAAGAAAAAGAGGTTTGAAAAAGTTTTTGAAGGAGGGCTAAACACACCCCCATTTATATATGGTCTGCGAAATTAATTTGTGAAAAAAAAAAATAAAAAAAGGGATATTTTTTTGGCAGAGCCAAGAAAAAGTTTATTTTGCTCCATTGTCATTCGAGTGGTGTTAGCCAGGACTATGAAAAAAAAACTAGGTGGTTTTGCATTAAGCCAAGAATTCAAGGAGTTGACACATTCTTTCTGTGAGGAACTGCCAAGAAGACGATCTGACAGTTTCCATGGACTCGCTTGTAAATGAAACGAACAAAGGGTAGAACCATCTGTCAAATCCGGTTATGAAACATCTGATGGAAAAGATAAATGCGATGATTTATTTCGTAAAAAGCACAAAACCGTATGGTTTGTTTTTTTTAACTCATAACCTGTAAATACCGTTTGATTTTACAGCCAATTAGAATGAATTCCTATAGAAAATTTTTTTTCACAACATGCAAAAATTGTTTTAGATAAACAATAATATCTTTTACATCTAAAAAATATTCCAGTCATGAAATCCGTGTACGTTTTAAAGTTTATGCTCTCTAATTGGCTGAATTTGAATAGTTACGAAATTATTTTTAAAAAAAGAAAGACATGGTAAGCCTATCCCGTGAATCCCAGGAATACATGAACAATTTGAATAGTGGGAAAACCCACTCTTGTCCAATTGTGTTCGTGATATCTGCATGAGCCCCAAAATTCATTCGTTAACCTTGGCCTTGGCATTGTGGCTAGTGTATAATAAAAAACTATGTTCGCTTATGTCTACATATTTTTTTCTTGATTTCTTGGCCTAAGTTTTAATTCCTTGTATGGACTTATTACTATACAACTACAGAGTTGGCTTCTTCATTTAGAATTTGACCGGTTTCGGTGTCCACTGGATCTTCTCCCATATTAACTTCACGTTCTTCAATTACTGGCTCCTGTTGTAATCTTTGCTTTTCTTTAATTCCCTCACTGTGTTCATTTTGTTTGTTAATAATCGTACCAAATATCCCACCCAACTTTTCTGCATTCAATTCTATTCTAGTATAAATATCATCTTGTAATACCAGTAGATTAACCAAGGATATTAATTTAAGAGTATATACGGATAATTCTTTTTCATACAGCCAGACCCGTTCAGCATTCCCTCCTGTTGAAGGTCGTGAACTAGGTTGTTCAACTTCTTCATCGAAAATACTCACTTCAACTTCCAGTGGGGGTAATTCAATAAAATCATCATAATTAACATCTTCTTCATCACCTCGATCCAAATCAACATTTAATTCATGAGCTAATCTAACTTCTTTAATTAAAAACAATTCTAATAATTCAACTTGTAAATCTCTTCTAATTAACAATAATTGTAAATTATTATTATAAAATGATTGGAAATTTTCAAATTGATTATCTTGGTTGAATTTAACATAAAATATTCTGAAAAATGTCAACAAATCAATATATTTTATAGCTAATAATGTTTTCAAATCAACTAAATTATGATCTTTACATTCATAAATCAATCTAATTAATTGATTAACCATATCTATACTTTCATCAAATTCTACTTCAATATCCTTATGAATTTGATTTTCAATAGGTAATTCCATTAATTTTTCAAATTTCCAAGATAAAACAATTAACAATAAATCAATCAATTTCTGAATACTGTGAATGAAATCAGGTAATTTCTGCAAGAAATTAAATTTCCATTCTGATACAATTAATGCAAGGTCTAATTTTCGTAATACCTTCTTGACTAATGTTTCATTTAAATCTTCAATCTTGTCTAAATTGGAAATATTGATATGATCACCAAGTTGTCTAAGTTTCAGTAATGCTGGAGCTATAGTCGACATTTTCCGAATCAACAGTCTTTGAAATGAAAGATCGTCATTATTTATATCATTTAAAAGCTCATCATCTGGTTCAGCTATTGTGTCATTGATTTCAACAACTAATTCCACTAGGATGTTCTGAACATAAGCTCTATTTGCTGAAGTTAACGCATTCGATTCAAATAATTTATGGAAATATTGTTCAAATTCATCAACTAAATCAACTTCTTTATAGAATTTCATAATTGATTCAGTTAATTCATCATATACATCTGCTCTATCCAATTTAGTAAACAAATTAAATAAATTGAGTGAATCCTTGGTTTCTGAAATCAACACTGTCCAAATGGATAAATACACTGAAAATAATTGTGGTACTTTTGTCAGTTTCGATTGTAAACTAGGTAAATAATCAACTAATTTAACCAATAAATTAGAAGTTTCTTCCTCCTCTTTTACAGTTTTCACAGAGGTTAACATATGAATTAAACATCCTTGGATATATTTTAACAATACAACTCGATGAGAATCAGTCAAGTCGATAAATTGTCTAAATTCTTCAATTTCTTCATTTTCTTCTTCTTCCTCTTCCTTGATAAATTTAACCAGAGAAATATCGGCCAAGAAATAACGAATCAAGAATTCCCAGTTCTCAGCATAGTATGGAATATGACATAATGCAGAATATAACCCTGATAAATCACCTTCAATTGATAAAGTCAAGTTAATCAATTCTTTCATTTTTATACAATCTTGTAGTTGATCTTCAAACTGGTTGGTTTTATAAGTATCCAAGAATAAATTATACTTTTCTTGTAATTCTTCCACTCTCTTCTCATTTAATGTATGAATAAATTTAGCAAATTCATGTTGTAGCTTTGATAAACTAGCCTTGGAAATGTTATCGAATTTATATGTCCTAATTATCTCGGTAACATCTTCATCTTCTAAAAATCCCAATCTAAATAATTCTGAACAAATCCCAAGTGTATAAATTCTCACTTGTGCATCCAGATCCACTCTACTCATTTTAATCATTTGTAATTTAAACTTTTCGGTAAAGAGTCGTAATATCGGTGTACTGGCAGAAAATGTCAAATTCTTGTATAATTTCAATAAAACTCGACAATTTTCTGTTCTTACTGAACCAACAGGATCTGATAATAACCAACCAAAATATTTTAAATATGTATCTTTACAGAAATGTTCAGGATAAATCGACATACATTCACTCAAATATTTCAAACACAGTAATCTAATTTGTGGATCAGGATCTCTATATCTTATCAGTACTACAATTCTCCCAATATCATCAAAATATTCAATTATGGTATCTCTTTGATTTTCATAATTAATCACAGTTTTACTAACGGTGTTATATCTTGACTTATTCGAAGGTTTTATCTTCTCCAATTGCTTCTGGTGCTTTGCGAGACCTGAATTCACATTTTTGATAATTCGACACAATTGTGTTTGAATAGCAAATATAGTTTCTGTAGTTGTATATCTTAGGGATCTAATCTTAGTTGTCGTCAATGAAGTAATCCAAGTAAGAATATATTGCATCAATGGAGATGCCAAAGATTCTTCGTCCTTGGACACTTCACCAATATACAACAACCCTTTCTCATGAGCAGTTTGAATAACTTTTTCAAAGAATTCCAAAACATTACTTTTAAAAGTGGCAACAGCTTTAAAAGGATACCTATGAGTTGATTGTTCACCAAATGCCATGGTAATTTCTGCTACTGTTTGAGCACACGATTCCAAATTGACCAAATCATGAGGTTGGAATAACCGTACTGAACCACAACATCTCAATAACAAATTTATTAACATGGTAATAGCTTCTTGTGTGTCGCCTTGTTGGTCTTGTTCATATGATTCAATCCATTCCAATGCAATATCAGAAACTTCAACATTGGGATGACCTAAAGCCAGGTAGAGATAATTTTCCTCAAGTTCATTTTCCAAATCTTCTAATGATTGTGTTTGTTTCTTTTGTCTTTTTTTGCCTTTTGGTGAACGCTTTTGAACTCGTTTTCTTGGTTGAGTTTGTTCTTCATAATCACTTTCCTCAGCATGGGAAGGTTCAGATTCAGATTCACTTTCACTACTGCTAGGGTCCTTGTAAGAAGTTTGATTTCTAACACGTGTCAGTCTTCTTGTCATTGTCAATAAAGTCTAACCTGTTTGGTTGTAAAAAAAAAAGAAAACAAGCCAAAGAAAAAAGAAAACAGACGCGTCGTTAAAGATCACATAAATGTCGCAAGTGTCGTGGTCTCCCGACATTTTTCAAATTGAGTCGCACACGCAACAAAAGATTTTCACTCTTCCAACAAAACTTTCAAAGTTCTTGACAGGAAACAACAACAAAAGTATATTCTACAAACACAATTAAATAGAAAATTAAAATGTCTTCTATTGAACCGGAAAGTACACCAGCTGTAGATACTCCACCTAGAGCGGTTACTGAAGAACCTACTGCTTCTTCAGTCGATGAAATTACTCCTGCTGCTTCTTCTTTGCTTGTTGAAGAACCAAAAGTTGATATTGATGTTGAGAAATTAAAAGAAGAATTTCAAGAAAGAGCAAAGACATATTTGGCTGAACAAACTTCCCATGTCGTTATTCCTTCATTTGCCAAATGGTTTGATTTGAATGATGTTCATGCCATTGAAAAGAAATCTTTCCCAGATTTTTTCAATACGGAAAATGTCTATAAATCTCCCCAATCATATAAATATATTCGTGATTTTCTTGTCAATACTTTTAGATTGAATCCCAAGGAATATTTAACAATAACTGCTGCTCGTAGGAACTTGGCAGGTGATGTAACTAATATAATTAGAATCCATCAATTTTTGGAAAAATGGGGTTTGATTAATTACCAAATTGATCCAAGATCTAAACCAAGTATTGTTGGTCCTCAATATACTGGACATTTCCAAATTACTTTGGATACTCCACAAGGGTTGGTTCCATATGTACCTGAAAATGCTGTGCTTATAAAATCGGAAACTGAAGACAAACAAGAAATAACACCCAAAATTGAACCTTCTGACAAGGTGGAAGAACCATTAAATTTAAATTTAGAAATTAGAAGAAATATCTTTGCCACCGGTGAAAAGAAATCAAACTTTAAAACAAACAACCTTGTTCAATATGCTTGTAGTGTTTGTGGGAAAGACGCTACTGAAGTGAGATATCATAATTTGAAAATTAAAACTTATACTTATAATCCAAGTTCTACTATAAATAACGCAAGTATATTATGTACTCTTTGTTATGAACAAGGATTATTCCCTCTGAATTTCCAATCTTCTGATTTTATTCAATTGAAAAAGAATCAAGAATCAGAAGAATGGTCTGAACAAGAGATATTATTATTATTAGAAGGTATTGAAATGTTTGGAACTTTTGATTTACCTAATGTTAATGGGAATATTAATGCAAATGTTAATCAACAATGGGAAAAAATTAGCGAACATGTTGGAACCAAAACTAGAGAACAATGTATTATTAAATTTATTCAATTACCAATTGAAGATAAATTCTTGACTAAATTAATTCAAGGTGATAAAGACGAAGTTGATGATTCTATATCAAAAGAAACTTTAGTACAAGATGTTGTTAAGCAATTAATTGAAACTAAACCAGGACAAGATTTACTTAAACATAATTCTAATCAAAATTTACAAGAATCTATTTTAGAAGAAGCAAATTTAATAAATCAAGTTATTGAATTAAGTTTAGAGAAATTTAATCTTAAATTAAATAAACTTGATAAATTACAAGAAAGTTTAATTAATATAGAAAATCAATTAAATTTAGAAAGAAAACAAGTATTGATTGAAAGATGGGTTCAATTTCAAAAAATTCAAACTTTAAAACGAGAAAAACCAGAATTGGCTGATATTTTAGATGATTTGATTCAACCGGTAAGAGTTAATGAAATAAACAAATCTCTTAATCCAATTGCTGAAAAGAATGATGATATGCAAATTGATGAAAGAGAAACTAGAGAAAATGACGATGAAAAGTTACCAATAAGTATCAGTCAACCAAAGACTTATCAATATTGGTCTGGTTAATTATATAATATGTACATTATGAATCATTATTTAGATCTTCCTCTTGAATTCAGTCGTGTAATCTTTAACTTTTGTAATTGTTCATGCAGCGTGAGTGTACTATCATGTTGTATATCAGTAACACTTTCTCTGGTGACAAGCATGGGAACTGAACTTGGAAAGAATTCACCACCACTTACACTAGGGAATTGTTCTTCATTGACATTGACTATTTTCGCCTTTTGATTAGGTATTGCATTTAACGTTACTTCACTGGAGTTTTTATTTGCATAGAATTCATTAGCTTCTTTTTGTAAACTCTTGCTTCTTCCAACTTGCTTTAAATTCATTAAAGAACTTGAAGAAATAACTTTGGGAATTGAGGTAATTCCATTGATTGATGTGGAAAGATTTTGAGGACTTAGTGTACTACTTGTAGCTCTAATACTTGTAGATAGTATGTCTCGTATTTGCTTGGAAGAATCTACAACCTGTCCTGGACTTAAACTTCGAAGAGTATATTTATCTGCCATTGATCCTAACGTGGTTAATGTGTCTGAAGGTGTATTAGGATATGCTTTAGCTTGACAACGTTTATAACAATCAACAAATTTCTTTCTATATTCACGGGAAGAATCTTGCCTAAACACTCGTATTAATCCAAACTGATCAGTGGTAACTACAATGTGTCCACTACGTAAATCTGGATCACTGGTCTTATCCTTGACTGTCTTGCATTCTCCACCTTGTTGAATAGTATGTTGAAATTTACAGCGATCTCCTCGTTTCTCCAAATCAAAAATTATATCATCGGAAGCTTGTAAAATCTTTTTCGTACTATCAGGAGCAAATATAGCAACATTACATTTAGAATGATGGGCATGGAAACATGAATAACTATTGTTTTCATTAGCAATAAATTCATTCTTCAGATCGTCTTCAAGTAGTTTCTTAATGTGGCTAGGAATAATTTTATGAATCTTACTAACATGTTGCGTACCATCAATTACAAAATCAGCCAACGATTGTTTTAACTTGTTGTTTATAATAGTACTGTTGTTTTCCCAAATATAACAATAATGATCCTCAGAACCAGCAATAATATACTTGCAATCTTCTGAACTTGAAGCTTGGATAGATGAAGAATTATTTGTCAACCCTTTAAATCGGGTAATTAATTTCTTCAGAGTAGTGCTAACCATACGAACTTTGGAATCATTTGTTGTAATTAAAACTGCCCATTTACTTATTTCATTGGATTTGTCTGTAGCTCCTTCAACATAGAAGGGATTTTCAAATATTTTAATTCCAGTAATTTTATTCCCTGACTTTGTTTGAAAAGTATTTACTAAAGACTTCTCCTTAACTTCAAATCTTTGTAAAGTAAATAATCCTTTTGTTTCCATTATAAATACCGAACCATTGAACCCACCAACAATACACAAATTTCCATCTGGAGTAAATTCAAGTGCTGTAATCAATACATCCTCTCCTAAACTCTTACTATATGATATAGATTTCTCCAATATGGACCAAAGCCGTACATAATTATCCAATGAACCACTTAAAAAGAACCGATCATCTTGAGGATGGAACTTAACTGTAGTTACAAAGTCTTCATGTTGGAAAACTTGTAAACATTTGGCTCTATCTACATGCCATAATCTTGCTGTTTTGTCCATACTTCCGGAAATCAAGAAATTATTCTTACTCCATGCTAGTGATAACACACTTTGAGTATGACCTTTAAATATTCGAATTGGCAGTTGATGGAATACTGGAGCAGAATGGAAAACGGGATCTCGTTTATTACTTCTTGGAGGTACACCTTCCAGTTTCATTTTATGGGCATATTCAAGTCTTCCCAAGGGAGAGGAAATAACTTTCCATATCTTAATAACGGAATCTCTTCCTGCAGCAGCCAAATATTTCCCATCTTTACTAAATTCCATGACAAAAATCTCCCCATTCAGACTTTGTATAGGTTCTTGTTCTGGCAGTAGCTTCCCATCAATTGATCCTATTTCCTCTTCTGATAAACTTCCTTCACGCGATCTAATCTCCTGTTCTTGTTCCATATTTAATTCCTGAGCTAGAAACAAATTATTCAATACTCGTGGGCTTTGTTTGTGTCTTTTTGAAATCTTTACATATTTCGGACTTATAAATGATTCATAAGTCATTCCCAACCAAGGAGGTTCTTCATCTGGTTTCCACCATTTACCAAAATAACCTTCAGCATTGGGGAATTTCACTTGTTCGCTAGCTAAATGATTGTCAAATGAAAGATTCAGAATATACTTTTTAAATGTAGGAACACCAGGACTGGATACTGATTGACCAAATGATTCCACCAGTGAATCGTCAGTGGTATCACTAAGAAGAGTACTTGATTCTAATTCATCTTCATTATACAAACTGAACTCATCGTCATCCACAAAACTATTTAATGCCAGATTACTTCTAGCACGATTGGAAGACTTACTTCGTACTACCACAAGATTCCTATTCCTTTTCGATTTGCTATTTGACAGATCTCTCGTTTGTGGAGACCAATTTGGTGGTGAATCTTTCTTGCTGTTTTTTCTTTTAATTAGTTTGTTAAAGAAACCCCGTTTCTGGGGAGTTGGAGAACCAGAACGAGGTGGGGTTAATTGTCCTGTAGCCATTTTCTGTCTGAAACACTTTCTATTATTTAGCCTTAATAACACGTAGACTTGGCTTTGATTATGTAAGAATAGAACTAGGGGGAATAGGTTGAGAATGGACTTTGCATCATATTTAATCCCCATTCAAAATTAAGATTTGACTGACTTTACCGCGACAACCGTACAACAACAAAAAAAAATAACTGGTTGAGTTTACAACCAGTAAAGTATCGTGCTACTGTAAGATTAAAATAGAAACTTATAAACTAATATACATTGAGTTGAAACATCTAAGTCACCTTCTTCTTCTTGGTCCATTCTAATTTCAAAATCAAAGAATGATAACCTTTACCATTGAACAAGTCCAAAGCCTTTTGAGCAATTTCTTCTGTGGCAAATGAAACATAAGCAAACCCTCTAGATTCTCCAGTTTCTCTATTTCTAACAACAGTAACTCTTTCTAAAGGACCAAATCTGGCAAATAATTCATTTCTTAACATATCTTCATCAACAAATGTATTCAATTGAGAAACCTTCAAAGTGGTGGAATCATCTCTAGCTTCTCTTGTAGGTATATTACCACTAGCATCAGGTCTCAAATGTCTTGGAACGTATCTACCACCAGTAGAAGCAGCTTCGGCAGGTTGTTCAGAAGCTGCTGGAGAAGAAGTACCAGCAGCAGCACCCAAAGTATCTTTGAAAGGACATTTGGAAGTATAATGGTCACCACCACAAGTTCTACATTTAATAGTTTGTACAACATGAGCTCTAGCTTGGGCCTTTTCTGAAGCTTCATCCTTTTCAGCTTGTTTCCAAGCAAGACCTAATTTTAATTCAACTTTTTCACCAAGTTGAGTAGTAGAAGTATCGGGCCCTGGAGGAGAATTTCTTTCTTTGCCATATTTGTGCCAGTTCTTACGTTGAGCAATTAAGGGATGGACTTTTTCTTGTACTTTAACTTCTCTTATCCTTTGAGTAACTTTGACTTTTTTACCATCTTGATTTGTTCTAAAAGTGATAACAGTTTTGGTTCCATCTGGGTTTGTTATAACATCTGCAGGAGCAGAGAACTCATCGCCTGCATCTGCCCATGAGTCTAAAACAGTGGCCATCGTGTAATGTTAATGTGTGTGTCTGTGAAATATATTTACTTAAAGACTGGAAAATTTTTTTGGGATCTTCTTTGGTGAATTAGCAATATGACACGACCTTTAATTGTTTGAGAGAAGAGACCTGATTTTGCTTGAATATTACATCAAAATCAACTTGGAAGGATGTTACAACGAGCTGGCTACAGTTTTAAGACTTGCTTTGACATTATATGGTTTTTTTACAACATGTCATATCTATATGTTACTTCAACAACTTATTAAGCTCTTCAGCTATCCCACCTCTATATACTTGTTCATGTTTACCAAAGTTTCCAAATGTTACTGTCACTTGTTGGCCTCTGGAAGTAAGATAGTCAACAAACAACTGAGTTTGTTTACAAGACAATAATTCATCTTGCAATGACTGAACAACAATCAACTGGGTTTTGTTGTCGATAAATTCAAAGCTTTTGGAAATTGTAGCACTCGAAAGTTGTGTAGAATCTACTTTAGACTGCTCTGAAACAAAAGCTTCATTTACAAATGATGAATAAGACGGGTATTCCTTTATAAGTTCAACCACATCGTAAATTCCATCTAAGAATACCAAATTATCAAATTTTATACAAATAGGTTTCACAGTTTCTGGCAGTGTTCCGAGATTGAGAAATCCCTTGGCAAGTATTTCTTTTTGGTTGAGTAACTGAAGTATTAAAGTAGCTCCTACAGAATGACCAACAATCAGAACATGTTCCAACTTGTGATTGCAAAATTCTTTTATTTTATTTAATCCAGTTAAAACATCAATTAAATGCAAAGGATGTTTGATTTCAGGTGATAATCGATAGTTAATACTGAAGAAATTGCAAGTATCATTTCCAAGCTCTAATTGCCGTTGAATAAGTTCTTGGAAATCATCAAATGTATTGTTTGGGTCTCTCCACCCTCCTCCATGAATATAAATGACTGTTCTCTTGTTCAGTTTTTCATAATTAAACACTTTAACTTGTTGTAGAGGTTGATCTCCATAACTAAGGAGTTGAGTGTTTGACATTGAAGTTTGTATTCAATCTACGGAATTTTTCCAAATTACAAAAACTCTATTAACCTTTTGGTCTATATACAGGATCTATCAAAACATACTCTCTAAATCATTTACATCATTAACTTCAAGACAACTATAAGACAGGTCTTGTTCAAAGTCATAACTTCGTCACAATAGGTACAAACAAACGCTTTAGAAAAACTTCTCTCTCCTCGACAAGATACAAAAAGAACACTAGGGGGAATGCTGATTCGGTCTCTATTTGGTCAAAAATTCTAATACAAAGGTTTATCATAATAATCGATTCAAAAACAATTCTCTTGTTCAGTTTGATTGATTTTTTTTTTCCAAAAACTTTACAATAATACAAATACTCTTCAAATAAAAGATACACTAAAACATAAAAAACTGGATTCTTTAGAATATAATAAGGACAATCACACGCACAAAATATTGCCCCTTTAGGTTTTACTTCTGTGAATTCTTCTGTTTCCACTAATAATTATACATAAAAAAACACTGATTCAGATTCAAGCAAACTTCTTAGAAACGAGTTGGAGATCTTTCACGAACATAAGAATCTCTTTCTTCTCTACGGTAATCTCCACGATCATCACCTCTATCATATCCTCCACGACCACCTCTGAATCCACCACGACCACCTCTGAATCCACCATCATATCCACCACGACCACCTCTGTATCCACCACGGTCAAAACCACGATCATATCCACCACGACCACCTCTAAATCCACCGCGGTCGAAACCACGATCATATCCACCACGACCACCTCTAAATCCACCACGATCATATCCACGATCAAATCCATATCCACCACGGCCACCTCTGAATCCACCACGGCCTCTAAATCCACCTCTTCTTGGTGGAGGTGGAATAAATGGAGAAGTATCTTCTTCAGCACCAATAACAACACCTCTAAATTCAGCTTTATCTAACAAAGGAATAGCCTTTTCTAATTCTTCAGCAGAAGAGAATTCTAAAGCACCAACAATTTCATTAGTATCGTAATTTCTGAAAACCTTGACATAACTTGGTTCACTATCAGTTTTATCTCTAACAAAATCTTTAATATCTTGCCAAGCAGTACCATCTTCTAAATTGGTAAGCTTAACACGGAATCTACCTCTAGTATCTTCTTTTCTTTCCTTAGCATATTCAACCAATAATCTTTGACCATCTAATTCACTATCATTTAAAGTTTCAACAGCTCTAGTAGCATCATCTTCATTTTCAAATCTAACAAAGGCAAATCCTCGCATAAGTTGAACATCAACAACTGGACCAGCAGAAGAAAAGTGGTCTTCGATTTGTTCTCTAGGAACATCAAAACCTATTGGTCTAACAAATAATTGGCTTGATACTTCTGAAGCTGGTGGAGGTGGGGCTTGTTCATCCATGATTGATTATATATGTCTATAGTTAAAAAGAAGAAGTCTTCTCATTTTGGAAAAGTTTTCGTTCCTTCTTATTTTTTCCACATGTGGGTAGTTTTAGCCGGGTGCACGACCTGGATGTTTTACAAGTTAAACAATTAATTCGTGACTGGTTTAAACGTTAACAATATTAAAACTTTACTATATATATAAAAACAAAAGGTATTAAATGGAGAGTTGCAATAACTAAGGTAAATTTAAATAAAACAAATAAAATGAAGTAAACAATTCAAAACAGTAAATTTGTTAAAAGAATCGTAATATAACCTTAAATTAGGTTAATAAAAATGTAATTGAATTGTCTAATGGGGGCATGTGAGTAAGTAAGTATTTTTTTCTATTGTATTGTTGCAAAATGATTAAACAAACATCTAAGAAAATATCTTCTTTAAGAATCTTCTGAATGATCCCTTCTTCTTTACTTCTTTAGGAGCTTCCCTCTTGGTATCAGCAGCAGACTTTTTAACGGCAGCCTCAGCACCTTCAGCCTTGTTGGCGGCAGTGTCAGCAGCAGCAGCAGCAGCTTCTTTAGCACCTTCAGCTTCCTTGGCACCATTGGCAGCAGCAGCAGCAGTCAATTTGGCCTTTTGTTCTTCAGTTGGTTGAACTTCTTCAAGAGTATGACCAGCAGCAATAGCGGCAGCGATGGCATCTTTGTCACCTTCAGCAATTATAATTTCTTCTTCTTCTTCAATCTTCTTTGGTGCAACTGGAGAAGCATCAACTTCTTGTTCTTCAGCTATTTCAGAAGCCTTGGGGTCTAAGGTTTTGACTTGTTCAGCTGCAGCAGAAGATTCAGCAATAACAGTATCTTTGGCTTCTTCAACTGGTGCTGTGGTGACTTCTTTAGCTTCTTTGGCTGCTTCCTTGACTTCTTCAGCTGGTGCTGTGGTAGTTTCTTTTGCGGTTTCAGTGGCTTCCTTGGCTTCTTCAACTGGTGCTTCAACAACTTCCTTAGCTTCTTCAACTGGTGCTTCAACAACTGGTGCTTCAACAACTTCCTTGGCTTCTTCAACTGGTGCTTCAACAACTGGTGCTTCAACAACTTCCTTGGCTTCTTCAACTGGTGCTTTAACAACTTCCTTGGCTTGTTCAGTTACTTCTTTGGTAGCTTCGGTTGCTTGTTCAACTGGTACATCAGTCACTTCTTTAGCTTGTTCAGTTACTTGTTCGACTGGTGCTTCAGCAACTTCCTTGCTTTCTTGAGTTACTTGCTTGACTTCTTCAGTTGCAGATGGTGCTACTGCGGCGGTAGCGGTACCAGCAACTGCAGCTACACCAGCTACACCAGCTACACCAGCAGCAATTTCAGCTTCAGGTTCTGGAGATTGTTCTTCTTCTGTTGAACCTTCAACTTCAGCGCCACCTTCAGCAGCCTTCTTCTTCTTCTTAGCCTTATATTGTGTTCTCTTGACCTTCTTCTTTAACTTCTTTTTTTCTTCAGCAGTTAAATTAGAAGTATCGGGGGATTCCTCTTTATTCAAAGTGGCTGGGTCAACATCTCTAACTTCATTAAATGCAGCTAAAGCTTCTGGTTGGGTTGGAATTTGGATTCCTGGTTCTCCAGTAACAGAAACTTGCTTCAATTCTTCCTTGGGTAAAACAGTGGCAGATAAGCCAGATTCTGGTATAATACTTTTACTCAGAAGTGCTTTCAAATCATCAGCATATAAAACATTGTTTTCAATTCCAGCTTCATCCTTGGTGATTTTTTCATCCTTAGATGCTTGCCATACACCATCTACAACATACTTGTATAAAATTGGTTCATCAGAGGCAGTTAATGGAACTTCCAACAGGAAAGAACCATCGGCTTGTTTAACTAATGGGACGTTTTCAATCCAGTTAACAAAGGAACCAGTAACAACGACGTCATTAGGTCCTGCTGGCCTAGTAATATTGTTAGTAAATTATTTTTATATTGTTGGTCATTTTTCAGCGCAAGACTTTTGTTTATGTGTTTTTGTGTCAATTTTTTGTGGAGAGAGGCAGTACCCATGCAAAAGAAAAAAAACCAAGGAGTTCTTGTTCCTGTACGCCATCCACTGTTATATGCAGAATTTGTTTACTTTAAAACAAACTTGGTTAATTAGATATGCTAATAATAATCAATTCAATTCCTTTGTATGCGGGGTTGCCTATCCAACTAAACTCTTGTGATGCTCCACTTTTTTTCATTCCTCCAATCAGGAACAATTGCCCATTCTAAAAAAAAAATCTGTGGTATTGGGGGGTGGGTCACACATTTGTTGTAGTTATTTTTATCTTGCGCTTTTCTTAATCTCCGAGACAAAAACCTCAATTGAACATACCATTTGAATGTGTAATTGGATGACATTAGAAAGGTAGTAGTAGTACAATGATCAATTGGTGAAAGATTACTTCTCTAATTAAGTTATGTCCTTTCGAAAAGGGAAAAAGAAAGTAAGGCTTTATAAGGAAAAAAAAAATTTTGTTAGACGAACAACAGAAAAAAAAGGACAAGGTATAAATAATTTTGTATTAAAAATAAAAAAAAAATGTGTTTTTCCACAAGTTTCAGTTTACGCCTTTCAAAAAAAAAAATACTGCCTGGAAAAACAATTAACATGTGCCTGCATACAAATCTCTCGGTTCAATTCCCGAATATGACCAAGAAAAGTCCCAACTAGGAAATGTTTGCCAGCGAATCTCTACTAAATTCAGTACCTGAAATTGTTTAAAGACAATTGATTATTTATATATAACCATACACTTTTGTTACATTGTAGTTTACGATCTATCACTATCATCTGGTAAATCGGTATAACCATCAACATCAATTTCGTAGTTTGCACTAATTTGTGTCAGTGGCTTGTGTCTTTGGTCATCACCAAAGAAACTTAACAATATTGGTAACAAACAAAGGGAATGGGTTGCAGCAATTATAATTAAGGCAAACCACATTCTAAAATAATAAATTTCAAATATTTTTGATCTTGTAAATGCCAATACTGATATACCAATAAATTTAGTTAATGTAATGCCAGCAATCATTGACCCTCCTACACTACTAAGGGCATTGTATGCCTTAGCAGTTCTAATATTTGCTGATAATCCATATAAATTAGTAGAATCAACCAGCATAAAGTTGTTATATAAAGTTTCATCATTCTCTTCATCAAATATGGAAACTTTACTTGTACAATAAGCTCTTGTTAAATGAATTGTAAATTCTACAGCTAACCCAGCACAAATAATCAAATTAACCAAACTAACTGCGTTTAAAGATACTCTCCATATAGCTAAAACACCTCCAATATTGATCAAAATGGAAATTATGGTAATTGTCATCACTGTGGCTGATCTAATTGAACCGAGTAGTACTGAACTAACTAACCAAATAATCACCATTGCTGCACCTAATAATCCAAATGTTAACTGAATGATGGTATGATATTGTACAAAGAAGATATAAAATGGCGACCACACGAAAATATCCAAATCTTTAATAAACGATTTTATTTCATCAACTATTCTTAATGCATGACTATATGCATTAATGAAATCCTCTTGTGACCTTAATGGTACATGAGATGTTCTGAAATAACTTGCTGTAATCTTGGAATCAGTATAAGTAATACTATTTCCATAAGGAGCCTTCCCACCCAAGGGACATGGATCACTAGGTTCTTGAATCCATTGATTAAAATAAAACATGAAATCTTTACCCTCAGGGAATCCCGCCATACTAGCATCATAAGGAGGTTTATGATCAAGATAACATGATTGACATTGACGTTCAGGAGCATGAGGGGAACAAAATTCGGGAGTATTTTCAAACACGGAATTCTTTTTAAATCGACAACATTGATCTAAATCTGGGTTTAACCAACTCAAGAAATCATCTAACCAACTAGTTGCTGGTTCTGCCATCATCGACTTTTTTGGTCTTTTGAATTCTTGTTCGATAATATTTGATAAGGAATATTCATTACATGTGGAGAATCTCCCACAAACTTTTTGTTGATTGGTTCTATTGGTGACATCCAAATCTTTAAGCACAAAGAACATAGGAGGTCCAGCATTAAAGTGGTCATACACAGAAGTGAAATAATTTATCAAGTACGAGTCCGAAGGAATAGCCTGTCTTTGATCAAGTCCGAATTTTATCTCAGGGAATAAACTCAAAGACATACCCAACCACACCACAAAGAATGTTAAAATCTTGGGTTTGCTGGTTCTGGCTAAAATCACAGGAGCATAATATTTACTAACCCAATGAGAAAAGTTGTATTCCAAATGTTTGACATTGATTTCTTCTTCATCCTGTTGTACTTCCTCTTCAGGTAAACCAATTGGAGCGATGGTAATCCAAGGTGCACAATCTACTCGATTATCTTCTAATCGTCTTTGATCTAATGTAAGCAATCCTATAAAACAAGTCATTTGAAGAATGAAATTGATCAATACTGCACCAGCACTATAAAAGGCGAAATTCTTGACCGCTGGCATATCAACTGCAGTAGCCAACAAAAACATAGAAACTTGCAAAATAGCACTGATAAAACATGAAGGTCCAGTACTTCCTAAGGCCAGGGATATTCTTTGTTCAAGGGGTAAATCCGGGGAGAATTCCGTGGCAAGATGAAGTTCATGAACAATTAAAAAGATATTATCTATACCAATTGCTAGGATTAAGAATGGAATAACTTCAGCAATAATTAATGTTGATTTCAATCCAATTAATGAGAAGAATCCCACGGATGCAGTTACTGATAAAAGAATTATTAATATACCACATAATCCTAACATGAATCTTGTTTTAACTAGGGAATATATGGTTTTATTAGGTAATTTCCCACCTAATGCAAGAGAAGCATATATAAACATCACCAAATAGGAAATCACAATAATTCTAATATCTGTGTTTGTCGATTTATTAAGTTCTTCAGTCAATGATACTTCAGTACTAAAGGCAATATTTAAATTGGAGTGGCTACTTTGTAAATCCTGAGCCCATTTTTGTAACAGATGTTCATAATCAATTGAATCACTTGTTAGTTTTGTATCGGTTGAATTATTACTAATTAAAATGGTCACTGTGAATGCCTTTGCTTGGGAAATATCATCATTGTCAAATAACAAGTTTGGTTTAAGAGGTTGTTCAAACGCTGGTAAACAATTAACTGGAGAATCAACACAATTTTGTAATTTTTCATGCCAATTCTTTTCATTGATGGAATTTATATCACCATAAAAGTATTGTGTGAAAGATTCAATAGCACATGCTTCGTCAAGTGGCTTATAACAAATATCCGTCAATGACACTTTTTGATTTAAATCATACAATTCAAGTTCTTTGGAGAACCACCATTGAATTGTTTCCCAGTTTAAAATTGGTTCATCATTTTTCGAACTGACAATTATTTGTTCAATTCTAAACCATTCACCAAAGTTTGATTCGAAAAAGTGCTGATTTTGCAAAGCTGGTTCTTGTGGACTCACCCAAAGATTAATGGGATTTGTTTCTAAATTCAACTTGAGCAATCCAAGGGATAACAAAATAGTAACTAATAAACTACAACCAATAGTAATACCAGGGTATACAGAACAAAAGAATCCTATTTTACCAAATATATCCAGAATCTTCCAATTTAATCTCTCCAGTAAATCCTTAACTCCCGGACGTCGTAACGTGACATAATTCAAGGGACTAATTGTATTTTCATAATAATCATCTTCTTCAACTATAGAAACATGTCTACCAGTTTTTTTAGAACCTGCAAGATAAATATGATACCCTGCCAATATAATCACCAAACATAACCAAATTATCAAAACTGCAAATGAAAAACAGGGGAATATCCCAACTTTACATTTTTTGGCCAAAGATCTCGCATGAGGTAATTTTGGACATGAACTGGAACAATCAGTACATGCACATTTATAGTCTTTATCAGAACATTTTTTCAAAGCATCATTTCTCAATTTAATTCCCTGATTAACTTGTTCATCAGTCCTCTCATACACAAAATTAATTTGATAAGGTGACCCACCTAACAATGGTTTTTCATCACCTAAAAATTTAAGAAATTGTTGATAATTTTTAGCACCACCTCCTATTAAATCCATAGCAAATCCATTTGTTGCTGAAAACTTGACATTTTTACAAGATTCAAAAAACTCACTGGCCATATTTGGGTTAACAAATTGACTTATTTCGGTAACAATTTCTTTCCCAGTATCCCTGGCAATTTCTGATTTGGTGATATTGATAAATGTAGATTCATTTGGTGAACATGTGAATTTGCAAAAGAAATCATAGAAATTCTTACGACAGGCAGGACATGAAGAAATAATGGGATCTACTCGTTTTAAATTTGATTCTAATGCTTCTATTTGTTCTGGGGAACAACAAACAAAGTTATAATCTGATTCTTGTCCTCCACATATTGATACTAATTTAGATTTAGATTCAACACTGGGTTCAACTGCAGGAACGAAATTGACACAGGGTAATTCACTTCCAAATAGTGATTTCCTACCACAATTGCCATAAGTGTTGCAATATCCTGATTTATGGTTTGATTGGGCAGAAGTTAGTAGGAGAACTTGCACAAGAAGGAGTATAAGTGATAGGGGATTCATTTGTTTTTCTGTTATGTATTTTGAAATAGCAAGCAAAACTTTTGATGGGATTGTCTTTTTTTATGTATATATGTAGTCGGTGTAAAGAAGTAAATTGAAATAGTTTTCGTTTCAAGGAATATGTTGAGAAATAGCGTGGTTTCTAGACTTATACTTTTTTGAAATGACTGTGACTACCCATTTTTTTTTTCTGGGGCGAGTATTAAGGAAAAGGGGTACGAGAAAAATAACGTGAAATCAGTAGGGGAAATCTGGACCTAACTCTTGGGGCGAAAAGTTCGCATTTATACGGCGACATCTTCCCAATCTGACGCGATGGTTTTTGCATTAAAAAAAACGCGATTAATCAAAACAAGTGTATACCCAACCACTACAACATGTTGATTGGTATATCCGGTACCTTGAGTTCAGGTAAAAATGAAGTAGCTCGCTATTTAACTTTCCAAGGTTTCAAATTAATATCATTAAGTAAACCAGATCAAACTTTGACAAAAGAGTCAACTGATTCGTTGGATACACCTGATCTGGATGAAGATCTGGATGAAGATCTTCCTGAAAAACTTGATACTTTGGTTATAAATGGCAATATTTCCTCTTATTATTCAAAAATGGAAATTCATAAACAATTTCGGGACTTAGACACGTTACTTGATTTTGTCACTGTTAATTGGAGAGAAAATTATGTTGTACATATAAATGATTTGAATATGTTGGTTAGTTTACAAAAAAGACCATTTTTCCTTCATATTTCCATTGATGCTCCTATTAGTCTTCGTTATCAACGATATCTTCTCAAAACAACTAACAAATTGTCACTAGAAGAATTTGTTTCTAGGAACGACGAATTATTATTCCATGTGGATAACCCACTTATTGAAATAAACAATCAAGCAAGAGTTAAAGTTATCAACACTTCAGCATCAATTAAAGATCTATATATTAAATTATCTGAATTAAACTTGTTGGATTTCTCTCGATTACGTCCCACTTGGGATTCATATTTTATGAGATTAGCCGATTTGGCAGCACTTCGTTCAAATTGTATGAAAAGACGTGTTGGATGTGTCATTGTTCGGGAAAATAGAGTCATTGCTACCGGATATAATGGTACTCCTCGTCATTTAACTAATTGTAATGAAGGTGGATGTCCTCGTTGTAATAAGGGACATGGTAGTGGAGCTTCCTTATCAACATGTCTTTGTTTACATGCTGAAGAAAATGCATTACTTGAAGCAGGTAGAGATAGAATAAGAGGTGATAGTGTATTGTATTGTAATACTTGTCCCTGTCTCACTTGTTCAATAAAAATTGTTCAAAGTGGGATTAAAGAAGTTGTTTATGCTCAAAATTATTCTATGGATTCATATAGTCATAAAGTTATGAGTGAAGCAAATATAATATTAAGACAATTCCAACCACCTATAGATGGAATCTTTATTTAGAAGTGTATAATATTTAAGTTTCCTTGTATTCGTAAGGTCCTGGTTTTCCTTCAGCATCCAATTTAATTTCTTCCAAGATTTCCCCATCATATTTAAGATATGCTTCGATTTTGTCACCTGGAGCAACTACACCAACACCCTTTGGTGTACCAGTTAAAATCAAATCACCCTTTTCCAAGGTCATAATACACGACATGTGACTTAAGATCTTGTGAATGGGGAACAACATCAAATCAGTCTTATCCTGTTGTTTAACTTCACCATTGATTTTTAAAATCAATTCCACATTATAAGGATCAGGGATTTTGTCCTTGGCAATAAACCCGGACACGGGCAAGAATGTATCAAATCCTTTACCAATTGACCAAGGTAATCCCTTCTTCTTGGCTTCATCCTGAACATTACGTGCAGTCATATCAATAGTCAAGGCATATCCTTCAATACTATCCAATGCTTCTTGGGGACTGAAGTCTTCAGGTAAATCCCTTAAGGTTTTGTTTAAAGTGAATGCTAATTCCACTTCATGGTGTACAACAACTCCCTTGGGGACTAAGAATGCACCAGAATTTGGTTTCAATACAGAAGAAGAAGGCTTTAAAAAGAAGAATGGTTGTTGTGGTTTAGCATTGTTTAATTCTTTAATATGAGCAGCATAGTTACGACCTATACATAAGATCTTTCTAGCAGAATCAATGTATTTTAATGACATTCTTGTGGTGTTAACAACAATTGGTTATTGACAAAACTGGGGGGGGAAAAAATTTCGTAGTGGAATGGAAACTTGGTTCCGGGTTTTAGAACACAAAACAATCTGTTCCGGAATAGAACTTTACCGCAATTGTTTTAACCAGTACCAGCGAGGGGAACCCAATTGGTTTTTTGAAAGCATGGATTTTAGAGAATCCACATATATTTGTTATATGTAGAAAACATATGTTGGTCATTCGGTCAAAGGGAAATGTATAGTGTAAGTATTATGTCAACTATGAATTTATTTTTCGTATATCAACAGAAGTTTTTTTAGGTAAGTTTCAAATTTGCAACTGTATGTCATTTTCACGACAAGAACACAAATGCAATCACAAGCATCAGGTCCCCTCTCAGTTCAAATCAAATTCTGTGGTTTCTTGGCCAGGATAATAAAATGTACAATAGAGAATTAAAGTGCTTGAACGTGCATGGTATGTTCCGTGGATAATCGTACAGTGTCAGTGGAGAAAACATTCGATTTAACTTTGTGGTTGTAATTACGATAGTTGGTCATTCTTTTGTGTTTTTAGCTACATCAAACATAAGTTCATGTAGTTTACTCTCAAAGTATCACCAGTTTTGCGTTCTTACAATCTGTTTACCTTGAGATCAATTTCTTTTTTTTTTTGCACTAACAAATTTTTTTGCAAAGATGCCAATATTATTACTGAGTACACTTTAGACATAGGAGAAGCAAATAAACAGATGATAGTGAGGTTACTACGAAGTACAGCTCGTATACGAGCTGCTAAAAGAACTCCTTGTAATTTCCTTATGTACTATTCACAAACAACTGAATCACATCCAATACCATATTATCCAGCAATTAAGAAATCTATACCTACCACTCCAGAACCAACCAATAACCTAGATCTTACTGAGTATACCCAAATGGAACCACATCCAGATGACCACATTATCGTGGCTATGTCTTCTGGTGTTGATTCAGCAGTAAGTGCTGCACTTTATGCTCTGAAATACAAGAATGTTCATGGAATATATATGGCCAATTGGTCACAAACCGCTACATGCACAGAACGAGACTGGAATGATGTGCAACATTTGTGTCGTGATTTGAAAATTTCTTGTGAACGAGTGAATTTTGAAAAGGAATATTGGGAAACGGTTTTTCAACCCATGATTGACAAATATTCTCGAGGATTGACTCCGAATCCCGATACAGGATGTAATAAATATGTTAAATTTGGGAAGTTGGCAGAATATTTGCAGGAAAAGTATTTGGGAAAGCAATGGTGGTTGGTTACTGGGCATTATGCTCGGATAATGAAACACAATCCAACTGGTGAGATCCATTTATTACGAGGATTATCTAAAAGAAAAGATCAATCACATTATTTATCTTCAATTCCTTCATCAATAATGTCAAGAGTTCTTCTACCAATAGGTCATCATCTCAAACCAGAAACGAGGAAATTGGCACAACAATTTGGCTTACATGTTTCTTCCAAACCTGATTCTCAAGGATTATGTTTTGTTGGCCCCAATCAATCAAATTTCCGAGATTTTCTAAATAATTATCTTGAACCTAACCCAGGAGACATTGTCACAGAAGATGGAAAAGTATGGGGACAGCATGGTGGACTTTGGCATGCCACTATAGGTCAGAAATCTTCTGTGTCTATGCCTCAAGGAGATCCCCAATATCAAGGAACTTGGTTTGTCAGTGCCAAGGATCCAATTAAAAACCAACTAATAATTGTTCGAGGGAAAGATAATCCCAAGTTGTATAACGATCAAGTTACTTTGGATACAATGGAATGGATCTATCCTAAAGAGAAAGTATTACATTTCCCTATTGAAGAATTACAATTTCAATTTCATTCTTTGGGAGATCCTTTTAGTATCAAAACTATTGAGGTAACTGGTGATAACTTGTCTGTGAATTTACATACAAAAGCAAGAGCTATGGCTCCAGGACAAATTGGAGTTATATACAGAGGTAATCAAGTCTTAGCATCAGGAATAATCATGTAAATAGGTAATATATTGCAAAATAGAATAAAATTCAACTATAGAAAAAACACATTTAACAAAAAAGTATATATATAAAAAAAGAAAACACAAAAGAATTGAAAAACATTAAAAAGTCAAGCAACAGTTACAATGGTTAAAAAGGTATATCACATAAAAAAATAACAGCAAAAAATAACGTAGATTTCTAAAACGCAGTTATCGTGGGGTACAAATTATTCGATTGAGTAGGTATGGAAACTTCTTTAGGTTGTTGTTGTTGTTGTTGTTCGGCTATTTTAGCTCTTAAATAATCAAGCACAAGCTGTATCATTTGTTTATGTCTAGCAACTTCCTTCAAATTGTATCCATCAATAATCACATCGTCTTCGTCATCGTCTTCTTCTTCCTCTTCTTCATCCTCCTCTACATCGCTAAGAACCAACTTATCAAACAAATCATCAAGTTCAGTGTCTGAACTAAAGCTATCTTCATCTTCCTCTTCATACAAGCATTGTCCTGATTTCTGGTAGGTAGAAACTCCGCCAAATTCCAAAGAAGTTTGATGTTGTTGCTGTTGTTGTTGACCATTAAGAGGCAATACATAACCTGGTAATGGTCTGTTATTAATTTGAGGATATGCTGGCAAGTAACCTTGATGATTGTTAACCATATATTCCTTGTTGTTAGCATTAAGGTTGCTGGTGTTGGAAATAGTAGGTAATGAAGGATAAAGTGATTGATTAGCTTGTTGTACACGAGCTGGTTGTGCTTGAGCTTGTGGTTGTTGATATTGATTGTATAAATTCAGATATTGCACATCAATTGAGTTTGATAATGAATTAAAGAACTTTTCAGCTTCATATATGTTGCCATTACCTGGAGCATTCGTAGCACCATTAGCAGGAGGAGCAGCATTACCATTTTCAAACATGGCTGTTTCACCTTGTTGTTGAGTCTGTTGCTGAGGATGATGACTGTGTGATTGTTGCTGTTGTTGTTGTTGTTGTTGTTGTATATGATCGTCCAAATGATTCAACTTATTAAATACTTCCAAGTTATATTGAGCATTGTCTTGTTTCAATCTCTTTACAGGGTATTCAGTTGCAAGTTGAACTTGTTGAACTTGTTGAACTTGAGATTGATAGGGTTGTTGGTAATGTTGTGCTTGTTGTTGCTGTTGAAGTTGCTGTTGTGCTTGTTGTTGTTGAACATTTTGGAAATTGAAATCACTCAAAATGCTATTTACAACATACATACTTTGCTGATTATTATCAAATCTTCTTTTTCTTGTACTATCTTCATAATTCAACCCATCAATTTGAGCAGTAACACCACCATAATAGTTAAAGCTTGGTTGTTGTAAATCACCAACTTTCTTATTAGCTAATTTTTGTCTTTGCTTGGCTTCCTTTTGTTGTTGTTTCAATAATTGTCTTTGAGCCTTTTTCAACTTCTTGGGGTGATCTTCAGCGTGAATCTTGGAATGTTTCTTCAAATCTTGAGGTCTTTTGAATGATTTGGGACACAAGTCACAATGGAATGGTTTCAAGGGAACGTGGACTCTTAAATGAGAAGTAATATGGTCTCTCTTCACAGTAGTAGTGCCACAGTTTTCCCAATAACAAGTCAAGGATAAATTATTTGACAGTTTTCTTCCAACATGATCATCACATAAATGATCATACAACAACTCAGGAGTATCAAAAATAACATTACAATCACCCCAAGCACATTTGAAAGGTCCACGTAAATCTTCGTCTCTAATCTTCTTGTAAGTTTTCTTTGGCGGTTTCATCATATCACCTACAATGGGCACTGCTACAGGAACGGGCATGGCCATAGGCATAGGAGGTAAGTTTTTACGCATTCCCAACTCGCCATAGTAAGCTTCAGCAGTTTGAGTAGGCTGTTGTGGTTGTGGTTGATCAATATGGGAGTAGAGGTAGGCTTGTGGGTAGTATGAAGGTTGGGTATTGTAAGTTTGGTTAAGATTTGGGTGTAACTGAGTTGGTTGTTGTGGTTGGGTTTGTTGTTGTACAGATGGAGGCTGCAACACTTGAACCGGTTGAAGTTGTTGAACTTGAGGTGCTACAGGTGTTTGTTGCTGCTGTTGTTGCTGCTGCTGTTGTTGTTGTTGTTGTTGCTGCTGCTGGTGGTGACTATGTTGAGGCAGTGGCTTTCGTTGTGCTGTTCCTTGTTGTCCTGCAGCAGCCTGTTGTTGTTTATGATCATTCACTGGGGAGTTCCCAGTTGACTGAGATGTGAATGATGAATGGGGGCTTCCATTATGTGAAGTTGTAGTTGAGGAAGGGGAAGTTACATTATCCATTTCAATATCCATACCTTCGCTCTTACTGGAAGAAGTTGTCGTCGTAGTACTAGCACCAGTGCTGGTTGTGGCGGTACTTCCAGTGACAGATAATGGTCTGGCTGATGGTAAGCTAGGTATAGTAGGAGGGCTTGGCCCTTCTTGGCTATTCAGTACGGGGACATTGTTGGTGCTATTAGCATTCAAATACGTAACTGGATGTAAATTATAATTCATTTTAATATGGGGTATTTTATCAGTGGTTATGAGTGTGATTTGGTTTGCTTCGTTGTTTCTGTAATATTGTTGATAAAAAGTAATAATTACAACTCTAGAAATGTAATGGTTTTCGTCAAAACTTAAAAAAGCGTTAGTGTCAATCAAAAAAAAATCTCGCTTTCTCTTATTTAAAGTTTTTTTTTTTTTGCTTGGGAGGAATCACTTTAAATAAAAAAAAAATTCAATTAAACAGAAAAAAAAAAAAACACAAAGGGGGACAAACAAAAGGAAAAATGGAGAGACAACGAACTAGGCTTAGCCCAAAAAGGGAAGGACACATTGGCTTTCTTATTTTTTTTTTCTTTTTTTCTTTCTTTTTTTTTTGGGAAGCCAAGAAAAAAAGAAAGCGGAATTTTTATTTCTTATTGGTCGTGTCCTTTGGAAATATTTTATTTGGCATTTTAACCTATATTGTAGTTGTAAAAATAATAATTTACTCAAATTTCCAAGACTTTTTATTATTATTATATAATTAACTCATAACCAAGAAAAAAAAATCAACATCCAATCGTGTCTTTTCATGTTTAAAAAACCTGTCAGTCAATAGTTAGATAAGTTTAACTCAAAAATAAAATTAAAAATATAATAATATTGTAATTTTTTTATTCGTACTTGATTTTGTCGCTTCATTGGATTCACGTTATACTTTGAACCTAGGGGAAAAAAACGACTTGGCATTTTGGTATACCTTTTTATTGTACAATCTTATTAAGATTTAAGGACAGGATCCACCCTAAGAAAGAACTCCGTTCCCTAGACATTTGTCTAAGTTCATTAGCCCGATTTCTTCTTGTTTTTTCTATAGGGGTTCTCTTGTTTTTCCAAGAATGAATAATCTCGGGGATGCTCGGTAAATCCCAAAATGCCAACAGTTTGTTGTTATTATAAAATTCCTTAATGGCTTAGTTACGGAACTGATAATAACAATGGTAAAAAATATTGAAACATGTGGATTTTTATTTTTTAATGAATTATATTTTTTTTTCTATATTATTCACTGGTGATATTTGAACTCTCGTGACCTATTAATCACAGTTCTATTCAATATTGCTTTCATGAGTAGAGCAGCGAGATAAATATTACATCACTACATATCCTTATATCTATTTCACGAACTGTTAACTATCTCCTTACGTTCACTCTTTGTGGTGGTTGCACTATTTATTTACAGTTTATAGTGGCTCTGTTTTCTTTTTCTTGGCATTTTCTCGAAATTAATTATTATCATTCCTGTATTACTTCTTTTCCCCCACTCCGCTTCATCCTCAACAAATAATAATTCCCATGACCTTGTTTGGATTACTGACATTTACTATATTTGCGCTAATTCATACAATGAACAAAGAAAAAAATGTGGTTCCATATCACCGATAGGTATGTACATGCAAAAATATTCTGCCTTCTTTCATCTGTCAAATATAAGACATATTGCATGAACCAGGTGTAAAAATAACACACCCAAAATTTTTTTTGACACTATTGTTTTACAAGGTGTGGCTTTTGGTAAAAAGCTACACTTGCAACAATCTAGGAGTATAAACAGCACAGCCTGCAACTTAAACTAAATGCATGTGGTTCGGAGTTCGTGAATTTTTGCTTGTCTGTTGTTTTGGTCCGGGATTTTCTTTTCATTACCCTTTCTCCACTTTCATCTTTGGTGAATCTTTGTAGAAAAAAATTATTATTTTTACTGGTGGAACTGTACTAACTTCCTCCAAGAAAATTTTGTGTGTTCTTCACGATTCTTATGTGTGTTAATGTGTGTTCATGTGCATTAATGCAACATGGATTTTCTTGACTACTCTACGCATGTGTTTACTTTTGTATACATAGTTCGTAATTGAAACTAACAATCCATGATCTAGATTATTTTAACTTTTTCTAGGGTTTTCGCTAAGAAAGAAAGAAAAAAACATGTAATTGTTCATTTGAATTACGAAAGGCGCCCCCCCCTCCCCTTTCACGCCTCAAGATTCAACCTTGCAGATATCATATGCAACAACCTACAAGTGTTTACTTACGAAGTTTATTCTTATCTGTCATTCTAATTTTCCCAATTTAAAGTTGTGAATGATGTCATTATGTCTCCATTAACCTAAGAAAAAAGAATTTTTTAGTTGCAAATCTAAAAAGAGGTTAAACCATATTGCTTCTTTTTTTTTTCTTAACCATGACAAGAAATTTATTCCTACGACATAAGGATCTTTCTCTGGTTGTCATGCTACTTTGGGTAATCCCCTCCTGAGTCCGAAAATCTGGAAAAGCTCAACCTTTTTTTAAGGTCACACGTTGTAATTGGTACGGGATTTGAAAAATCCAATAACACATGCGCTAGATTCCGATTCAAACAATCATTCATTCCTCCTCGCTAACCTGATCTTCTAAAATTTAAACTTCTTTATTTTTGTTTAACCGGGTAAAGCTCGCTTATTGTCTTGCACAGATCAACAGGATCTTGCTTCAAACCAAACCATACAATCACCAAGTGATCAGTTTTATCACTTCTAGAATAAAAACCAATATTACAGTTGTGTTATGTATGAAAGTAAAATACTTTTCCATGGAAATGCACTGTTGATTTCTCTTTCTCCTTTTTTTTATTCATTGTGATAATTAACCATGGAGGAAACTACTCGCATTTAAAACAAAATCGTCTCACTCATAGTATGTAAAAATAAATTGTTCAATCTTAATTACATGATCGTGTGTGCATGTGCTACTTGTGTTCCTTCCCTCTAATGGATAAAGCACTTCCTTGGTAGCAAATCTGTAGGATTTTCAAAAAAAAAAAAAAGGAAAAACATAGACAACAGAAAAAAACTGCCTTCAGCCAGATTCGAACTGACGATCTCCTCATTACTAGTGAGGTGCCTTACCAACTTGGCCATAAAGGCATTTTCTTGTTCAAATTTTTTTAAATCGCCTAGGCTTTCTGAAGATTCTTGGAAAGTACCTGGGAATTTCTAATGGTATTTCTCCAAGATTGCCTATCAAAAATTGAAGTATGACTTACTTATTCTAGTTATCATCTTTAGAAATTATTTAATAAAATAATTGGAGCGCTGTTTGCCTTTAAGAATAGCTTAAAGCTCGTTGTATCAAATGATTATGGGGGTAGTTGAAACAATTAATTGTTTTCTTTTTTAATATTTGTTAATTATACTTGTTCTTCAAACTATGAGAAACTATTGAATACAAAAAATTAGTTTGTTTGTCTTTCTAGAAATAATACTTATCTTGTAATTAATGGTTCTCTTTAACATTTCTCTTTCATTATTGGTAATTGCCCCGAAACATTTAAAATTACAATAAAACAACTAACTTCTAAGTAGAATTGAATCAACTGAACAAAAACTTCCAGCTAACAGGAGATGACAATACTTGGAAATTGTTTTATGAAAATAGCATAACAAAATGTATGAGTGCTTACATTTGGAACTTGGAAACAATAACACAGAATAGTTGGAATGAAGTAATTTCTGGTTAAGCAAGAAACTACTAGGTTATGTACATCCAGAGTTACTTGAATCCTGTCTGCAATCAGATACTGTT
Organism: Spathaspora sp. UFMG-CM-Y285; assembly: GCA_002911495.2. Lineage (NCBI taxonomy): Eukaryota > Fungi > Ascomycota > Pichiomycetes > Serinales > Debaryomycetaceae > Spathaspora > Spathaspora sp. UFMG-CM-Y285. Next base: position 129,135 of record PPUV02000013.1, read on the forward strand.
AGAACAAATTATGACAACCGCCCCCGTAATTCAGATCCGACTTTATTTTTAATTATTTTTTCTAATTTCATTGTTTTGTCACCCCCGGCATTGTAAACAATACCAGATTAATCATTATCCTTCCCAGATTGAGCGTATTATCTAGAGTTTAGGGATGAGATAACAATTAGATAATGGACACATTCAAAAATAGAAGTTTTTTGTAAATAAATAGGAATCAGGGGGGTGGGTGGAGAGGAATCTTATCTAGATCCCTTGGTTTTTAGGTAAAATCACTCCCCCCCCGAGTAATATCACATTTTCAATTCAAATCTGTCCAGATTTGGATTGCATCGCCTTATGACCTTACATACAAAGGGTTTTGTAATGTTTTCACCCCCTACCTCACTCGCTTTCATTGTATTGGCACAAACTAGACATTAGACGCAATCAAATAGAAAAACGCCTGGATCGTTTCATTTCATTCATGTGATTGCTGTTGTACTCTTGTGGCATCCATTACTCGGTTCTGTAACTATTTTTCATGTTTTAGAACTGAATTAGATGGATTGCCAAGTATCCTGTATAGTAGTTGGTTTAGCTTTTCCACACACACAAAACAAAAAAAAAAGAAACATAGGAATTTGTAATTACTAATTGTGGTATTATTCCAAGTTTACAATTGCTGTGTTATTATTTTCATCCAATCAATCGAATCTAGATCGTTTGCAAAGAAATTGATTGTCTGATTAAGCTGATGCACCTGTTTGATATATAATTTTCAACAATGTCCAATAATAACTCAAGGACGGAACTAACCCCTGTTAGTGAACAACCAGTATTACGACTTAGACCTAGGCAGAGTAATGAAGAACCAAAAGAAGGAGCTTCTACTGAAAAGAAACCACACAAGAAAAAGAAACCAAGAGTGAAATGGAGAGAAGAAGTTGTTGATAATGAAAATATGAACAAGAAAAAGACCAAGATTTGTTGTATATTTCATCCAAATCGAACATTTGACGAAGAAGTAGAGCATGATAAAGATGAACCACATGCTTCTTGCTCTTCTTCATCTAGTTCTGATGAGAGTGATTACAGTGAAGGAGAGGAAGGTGGTGATAATAGTAATGATTTGAAACCAAATGCCTATGAACATCAACCAGTATACGAAAATAAATCTAAACTTCCTCCTTCAAAGAGTTGAATGTTAATACTAATAGATTTGCTTTTTTATTTTTTTGTTGTTGTTGTATAATTTCTTTCATTTATATAAAAGATTAATAAAACAGATATAAACCTGAGTAGATCCTATATAGCCTACACTATATATAAACCTAGATGCAAACAAAATTGAACATTAAAGCGGGCGTTAAGGTATAAAAAAACAACTTCAAACTTCTCTAGCTGAGATTTCAGGATTTATAATCTTCAACTTTCTTGAATAATCATTCTCATCCCCTAAAGATTTCTTTGAGTGATTTGTATTCAAAAACATTGCATATGGATCTAATCTTGCATCTACTTCCTTTATAGGGAACATAATAATGGAATTTTCACTACTATCATTAGAACCATCAGCAGAATTTGGATTTGGAGGACTTTTACTCATTAATTTCTTTCTTGATGAGCTTCTATTCACTTCATCCTTTTCTCCTGTGAATATTTTAAACAATGATTTGTGGGAAGTGTTTCGCATTAGTAAAAGTGAAGATGCTGATAATCGATTTTGTTTCTTTTCAAGTGATAATTCATCGCCACTGGATTGGTTTTCAATATCTGAATAATGGGCTTCGTCGTTATTCCTTGCTCCTACACAACAGCAATATAATATCCCGGAAACAAGTCCAATTACAACAACACCAACAGCAGTAAATGTACCAGCAACTTTTCCTGCGTCATCAAAGAATGTTGATTTATTCTGTTTTGTTTGTTCTGTATTTTCTGAAGTGGGTGTGGTTGTTCCAGTGTCATCCTCACTTGCCAATGTTGCATCAGGGGTCTCTTGTTGCAGAATTGATTGAGTAATGTATAATGTTTTAAATTCTTGGCTAACTGTTCCATTGACTGTTACATAAGAAAACACAGTAGAAGGTTGTATGGAAATCAGAACTGATGGTGACTTATTGGAATTCAGTTGACTAACTGTCAAAGTCACAGTATCACTGTCTTGATCTGTTTGAGTTACTTCTGTTGTTTTTGTAACCATAGTTGTTCCTGGGGTATTTGTACTTGAGGATGTGGTTGGTTTGTTGGTGCTGGTGCTGGACAGTGGGGATACAGTAGATGAGGGTTCATTTATAATCAAGTATCCAAAAAACCCATCTCCCCCACAATTTTCTTGGTCTTTGTACCCAGGACATCCAATTGCACATTTAGAAAGGTCAACTGTATCACCGGGAACATTATCGGAACAATAACAATCATCCCCCAGTAATATAGCAACTGCTTTTCCTTGTTCTAAACAAGTATTCTGACATAACCCATTGGACATGTACACACTATTGGCAGCACTACTACCTGGGGACAAATTAGTTGTGGAACAAAGATTGAGGGACAACCCCGAGACCACTCGAAGCATCAGGAATAAAAGAAACCATGTGAAGTTTCTAAACTGTAGTAGTTGGTTAAAATCTTGATTGTGTCCCATGATGGATATTCGATCTATAGGTATATATATGTATAATGGAGTTTGTTTAAGTTTCCCCTTAAAGGAAAAAGGATTTGTTTCGTTAGGAATTGATGTGTGTGAAAACTCTTTTGAAGAAAATAAGGTTTGTTTAAAAAAAATATTTTTTAATCCTTATTTTTCCTTTTGAAATTCTTGATTGTTTTTCCCTGTGGTTGGTAAAATGCGGTGTAGAAGAAGCTTGGCTCTTTGTAGTGGTAAGATGTGTGTAACAAAAATAAAATGGTATAACAGGGAGGAAAGTCCGATTCAACAAAGTCTTGGAGAAGATCTTTTCTTGGAAGAAAGTTTTGCGAAGATTGTAGATCTTGAGCGAAAGTAAGGGATGGTTCGTTTCTTTATTCTATTTTTATTTTGTTTTTTCCCACAATCGGAAAAAAAAAAATAAAATCCCCAGGGTTCAAAAATAGAAACAGGATTTGAATGTCTCTCGTTTCAATGAGTTTGTACTTACAGAATAGATTGTTAGGGGAGGTGGGGATCTGAGAAGTGGTTGTGGTAACTTGTAAGGTAGTTATCAGAGATCCCAAAAGGAAAACAAAAATATCCAAAATTTTCTCAGAAACAGACTTGTTAAGTGTCTTAAAAATTTTTTGAAAAAATTAAGGAGATTGTGATTTCATTTATACAATTCAAATATTTAAGTTATAAAGGTTTGTGGAGTATTTTTACAAGTATATTTGCTAGGTTTTTTTGTTGTTTTTTTGTTGTTTTTTTTTGGCAGGATTCAAGTACGGCCGACACTTGATAATCAACAATAAAATTATTTTTTAGCAAATGTCAGTTGAATATTTTTTTATGCACGAATAATTGCAAATTTCAAATCTTTTTATTTGTTTTGCAAAAAAAAAATTAATTTCTTTTTTTCGATGCATATTAAAAAAAATATGACCGGAATTGAATTAGAACATGATTTTCACACAAATTAAATATCCATGGGACTAGTTAATAGTGCTATTGTACTAGGGCTATGTAAATTGGGATAGAACCAATTACGAGAATTCAGGGTCCATTTGAGGAAAAAGATCACAAACCTTTAGGACCCCTTGCATTAATATTTATAAACATTACATGACCGAGATTTCCGTCAACTAAATTTGTATCGAAACCGTCTATTTAAAAAGGTATTCACATGTTTGGAAATGAAAGATCCCCTAGTTGTCAAGGAGATAATAAGCTTTATTCTAAGGGAGAAATTGACGAAGGATTCCATACATTAGAAATTTTACATTTAAACTAATAATTTCGTAAGTTTAAAATTACTCTTTTTGTATAAATCTGAAAAAATATATTTTCTTGGCATATTTGAAATGAGGCTAGTGCAACCATATAGTTTCAATTAAAAATAGTCTATAACAACAGCTTCGGTTAGTGTTGGAATTACCTGTATTTTGTGGTCATGCAAGTGAGACGTAAATTTCAAGAGTGAAAACTGTCTTGCGAAAACTCATTACAATGTAGTCTATAAATTTATCTATTTACACAATATGAACATATAGTCATTATATCATTAAAACTACTCCTTCCTTAACCTTCGTTCTATCATTTGTCTCTTTGTATTCTCATCCGAACCTTCTTTTATTTTTAGTACTCTTTCTCTATTTCTATTGATACTGATTTTGGAATTTATTCTTGTCAAGATCTGTTGGATAGCATCCTGTGGAACATCAACAATAGATTCAGTTGAATTCCCACTTCTAATCATTTTGAAAAGATGCAGATTCTCTATTTCTACTGCTTCTAAATCCCCTTTTAATTGATTCCACGTTTCAATCTCTTTATCATTCAATAAAACAGATGTCCGTTTAATCGATACATTGCGTAACTTTTCATTTATATAAATTACCTTTGCGTCAACTTCTTGTAAAGATCTTCCTATTATTCTGGACATGATTTTATAATTTTCAGGCGAAGTTGTTTTCCTATTACCATAATCAATGATTTCAATTGGAAGATGTAATTTCTGAGTAGCTTCATATACAATACATCTTAGCAAATATACTAGAGTCTCTATTTTCCTAACATCACTTAAATCATCCATTAATTGACGAGCAATTAGTTGAAATACTCTCGGTACTTTCGTAAAATCATAAGAAGATCTCTTGACAAAATCTAAATAAAGTCGAATCATTGAAAATGCTTTATCTTGCAAGTTCTTATTATCACGAATTCCCTGTATCAAATATACCAATGTATACTCGTCAATATTAAACTTTTCAAGTTCGGTACTACACTCCTTTGCATTCAATGCTTGAGCATACACCACCTTCTTCAGGAATGTACTATCATTAGCCCAAGTCTTGTACCCCAAATCTGTTTCTATGAAATTTATAATATCGTGATAATCAGTAGTGGTTTTAGCAAAATCATCCAAAATCCGTAACATCATGGCCTTGGGCATAGGTACACCATTCTCATGCATCATTTTAAGGAAATCTTCCTTGAGGTGGATATTGTTAATCGTGTTGTATATATAATTATATGTTGCCAAGTTAACTTGAATATTTAAACTGGCACTTAGTTGTAAATATTTCAATACCAAGCCAAATGTATTGGTATTTCCTCTAATTTTCGATTGAATTGACAATATTTTCAACATTAAATTTATGGTATCAATATTACAACTATGTCCATCATTCTTCATTACTAACAACAATTCTCTAGCAAATGTGCTTTGGTTTTTATTGAAACCAAAATAACTGATGAGACAATTGTATGTTTGCGTTGATCTATAATCTTTGAATTCTTGTGTGGTTAATTTATGAGTGTATAATAAAATCAGAGGAATTATTCCTGATTGTAAAGACAGTGAGTTTTTATAATGATAGTTGGTAAAAGTGAGTTTGTAAATATATTCGTGGAAATTTTCTCTGGTAAGAGGTGACGGTATAGGTGGTAACTCGTGGAAACAATGAGTAGGAACTTGATGTTTATATGCATTCACTTGTTGTTCTTGTTCTTGTAAAATCTTGTTCAATAATGTTGGATTGTTATAATCAATATCTTTCAATCCAGACGGGGTTAGGTCCAAAAGTGTAGATACCATAATTCGAAATATTCTTCGATCTTGTATATATTCTTGAAGAATAATACGAGGGTCTTTAGATGATTTTCTAAGCCAAGCTTGTTTCGCCAGAACATTATCATATATTCGTTTGTCACTGAAAGTTTTAAGACCAGGCATATCTAAAGGTTGTAAAAACTCACGATATACTTTTCTTTGGAAATCTTGATATAATGGTTTGTATTTCTTTATTTCATCGTTTCGTAAACCTTTATAATTTGATTGTACAACCTTTGGTGAATAAGCTGAACTTTGTGGAGATGTGTTCCTCGGTATTGACTTATTTTCTGAATTTTCAAGAACTTTACTCTGTCGTACAACTCTTCCTATTCGAGCTATTGTTTCCCTTATTGAAGTCAACGAGGACATAGCTAAGGACTAGTCTTTTTCAAACCAATATAGTTGGAAGTATTCATATTTATCCGATATAGAAAAAAAATTTCCTAAACAGTCACGTGAAGAAATTGAACAAAAAAAAATCTATGAAAAAATGTCATCGAGAAAATCTGGAAACCATTACAAATCATCTATTTACAATAAAATGGCATCCCCACAAAGAGAAGGTTTCAGTATCCCATCCTCCATCTCCCATGCTGCTTTGGGTCAAGTTACAAGCAAGTCCTTAGGAGTTAAGTATAACTGTGCCCAATGTGCTGCCTCATTTTCTTTGAGTAAGAATGACGCCATTAGATGTAAGGAATGTGGTCATAGAGTCATTTATAAATCTAGAACTAGAAGAATGGTGCAATTTGAAGCTCGTTAAAAGTGGATGAGAGTATGTACAGATTTGAAAGCTGAATGCTGAGAGTAAAAGTCAGGAAATGCGATCAATTCAAACAAAAACAAATTTAGTTCATATATTTATATTTCTTTGGGAATATTGTATTATAGTTTAATGAATAGTCGGTAATTGGAATATTTTATTGGTGTAGCTTTCTTCTTGGGACTAACTAGATTGAAAGCCCAGTTCGTGGTGTAGTAAAAAAAAAGAGAAGCTATAAATAAGTTATAGAAACTTCCATTGATAGGAATTAGATATCCTCCTTTCCGTACACTTTCTCCACTCTACCTCTTGTTGAAGCATTCAGAATCCAAATAGCTACTTTTAGCATGCCTGAAGGTGTTTCTTTATCAAAGAGAAAGAGTTTTTGCTTCCTAAACAGCTTGTACAATGATACTAAAGGTAAATTTGCTATGAAGCAAAACTTGTTTTCATGAATTTATTACCATCAAATGTAAAAGTTCAACAAATGATTAGATTCTTGCAAATTTATTCTCGAAAATTTACAAAAACTCCAAATTTACCAAAAAACAATGGAAACCCTACAAAATGAGCTAAATAACATTTTCCATATTCCTACTACTTATTAGAGTAGATTTTCACTTTTTCAAGTAACTCTCTAACTGATTACAAGGTAAAACATACATTTGATAAAATTTCGAAATATCCGGATAGTACAGACTTGTCCTGATTGGAGAAACTTTTATCCTGATACGACGAGTTTTATGTCCTGATAGAGAGGGTTTATAGATTCCACCGCATTTACTTTCCGGAACTAGTCGATCAGAAAACGGTCCCTTGGCCCAGTTGGTTAAGGCGTGGTGCTAATAACGCCAAGATCAGCAGTTCGATCCTGCTAGGGACCACTTCTTACACAGGGCGTGTGGCGTAGTTGGTAGCGCGTTCGCTTAGCATGCGAAAGGTCTCCGGTTCGACTCCGGACTCGTCCATTAATTTTTTAATATTTTCCTTTAGTTTTGTTGGAATTGAAGAACGAACTTCCAGTAGAAGGAGAAAGGTGGTTTTTTGATACAATCGAATGTAAAAGACGAAAATTAATTTTTTGAAACCGATATATTACACGCTTCAATTGGACAAGGAAAGTGGTACTTTATTATGCAGAGACAATTCGTTTACTTTCCTATTTAATAGTTGCAAGAGGAACGATTGATGGTCTACCATGGGCGCACTGAAAGGGAAGGTTGCAACAACTCAATTTCTGAATTAAATCATTCATTTCATTCATTGTTAATTCATCGCCAAACATAATTGCTGAACGACATGCATTGGAATTTATGATTTCAGTAAATACTCGCGGCAAATAATGAATTGCTTCCCACCAATTGTTAAGATCTACTTTTGAATTCTTTACATGATTCATCAAATCGTAACCATGTTGCAAAAGAGAGTTTTTGAGGAATTGGATATCATCATTCATTTTATTCAAAAGTATATTGGGTAATTGAGTGATTAAGATTTCTTCAGATTTGATTTCATAGATTATACCAAATAGGCTAAAATTTAGTTTATACTCAGTAAACATATCTAATTCTTGTGGGGTTAACTCCAAGATATACTTACACAGGGTTTTACAATCAGGCAACAGCGAGATAAATTCCTTAAATAACCGTTCAACACGAACTCGCTCATCACTGGCATGCTGATCTAAAACAACTAGCCGGGATAATCCTTCCACATTATCTAAAGTTACAAGAATAAATTTTTTATCAATTTGTCGAATAACTCGGAAATTACCTGGTTTTAAATGGTCCCTGGTGAAACTTATCGATTCATCAAAGCTATGACTCTGGTAACGTGGTATAGCTAAATTATCAACAGCGTGAGCCATAGGCATAAGTTTGATTTTAGGTAATGTAGTTCTTTGAGATATTTGTTTAGAATCCACCAAACCTCCTAATTCTCGATTTCTTATAAATCCCAATTTAGATTTTGAGTTTAAGACAAAATTAGATTCTCGGTTAAGTTTCTTGGGACTTTTGAAGGGAGATGGAGAAGGCAATTTCGATTTGGTTCTCGGAGCATGTCCATGCGATTGTAAAAATCGAAGAAATAGCTTTTCCAATATTTTATATACTGTAGACCAACTATTAGCATGATATAATGATTTAGAAGGATCTTGAAATAATAATTCTGCTCTTAAAGGACATGTAATCTTTATTAAGAACATCGGAAATCTGTAAAATGGTCGACCAGTAGACTTTGTGGGACTAACAGTACCTGTAATTCCAGTTTCACAAAATCCTGAATTTGTAAATAAATTATTGATCTCCTTGATATCATCTTTATTGGGAATGAATGGGCGATCATTGAGAAATATATACTGATGGGATTTAGAATTAATACTCTTTGTAGATATAATTCCACTCACTTTAAACTCCTTAAATCTCGCACTAATGGTCTCGTACTTGGTTTTTACCCCAAATATATTAAATAGTAAATCAGAATATAGCGATGTAGTGTGCTTATCTTTGTTAGTTACATTGATGATCTCCTCTAATTTCTGGTCAATCAAAAAGAATTTCAAATTTACTTGAGGATATTTCACCAATGATTGAAATATAAACAACCTTATATCATTCAAGATCTTTCTTTTAGGTGTGGAAACTATTTGCTCTCTTCGGATGGGCATGTTTGAAAATATATTACTAGCAACAACAACCGTACCAGTGTTTCCCAAATCGCCTATACGAAAGTGATCTAGAGTTCCATTGGACGTGGCATCAAATATTTGAACTAAGGGTCTATTATTGATTTGCTCAAGTATGTAGGGGCTTCTATAATTTTTGCATTTGGATACAATTGTTAGTTTCGACACAGAACATAACGAATGCAAGGCTTCACCTTTAAATCCAAAACTTGAAATTGAATCAAGATCGGATAATTTCGTCAATTTAGAAGTGTAATTCCTTGAAGATACTTTCTCCAAATCATGTGGTGATATACCAACACCATTATCCTTAACAAAGATACTCAAAGATTCTAGATCTAGTTTTATGACAATTTCATTGGCAAATGCATCCAAACTATTTTGTAACAATTCCTTTATGGCTGCATCGATTGAAATAATCTGAGTTTGTGCTTTTATTCGACTTAGGATTGAATCATCCAATTTATGAATGTTTCTACCATTTGATTGCATAGAGTGTTGTAAAAAGATGTGGTTGTAATTTTTTTTAGAAGCAAGGTCGTGCAAAAGTGCAAGAAATTGGAAACTGTTTGAACAAGACTGGAACGGGAAAATCAGAAGTAAAGAGGATGGTTTAAGCTATATGAGATATGTGTATTGGATTGGAGGCATTTTCAGAGTCGAAGAGATCATGTAAAGCTCATGGCAGAGAAATATCACAGATATATATCCTATTGTAACAAACTGAAAGAATTATTTAGCTAACAAACATATCACTAGTTTACAAACTTTAAAAACAACATATTGACTATATTTTAGTTCCAATCCACTAACATTGTTATGGTGCTAGGCTAAAAATCGTTTTGACACAAAACATACATTCCTGCATACACGTGAATTAGTTGCAACCATTACCCCATATCAAATAGTTCATCAAAACCAGAGTTGTGCGATTCATTAGACGGAAAGTAGTCTTGGCAAATTCCAAATTGCTTAAACCAATAAGATAAAGCTTGCTTCATCAAATTTTGAGCAATTCTTTCAAAACATCATCTGACTTGCGGTCATCTGACCCCAGATCCCTAATTTAGATTGCTCAAAACCCCACGCAATAGAAAAAAATAGTAAACATAAAGGGAAAGAAGATTCTGGAAACTTCCAGCTCACTCCTTAATTTGAAAAATTCAATGTAGTAATTCCCCCCTCTCAAAAAATCTCTTGCCTTTGCCATATATAAATAACTCGTCAATTTACCCCTTAACTCTTTTTCACAAATTTGTATTTTTCTTTTTCTTTTTCCTTAGTGTTTTTCTAACAATAACTAAATACACAATATGTCTAGAGCTGTTGGAATTGATTTAGGGACTACATACTCTTGTGTAGCCCACTTTGCCAATGATAGAGTTGAAATTATTGCCAATGACCAAGGTAACAGAACTACTCCTTCCTTTGTTGCCTTTACTGATACTGAAAGATTAATTGGTGATGCCGCCAAGAATCAAGCTGCTATGAATCCCGCAAATACTGTATTCGATGCTAAACGTTTAATTGGGAGAAAATTTGACGATACTGAAGTTCAAAATGACAAGAAACATTTCCCATTCAAGATTATCAACAAAGCTGGGAAACCTGCAATTGAGGTTGAATTTAAAGGAGAGACCAAAGTTTTCACTCCTGAAGAAATCTCTTCAATGGTTTTAGTTAAAATGAAGGAAACTGCTGAATCTTTCCTTGGAGAAAAGATCAATGATGCTGTTATTACTGTTCCTGCTTATTTCAATGATTCTCAAAGACAAGCTACCAAAGATGCTGGTTTAATTGCTGGTTTGAATGTGTTGAGAATTATTAATGAACCAACTGCTGCGGCAATTGCTTATGGTTTGGATAAGAAGGGTTCCAAAGATGAACATAATGTTTTAATTTTCGATTTAGGTGGTGGTACTTTTGATGTTTCTTTATTAGCAATTGATGAAGGTATTTTTGAAGTCAAGGCTACTGCCGGTGATACTCATTTGGGTGGGGAAGATTTTGATAGTAGATTGGTTAATTTCTTTGCCCAAGAATTCAAACGTAAGAATAAGAAGGATTTAACCGGGAATCAAAGAGCATTGAGAAGATTAAGAACCGCTTGTGAACGTGCCAAGAGAACCTTATCATCTTCTGCTCAAACTTCCATTGAAATTGATTCTTTATATGAAGGTATTGATTTTTACACTTCAATTACTAGAGCTAGATTTGAAGAATTAAACGCGGATTTATTTAGATCTACTTTAGATCCAGTTGAAAAAGTTTTGAAAGATGCCAAGATTGATAAATCTCAAGTTGGTGAACTTGTTCTTGTTGGTGGTTCAACCAGAATTCCCAAGATTCAAAAATTAGTTTCTGATTTCTTTAATGGTAAAGAATTAAACAAGTCAATTAACCCTGATGAAGCTGTTGCATATGGTGCTGCTGTTCAAGCTGCTATTTTAACTGGTGATACCTCTTCCAAGACTCAAGATTTATTATTATTGGATGTTGCTCCATTATCTTTGGGTATTGAAACTGCTGGTGGTATCATGACTAAATTGATTCCAAGAAATGCCACTATTCCAACAAAGAAATCAGAAATCTTCTCCACATATGCTGATAATCAACCTGGTGTTTTAATTCAAGTTTATGAAGGTGAACGTGCCAAGACTAGAGATAATAATTTATTGGGTAAATTCGAATTATCTGGTATTCCACCAGCTCCAAGAGGGGTTCCACAAATTGAAGTTACCTTTGATATTGATGCAAATGGTATTTTGAATGTATCAGCTTTGGAAAAGGGCACTGGTAAGACTCAGAAGATTACCATTACTAATGATAAAGGTAGATTATCTAAGGAAGATATCGAAAGAATGGTTAGTGAAGCAGAAAAGTTTAAAGAAGATGATGAAAAGGAAGCTGCTAGAGTTCAAGCCAAGAATGGTTTAGAATCTTATGCCTATTCATTAAAGAATACCATTAATGATGGAGAAATGAAGGATAAGATTCCTGAAGCTGACAAGGAAAAATTAACCAAGGCTATTGATGAAACTATTTCTTGGTTGGATGCATCTCAAGCGGCTTCTACTGAAGAATATACTGATAAACATAAAGAATTGGAATCTGTTGCTAATCCAATCATTACTGCTGCTTATTCTGCTGGTGGTGCCCCAGGTGGTGCTCCAGGTGCCGGAGGATTCCCCGGTGGTGCCCCAGGAGGTGCTCCAGGAGGGTTCCCTGGTGGCGCTCCAGGCGGAGGTGAATCTAGTGGTCCCACTGTTGAAGAAGTTGATTAAAAATGGGTGTAACGTTTCTATTGTTTTTACTTGTATAGCTTACATATATTTAAAGAAAAAAAGAATTGATAAAGCACTTATATAATTTCGCTAATTATACAAAGAGTAGTTGCAATAAACCAATTTACAATCAAAATCTTGCCAATTGTTTTATCCAACATCCAATTGTTTCTGGGGATAATGTATAATAGAAATATTAAATTAACAATCAATGCACCTGAAGTTATAGCCAAAGTTCTCGTCATAACTAAAGAATATCCCCTTCCAGGAACAACTAATAACCCTGTCAATCCCAATGAACAAAGTGCAAGGAGTGGTCCACCAAAACATGCAGCAAATGCCATCATGGGCATTCCCATTTTGGCAATGGTATAATTGGAAATAAAATCTCCAATTGAATTACCTAATGCAAAAACTGTAATTCCTAGTATATCATCACTAAGATTGTAAATTACAGAAACTGTTTTAAGGATATTGATAATCTCCCCAGCAAATATAGATATCCACGAAATTGAAACTATAAATCCAAGGAATGATGCAAAATAATTTATCATGTTTATACGAGATGCAAATCTTACTGCTGTAGGCTGAGTGGGGTAGATTATATGAACAAGGTATGTCAAAGTAGCTGCAAAAAGCATTGCAAGTAATAACTTCCACAAGTTCATTGAACTGAAATTGAGAACTAAGAATATAGACCCTGATGCGGTTTGTACAAGAAGATATCGTTTATCTTGTTCGTAGTCAAACAGGAGTTCAGATTCCAAGTTTCGTATTTCCAGATTAAGTTCTTCTATAAGGGCCCGGTTTCTAACAGGATTGGTTGCACGAAGTAAAGTATTCACTGGTAAGGAAAATATCATCAAGATTTTATCATATATATTTGCTTCATCAAAGTTGGAAAGTTGAGGAAACAAGAATCTGCGAAGTTCCGAGTCAGTGTTAAAAGTGTCTTCAACGTCATTCCCCTGTTCTATATCTATGGTTGTAGACACAGGTTGATCTCTTGACAAACGAATACTACCTCGAGTATTTGAATGTTCCGACAAATCCTTCAACAACATCCGAAGACCATAAGTCCCTGCAGAAGATGTCATTGATTTTGAAATTGATTCATGAGGCATTTCTTGAAATGTCATATATTCATTCATGGAATCAATATTTTGAAAATCATCAATTGTTGGTAATCGTGCAAAATTATCAAGATATATATCATCAATCTCGTCAATATCAGGCTGAATATTGTCGTCAAATGCTGCCCGTGATCTTTGGTCTCTTAATAATTGGGAGATCTTCGCCTTATAACGGGAATGTCTATATACTGCAGCGCCAACGTATAACAAATATGCCAATACTAATACTAAACTTGTGAACATCAGTAAAGAACCAACGAGCAACGAAACAATCACGACAAATACAATAAAGATATACATTACAGCATCTCTAATAAATACAGTTTGAGGCACTTCAAATGGATGTAACACAGAAATTGAGCCAACAACAACAGTGACAATGAATAATGAAGCCCCAATTAATTCTGCAATAGCAAGACTACCTGAATCCCAACTGAATGCTTGTAAAGTACTAAACACATCTGGTGCACCATTTCCAAATGCCAATAATGTCAATCCAGCAAGATTATCTGATAATTGAAGAAACTTTGATATTGTATCTAAATTTGGACAAAGATACTCTGAAGCAGTTACCCCCAAGGATAAGAACATAATAAACAAACAGATAGCCAACGGTATTATTGCCAATGATTTTAAAAATCCAAACTTGCAATAATAAAAGCTAAAGTAGTTGATTAATCCTTCATGGTCTTGACAATTGTTGGTAATGAATTGACATCTTTGTTGTGGTGGTATCAGGGAGATTTGTGAACAAGTGTTATTTTCTCGTTTGACCAAGAGGTTGCTAGGTGAAAGGTCAATTGTAACAGCTTCAACTGCTAGTATTGTGATGACCCATATGATTATCAAATGGGGGTACACTTTCATTCTGACATAACTTGGGTTGTGTTGTTGTCTGTAATTTTTTTTAGGTCAGAATTTGCCAAATATGGCAATACTACAAACACCGAAAATGTTCAAAGTATACAAAGAATCAAGAGAATACTCAAACTAAAAGCCACAAGAACAACTACAAAAGATAAACACCAGGACAATACAATACTTGTCCTTACTTGTACTAGTCTTTTAAAAAAGTTCACTATGTACAACTGTCCAGTCAATCCTTGCAGCAAACCCCATACGGGCACACGAAGGTAAACCCTTAGAAATAAACAAAGTTATTCAACAAATGGAATGCTGCACCCAAGATCAACTCATTTCATTCTCCAGTCCATCCAAACATAAAAAAAGAAAAAAAAACTTAATCATTACAATCAAATTCCCCCTCCTTCTTCGACAACAATATTCCGATGGTCATGGGTCAGAACGCCAAAATGGGTTCAACCTCAAGGGAATGCTTTAACGTTGTAAATGGCTGTGAATTTTGCGTTAAGAAAGAAAAGAAAGTGAAAGTGAAAAATTTTTTTCAAGTTTGTGATGGTTTTATAAAAGGGCAGTGTCCGGGTAATACAAAGAGAGATTTAATTTTGCCCTATATTCTATTTCTAAAATTTAATTAATTAATGTAAGTATACTACTATCCTGTTCTAGAGTCCCATTATCTAATATTGTCCCATTTGTAAATTTACTCGTACTGTCTGACATACCAATTCTACCTTTTTCCTTTATCCTTAAACCGCTTTTACTCTCATGTTCTAATCTTTCAATTATTTTTGCGAATACATCTTCATATACATTGTCTCCCCATAAAGTATCCATATGTTCATATCCTTTACATAAAACTACTTGTAATTTGTCTCGCATATTTTCATTATTATCAACAATAAGGCTTTTTGTTTGATTAATATCTACCAAAATATCATTATCCCCGTAGAATAACAACATAGGAACATTTAAATGATCAGCAATGGGGAATGGGGCTACTAAATTACTTTTTCTTTGCAGTGATTGAGATAATAACGATAATCTAGTGATTCCAAATCCACAAGTTTCATTAAACATTTGAAATCTTTTGGCACCAATAATTTGAAACCAATGTAATAAAGATTTCACGGAACTATTGGAAAACATATGAGGATATCCTATTTCCTTTTGTAATTGACTTATATTTTTACCTTCCCAGCCAAAAAGTAAAGATAATGATTTGTCAACCACTGTTTCATACAACTTTGCCCCAAGTATGACCGACCAAAATGCAACTGAAGGTAATATTGCTCGTTTACCAAATATACTATAAAGAAATGTATTATCAGAAGCTGTTTGTCGAACAATTATTTTGAAAACAGGATGATTTAAATTTTGCGGGATTATTGCTGGCGATAACCCTACAAACAACTTTATACTGGAATTTAATCCTGGATGTAAACTTAAACTGGCAAATAATTGTGAACATCCTTGGGAAAATCCAATATAAGTTATCTTAACATCTTGAGAATTATAATAATTCTTGATATAATTAATTGTATCAGGAATATCAAAATATGAAAATTCATCCAAAGAGAAATCCCAAAATGTTGGATCAGAAGCAGAAAGTTTTAAATGTTTTCTGGAATATTTATTACCACGATTATTACCTAACCAAACATCATATCCCAAATCTGCCAACAAATATGGTAAAGTTTTCTCCTTTGTAGAACCCAAGACAAAAAGTTCAGAACTTGTCATTAATCCGTGATGGAAATAAACAATCTTGTTTGTTTGCCGATAACTACATCGTTGCGGAAACAATCGAGGGTTTTCTAATTTGTGCACCACTAATAGATAACCATCTCGAGTAGTTATAACATGTTCTCGAATAACATAACCACTTATAGCAGTTATTTCCGAGATGTTTTTTGAATGTATAACACTATGTTTAAATGTATCATGTTGGTGATCCACGATTTTTGGTATTTTCGCGTTGTGTTTACTATAGTTGTGATTATACCCTAACAACTGTTTACAATACACCACCAACAATTTAAATATTAATATTGCAACATTAACGAATGTGGTTGACCGAGATATCCCTTGAGGAACTGGCATGTTGTTAGTTCAAACTATAATGAACTGGGAAAAAGCAGATGTAAATAAAAAGAAAACTAAAAAAAGCACGCAGGTTTTTTCTCGCAACCCACAACGATGGCTATGCTAGTTTTACACCTACACAGTTACCATCGACAACAAAGGTTTTCGGTACCACCATGTGAAGATTTTAAACTACAAAAAAAAAAATGCTACTTTGATGTACAGTTTATTTACAAGATTTTCTTCTATAAATACATTTTTAAAAAATACCAAACCATTTCTTTCTTGGTTTCTCTTCAACAGGTAACTCCTTTACTGGTTCAATAATTCCAGGATTTTTTTCAAGATAATCTTTTAAATATTTCTCATGATAATCTATTTCTTTCAACATCTTTTCTTCTTCCAATTGTTGTATTCTTTCTGCTTCTAACATATGTTTTTCTGAAGGTCTACTTAATACCAATTCATTTTCGGGAGTTTTCCTTAATGAATCCGGAATATATTCACTATCTCTAACGGTTTTAATTTTTGCACCTGAATCTTTGGCATGATATAAATCATCATATTCTTGTTCATCCAATCCAACAAACACTTCTTTAAATTTTAATCTTGATCTAAATAAATTAGAAAATACATTTTCTGCACCATCATTCCATCTATGAAAGAACCCAGCATATGTAATTGCTCCCATGGCAATTGCCCAAGCAAAATATTTCGATCCAGTATTAAATCTCAGATTAGTATCTATTCTTCGTAATACTTTATATTGACCAGGATATAAATCTGACATGGGACGAGGAGAATAATTTAATCGATGCATAGTATCATTAACTTTACCATATTGAGTGTTTTCAGCAGGAATCGACGAAAATCCTTTAGGAGATTTTCTTGGTGCAGTAAATTCTGAAGGATAACCTTCCGGAGGTCTAATATCCCAAGGATCATAGGGATTATATGGAGCTCTTGGAGGTACCCAACCTCTTGGATTGGGTCTTCTTTCGATATTCAAATCAGATTCGTTTTTATCGGACATTGACGTTGCTTCTCAGTATAAATTTTGCACTAAAAATTTTCTGTCTCTTTTTTTAAATTTTGTTTTTACTTGGAACTGTTTATCACACAGGATTGTTGACAGAACAGTTTACTGATAGAACAGTTTGCTGACACAACAGTTTACACACATGTCAGTTCTTGGTCAGATGCGAAATATATTCGCATTAGAAACTTTAGATACTAGATTAGGTCCCAATAATAACCCAGTTAAACGACAAACGATAATTAAAAAGGCATCCCCACATTCAAGATGGTCCACTATTGAATTCAAAATATATATAGTTGTATTTATCATCGTTGTTCCTTTGATGTTCAAGACCACCATGGATGCTTCTAACGAGACCAATCCTAATTATCCTAGATTTGCTCATTTGTTAAGTAATGGATGGATGTTTGGGAGAAAAGTGGATAATTCTGATCAACAGTATCGATTCTTTAGAAATAATTTCCCCTTACTTTGTTTATTGATTACAGTTCATGTATGTTTAAGAAGATTGGTGTATTTGATTGTTCCCAAAGCTAGTTCAAAAAGAACAATTTTTGATTTTATATTTGGAATTATATTTTTATTGGGGGCTCATGGGGTTAATGTAATTCGAGTTTTAGTTCATATTTTCATAAATTATGCAATTGGAAAATTAGTTAAAGACAGGAAAACAGGTATATGGGTAACTTGGATATATGGGGTTTCTTCATTATTTGTAAATCATTATGCAGGACAAATTCCCTTTGGAATTGGATTTCTTGATCATGGGTTCAAGGGGATTATTACTAGATGGGATGTATTTTACAATTTAACTCTACTTCGAATGCTTTCATTTAATCTAGATTTTATTGAGAGAAAGAAGGCAGTTGAAAGTGTAACGGAAAAGACTAGTGAAGTAAAATTGGAAGGACTTGATGATAGAGCTAGATTAACTGCCCCACTTCCAATTGGTGAATATAACATTTTAAATTACTTTGCCTATATCACTTATACTCCCTTATTTATTGCTGGACCGATAATAACATTCAATGATTACATGTATCAATCCAATTATGAAAAACTTGAAAGTGTAAAAAACTATAAACGAACATTTATATATTTTTTACGATTTATGTTTTGTATGTTTGTTATGGAATTCTTGTTACATTTCACATATGTTGTTGCAGTATCGAAAACTAAAGCATGGGATGGAGATACACCATTCCAACTTTCCATGCTTGGATTTTTCAATTTAATAATCATTTGGTTGAAATTATTAATCCCCTGGAGATTATTTAGATTATGGAGTTTATTAGATGGAATTGATCCTCCTGAGAATATGATTAGATGTATGGCCAACAATTATAGTGCCCTTGCATTTTGGAGAGCATGGCATAGATCGTATAATAAATGGGTTATTCGCTATATATATATTCCCATGGGTGGAGGAGGGAAATATAGAATTGTCAATAGTTTGTTAGTATTTAGTTTTGTGGCAATATGGCATGATATTGAATTAAAATTGTTGATGTGGGGTTGGTTAATTGTGATTTTCTTAATGCCAGAGATATTAGCAACAATGATTTTCAAGAGATTTAGTGATAGACCTTGGTTTAGACATTTATGTGGTGTTGGGGCAGTGATTAATATTTGGATGATGATGATTGCAAATTTAGTAGGGTTTTGTTTAGGTAAAGATGGTACATTGAAGTTGTTACATGATTTATTTAACACTTTTGATGGATTTCAATTCTTTGTATGTTCTTCATTGACCCTCTTTGTTGGAGTACAAGCAATGTTTGAATTTAGAGAAGCTGAAATGAGGAAAGGCATAGATGTTAGGTGTTAGTTTAATTAGTAAAAAAGAATGTATACAAATTAATTTTTTTTCTGTTGCACTTGGCTGAAATTACTCAAACATTGTAGATATTGTGAAGACATAGTATTCAATGGCACCACCAATACCGGTATATTCAGCTGCTGAAATCAAAAGTAAATATTCTGAACAGCTTAATAATCCTGAAAAATATGAATGTCATTTGAAATCTCTAACACAACATGAATGTACATTTAAACCAGGATCTTTAGATGGATCAAGACCTTTGGAAATAATATGTTTACCTTTTAAACGGATATTTCAAAGATGTTTAATACCAACAATAAGTAAAAAGAATGGAGAGAAGATAGTGACTAAGAGATGGATAAATATTGAAGTTACCAATAATGAAACAAATCAAGATTTATTTGATCCAAATTCAAAATATGCCAGTGATGTTAAAGATTTTATGAATACTGAGCATGAACTTAAAAAGTTTTTAGTACAAGAAGCTGAAGGGAGTTTGTAGATTGGTAAATTTGTAAGTTTGTGTATTTGTGTATTTATGTATTTGTTTATTTGTATCTTTGTATCTTTGTATATTTATATATTTGTATATTTGTATATTTATTTATTTATTTATTATTAAAAGAATACTACGAAAACTAACACAAGTGTATAAAAAGGAGAATTACTCTATGGAAAACCTTATATAATGCAAAAAAAATACTAATAAGTTGAACCTTCAGGAGGTTGACTTAATTTCTTATTGGCAGAAGATGCCATACTCTTCCTCAACTCAAGTAATACTGTTTCCATAGTATAAGATCTTTTCCAATTCTTTAAAGTATCAAATTCTGAAACAACTACATTACCTTGTGAATCAACACAAGGTAAATTAATCTTAGAAACAAAAGTAACTTTAGGTGGCTTATCAGGATAACTCTCATCACAAATAATACGTAGGGAATAAATTCTATTTTCATGACATGAATGTGGTGGACCTAATATTGTCCCATTCCAAAATGTCATGGTAATATCATCTTGATTAGTTAAGCCATATGAAATTGATTCAGCTCCTAAACCTTTTTCACCTTTTTCCAATTCTTCTAATAGTTTAAAGTTTCTGGGACTATACAAGGAATGTTAGTACTTTAAAGACAAATTAAAAGGAGTAAGTTACATACATTTTAGACATTGTTCTTGTGGTGGTACAATTTACACAAGTTACACTTTTTTCCGCCCCAGTTTTAAGTCCATGAGAATTTTCTGTCAAAGCTCGTGAGGAACGTCGTACAGAAAAATATAAACAACAACAAAAAACAAACAATTTACAACAATAAAAATTAGGAAAACGTCAGAAAACGTCAAAAAACATCAAAAAAGCGTCAGAGATGTCAACAGGTTCATCTCCGTTTCTTTCTAATCCATCTCGTAATTCATATGTAGAAGATGGAAACACCTTTGAACGGAAACAAGCAACAATTTCTAAATTTAAATTTCAAATTGATTCGTTAACCACAGAAAAGGAAATCTTGAAACAAGAAAAGGAAGCAATAATTCGTGAATATGAAACTATTCTTACCAAAAAATCCGAAGAATATTCCAAGTTAAAGGAAAATTTTGATTTCACATATGAAGAAAAGAAACAACTAGAGTCAAAATTAAATAATCAATCTCAAATTGATAAAGCTAGTAATCTTTCATTTCGAACTGAAATCGACCAATTAAGAAAGAAAAATCAAACTCTTTCAAGTGATTATCGAGATTTGGAAGCAAAATATAATCGATTACAACGAAAACATCAACAAGTTAGTGAAAATTGGAATCGACAATTGGTCATTGAAAGTGAATTAAATAAAGGTATTGAAACTAAGGAAAAAGTTATTCAACAATTACAACTAAAGAATGATGATTTAATTCAACAAATGAAGAGTTATTCCCTGATGTTGAATAATAAAGGTTCTTTGTCAAATTTAAACCAAAATTTACTTAATAAACTTGCCAGTTCACAAAAGATTCATGATCAATTACAATCAAAATATGATAAATTATTACAAAATCAAATTTCCAATGAAGTATTAAAAGAGAAAATCACGACATTAACTAATAAAGTGAAACGTTTACAAGGTATTGAAGAAAAATGTCAACTTTTAGATATTGAAAAATCAGAAATACAAACAAAGTTTAATGACTTATTTAGAATTTTAAATGAATCAATTCAAGGAGATGCAAATGATGAAGAATCAAATACAATCAAGATTAAGAACTTTATTCAAGTATTTAAAGAGTGTCAAATCAAGAATTTGACTCTTCAAGAAAAATTAGATGACAAAACTAGAGAAGCTAATGAATTGAGAGATTGTGTAGAAGAAAACATGCGGATTATAGAAGATGAATATTTACCAACAATTGAAAGTCTTGAAGCGAAAACTAAAGCTTTAGTGGAACATAATAATCAATTAGAGCGAAATATAGATTTAAATACTCGAGAAATTACATTTTTAAGAAATCTGTTGAAAGAATTGGAACAAATTCAATCAAAAAAACAAAATGAAAATAAACCTTATGATAAAGCAACTGATCAATACCTTACAAATTTGGAGAAATTAGTAGGGGAATATAAACAAGAAATTGAAAAATTACAAACTCAATTAAATCATCCCACACCAGCAATTGGCACCAAAAGACCAAGATCGGATGATACAAACAAGAGACTTAGCTTCCGATCACAAATTTCTGACTTGGAAAAGGAAAATATCAAACTTAAAACCAAGATTAAACAATTGGAATTTACTATACAAGATTTAACCACGAAATTAAACGATACAAATTCCTTGAATTTAAAACGAAAAGATCTTCAAATATTACAATTAAAGAATAACTTAGTTTCTCGAGATCAAGATATAAGAAAAGACACAGTAGAAGCATTAAGAAATGAAAATCAAAGTTTAATTGACAAATATATCAACAAAGTTGAAACAGACTCTATACCGAGAGCAGTTTTTGCTAGACAAGAACATGAAAAGGCATTACTTCAAGATACAATTGATAAATTAAACAAACGAAACATTAGATTACGAGAAATATACACCAAGAAAAGTAAAGATATTTTAACAATAATTTCAAAATATTTTGGATTTACTATTGAATTTTTACCCAGTGTTACCAATCCTAATGAATTATCGTCAAGATTGAAATTAATTTCGAAATATTTACCTAGTAAAGAGAATTCTTATTTAGTAATTGATTTTGAAACAAAAGCATTAAAAGCATACGGTAGTTTTGAATTCAAATCAATGTGTGAACAAATGTCTGAGAAATGGGTGGGTGATGAACAAGGCGAATTTCCTTGTCTTTTAGCAGCATTGAATCTTAAAATGTATGAATTATATCGTATGTAATTTATTTAATAAATGAGACGAAACTCGGTTTAATATTTCCTGGGAGTTCTCTTTATAATTATTTATATCCTTTTTAATTGAACAGAAACATTCACCTGAACATATGTCATCGTAAGCTTCCTCATACTTCTTTAAAAACCCCTTCATATCCTCTTCCGATCCATATTTTTGTAAATAATTGTATGACCACCCCCAAATATCACCATTTTTACTATCCGCCTTTAATGCACGATCAAACCAAGCTTTGGCCTTTTGATGATTCCCATCAATCCAGAAAAACACACCAACACCAAGTAAAATAATTGGAGAATTTTCTGTTTTCTTCATTGCATCTAAAAATGCTGTTTTCCTATGAGACATTTTTGGAATTAATGAAAGATAACACATCCATATTGAAGGAGAATTTGGAAATAATTTCAATGCTCGATTAGCCAATTGTCTAGCAGCAATCATATCTTGTTGTCGTATTTCAAATTGAATCTTTGCCGTTAAAAGTTCATCACTTTTGGGGTTTTGTAAAATTGCCATATCTAAATCAGACCTTGCTCTTATTATAACATGGAGATATTGTTCATCTATAACTGAGAGTATTTTCCATAGTTGGGTTGATTCAGGGCACTGTTTAACTGCTTGAGATGCTGATTCTCGTGCACTTTTAGGATTATCCAAGTCATACAAGAGTATTTGAATATTTTGCATGGCAAGTTTCCAAGAATTGGGGAATATGTTTTTGGCTTTGGCTGAATAGCTTAATGCTGTGTCTCGATGTAAACAACGTAATATATGGATATACTTGTACCAATATTTATCACTAGTAGTGGGATTCTTTTCAACTAACTCACATGCAAATGACTCAGCTTTGTCTATATTACCCGTTTGTATTTCCAATTTAAGAATTGCTAAATTAATTGATGGTTCATTTATGTTTGCGTTTTTGAGAATGTTTCTTGCTTTGGGTATGTCCTTGGCAAGTTTCCATACATCCTTGGCATACATTAAGTGAAATAATACCACTTTTGGATTCAATTCAATTGCCCGTTGATAGAATTTAAAAAGTGAATCCAAGTTTTGCTTAACTGAGGTGAATAATCTCTTCCAACAATCTATATCATTTGGATAAACAGTCGTGATATACTCCAAGATTGAAGTACCAGTTATATTGTTACCAGATTTAAACATATCATTGGCATCTTGTAACAACTGTTTAACATCAAGTTCGGTAGTTCCAAGAAACCCATGTATAACAGCTTTGCAAGTTTCTATAAAACCATCAGTTTCTGAATCTTGCGCATGTTTAAACCATGTTTGTTTATCTTGATTCAGTTCAGACAATGCCTTTGAAACCAATTTCAATAATTTCTCCTGAGAAGTGTCACTTTCTCGTTCTTCTAATTTACAAGCAGCAATCCATACTCGAACATCTCCCTTTAATGATTTTCTTGCTTTATTCAAATAAACTTTTGCATCTTGATAACTTGAAACATTTACTAACCCAATCCAGAAATCCCATTCTTTAGGACATAACTCGATTGCCTTGGTTAATAATTTAGTTACAGACTCCGAGTCTTGTTCTAATTCGATAATTTGTTTCCACAAAGTTGAATTGTTAGGTAATTCTTGTAATGCTTTCATGAGAACTCGCTTTTGTGAAGTCTTGTCATTTTCAAGTTCAAACGCTTTCAACCAAAGCTTTTCCGATTTTCTATTATGACTTAAGGCATCAGTTATAATGATTTTACAAGATTTCAAATCATTACTATGAATCCGAATATTTTCAAGCCAAACATCTTCACTATTGGGAACATTCCGACATCCTTCTTTGATAAACAGTTTTGCTTGATTGATATCATGTGCTTGTTCTTCTAACCGAGCCGACAGGATCCATGAACTTGCTTTGAAAGGTTCAGTTTTTCTCAAGGAAGACAAGATTATTCTTCCTTTATTGATATCAGCAATTTTAACATCTTGTTCAACACCAGACATATTTAAAATTTGATTTTCTAAATCAGAATCTGTTTTGGTACTTGGTAATAAACTGTCGAGGGAAGATCCAAGTAATTTATCTCGAGATTCCGAAATTGATTTAAAATTGGTTTTATTAGCAGCACCAGCAATAAGAATATCTGGTACAGCATATGTCCGTTGTTGTTGTTGTTCCAAAAGTCGTATTCGTTTGTTTCTTCTCGTGATATCTCCTGCTTCAGGTAACATTTCCCATTGTTCTTCCGAAACATTGGCTAAATCCCGTTTTAAATCTGTGAAATTAACTTTGGTGTCTTTTTGAATAGTTTCATCCTGTAACTGTTTACTTTGTAGTTTCTTATCAATTTGTTCATAAATCCGATCAGCTTCCTCATCATCAGCGTCTTTTACACCAGTAGCGAGGATTCCTTGTTCATTTATCCCACTATTATCATATCCATCTTCTTCATCTTCTTCAGCTTGAGTAATTGCTAAACCTTTATTGAAACTATCAATACTGGTAACAAATCCAACAGCTCCTCTACCTATACCGGGGATATACCCTGGAGGAGGTTCTTGATCCAAGAATGCTTTTCTGGACATTTGTCAAAGTCAATTGTTGAGTTTGTTGTGTAAATTGCTGGTCTTCGTGTTTGTGTGTGTATGCACAGTATAATATGTAAGTATGGATGTTTTGTTTAGCCTCGCGATGCAAAGCTCTTCTCGAAGACTTAAAAAAAAAGTCTGAAAAATTTATAACTTTTCAAGGAGTAAATACAAAACAATATGTCCAAGCGTGGAGCTTCAGATGACTTAGAAAGTCATAATAAGAAAATAACAAATGAACCTGTACAAACTTCTTCAGAGAACGATCTTGATGTAGGTGAATTTGAAGATCCCTATGGAGATGAATTTGAAAGTGATGGAGAAATCATTGAATTGGATGATGCAGAAGAAGAAGATGAAGAAATGGACGAAGAAACTGCCAATGAAAAGATTGAAAAACTAGAACAATTAGAACAAGAATCGGAATCATCAATATATTTACCTCATAAATCAAGACCTTTAGGTCCTGATGAAGTTTTAGAAGCTGATCCTTCTGTATATGAAATGTTACATAATATTAATTTACCTTGGCCATGTTTAACTATTGATATTTTACCTGATAATTTAGGAAATGAAAGAAGATCATTCCCTGCCTCAGTATATATGACGACGGCTACTCAAGCTTCCAAGGGGAAAGATAATGAATTAATAGTAATGAAAGCATCTTCTTTAGCTAAAACCTTGGTTAAAGATGACGATGAAGACGACGAAGAAGAGGAAGATGAAGATATTGATTCTGATCCTGTTTTAGATAGTGAAACTATTCCATTGAGACACACCACTAATAGAATTAGGGTATCACCTCATTCTCAACAAACAGGAGAATATTTAACTGCAACAATGTCAGAAAATGGTGAAGCATATATTTTTGATTTATCTGCCCAATACAAAGCATTTGATACTCCAGGATATATGATTCCAAAATCTTCCAAACGTCCAATTCATACTATAAGAGCTCATGGTAATGTTGAAGGATATGGATTAGATTGGTCTCCTTTAATAAATACTGGGGCATTATTAACGGGTGATTTATCAGGTAGAATACATTTAACTTCAAGAACCACTTCAAATTGGGTAACTGACAAGACACCGTTTTTTGCCTCTCAAGCTTCAATTGAAGATATTCAATGGTCAACTGGTGAATCAACTGTTTTTGCAACTGCAGGTTGTGATGGATATGTTCGTATCTGGGATACAAGATCCAAGAAACACAAACCAGCTATTTCTGTCGTAGCATCTAAATCTGATGTTAATGTTATTTCTTGGTGTAACAAGATTAATCATTTGTTAGCTTCAGGTCATGATGATGGAACTTGGAGTGTTTGGGATTTAAGAAATTTCACAGGGAAAACAGATCCAACTCCTGTTGCCAATTATGATTTCCATAAATCTCCTGTAACTTCAATTTCATTTAATCCTTTAGATGAATCTATAATAGCTGTTTCTTCAGAAGATAACACAGTTACTTTGTGGGATTTAGCTGTAGAAGCTGATGATGAAGAAATTTCCACTCAAAGAAAAGAAATTAAAGAATTGAACGATATTCCACCACAATTATTGTTTGTTCATTGGCAAAGAGATGTCAAAGATGTTAGATGGCACAAACAAATACCTGGTTGTTTAGTATCTACTGGTGGTGATGGGTTAAATATTTGGAAAACGATTTCTGTTTAATATTTGTTCTTCTGCATTTGTATAGACTCAATTTGAATAATTTTAGAATTAAGTTTAGATAATTTTTCATTAATTTGTAACCAATTATTGTTTTCTTGAAGTATTACTTGAATATATTGTTCGTAAACAATCATATTCTTAAGAATAAGTGTATTCATTGTGTGTTTAATTCGTTTGATTTCGTCTTTATATGAAACTAACAGAAGTTTAGTATTGGTGATGTTTGTAGTTTGTATATCTGTATTCAATTTGTCAATAATTGTTGAATCCAATGAAGTCAATTCGTTAAGATTTGTACCAATTTGTTTGACAGTGGGGTAACTCAGTAGAATTAATTCTTGTTTAAGTTCTTGACTGAGTTCTTCTTGGGGTGTTTGTTCTAAAGCACTCCAAAGTTTAAGATCAGTTAGGATTTGATTGAATTTAATCAATTCAGGATGTTCTCTGTAAACATTAGCTAGTTGTTTCTTTAAAGAACCAAGTTGTGATAATTTTGATTCAGTTTGGTTCACATGATGCAAAAGTATCTCCAAACTATTGATTCTGTTAGCTAATTCTAGTATAGTTTGATCCATTTATAGTTTGTTGTAAAATATATACCAAAAAATTGACAACCAGATTTGTTTTTGTTTTTCAAATTTCTCTCAGTTTTTACAACCAAATTTTTACAACCAAACTTAACATGTCTAGTGAACCTGAGAGAAAGAGGAAGAAGTTGATCAAATCAGTATCAACATATACTCACTCCTTTACCAATGAATCTCAAATCACAGCCCTTGTTGCCATTTCCAAGAACTCAGTAATAATTACTGGATTAGCTGATGGAAGAGTGAAATTCTGGAAACGAGATAAAGAGGAAACTTCGTTACAATGTGTTAAACAATTCATGGCACATCCTCGTCGTTCAATATCTCAATTATTAATAAATCGAGATAATCTGAAACTTGCTACTATAGCTGAAGATGACGTTCATATCAAGTTATTTGATTTAACTACTTTGGATATGATTCAAGATATAAACACTGAGTTTGTCCCAAACACAGTCAGTTCTTGTTGCAATTCATGGTTTACTTTCGATGGAACTGATTCGCTTTTAATTGGTGATGATCAGAATAATATGTGTCAGATTTCACCTGAAGAACAACTTGACAACAAGACATTTCCTCAAAAACGGTTAATCAGGTGTATTGCTTATAATTACAAATATGAATGTTTCATATCTTGTGATGATAGAGGATTAATTGAATATTGGACAACTTTGTCACTGTTACCTAAAGGAATTGAATTTACCATAAAGTCTCAAACAGATTTATTTAAATTGATTAAACTGAAAATAATCCCGAATAATATAATCTTAAGTGAAGATAATGAATACTTCCTAGTTCAATCTGAGAAAGCTATACATAAATTTGATTTTAAATCAGGAAAAATTGTTTGTACAATAGAGGAAGATTATATATCAAGTGCATGTCTTGACCATGACACTCTCTTGTATACAATTAAAGATGCAATAGTTTCTTTTGATTTGCAACAACAACAGATACTTGCCAAATATGGAACTGAAGACAAGGAAAAGTATAACCTTGTTGCGTTGTTCAAAACACAAACCATTCCAATACCTAGTGAGATGATAACTTCTAAAAACGCAATAATTTATTCTAAATTGAACAAACAACCAATGATACTTGCCACATCTTCTGATAAACTATTTGTATTTGGTTTAGAAGGCACCTCTAAAGAAAGTACAAGCAAAAATTCTAAAGTTACATTACATACTACGTTTGGTGATATCAAAATTGAATTATTCGATAACCTTACACCTAAAACGGTGGAAAATTTCATTACATTATGTAAAAAGAAATACTATAATAATGTTATATTCCATCGAGTTATAAAATCATTTATGATTCAAACTGGAGATCCCAAAGGTGATGGAACAGGAGGAGAATCATGCTGGGGAGGTCATTTCGACGATGAATTTAACAACCAATTAAATCATAAACAACCATTTATGGTGAGTATGGCAAATGCAGGACCAAACACAAATGGATCACAATTCTTTATTAACACCGATGAAGCTTCATTCTTGGATAATAAACATACTATATTTGGTAAAGTAATACTGGGACAAGATATTGTAAAACAAATTGAAAATGTTGAAACAGATGAAAATGATAAACCAATTGAACAAATTGCAATTGTTTCAACAACTGTTTCAAAATAGTTTTATTCCTCCTCACTACTACTTAAATCATCATCACGAGTCTTGTTTTCTCCAACCAAATCACGCAAACTCATTGGTTTATTTCCTGATTTCTTCGCATTGAAAACAGCATTCGTTTTTGGTTGGGAAACACCTTCATCTATTTTTATACCTGTAAATCGGAAATTGTCACCATCACTTTCATCAGAGTCTTCAAACTTGATTGAGGAAGTATCAGCTTTTTTGGGTTCTTCTTCTTCAAGAACTTCTTGAAGTTGATCTTCTAAATCTTTAAAATCGTCTTCCAAGTCTATACTTTTTTCCAGAGGTTCCATCTTAGTTTGTACTGGTTGTATCTTTACAGGCTTGTCCTTCTTTATAGACTTTATAGATTTAACAGGACCTGCCAATTTTTCTTTCACTGGTTTTTCCACTTTTGGTTCCACATCATCTATAACAATAACAGGGAACCCATCACCATCACTTTCTTCTAAATCGTCGAAATCAGATTCACTAATTATATGTTCATCTAACTTTAAATTGGGTGTAGTTGTAGCTGAAGGAGGGCGTTTAGAAGCAGTTTTTGGAGTTGATGGTTTAACTGGAAGTGTACCTGGACTATTCAATTTTCGAACATTACTCTTTGGTTTGTCTTGTTTCTCCCATTGTTTAATCTTATTGTTCAATTTATTCACATTTCTTGATTTATTAAATCGTATAGTTGTTGCCAATTTTTTCAACTCAACAGTATCTTTATCAGGAGTATATGTAAGATAATACGAATCAGAAGCTGCACCACCCCGTTGCGGTATTCCTTCAAACAATATCAGTTTATTATCGGAATCTGTAGTTTCTAATATACATTCATCTTTATTTTGATATAATTTTATTGGCTTTGTTTGATCCATTGAATCAGGAATAAATCCATATCGTATAGCTATGTTGTTATTAGTATCATCAGAAATAGGTGGGAGATCTAGTAGTGATGATAGATCTATTTCGTATTCTCCATCTGCTAAGGACATGTTAATAATAGTGTTGGATCAATAGATAGACGAAAAAAAGCAATCAAAATGTAACACGTGAAAAATTAGGAAATGACCTCAACTAGAATCTGCTTTCAGTTGCTGATATGAACACTTGTGAACACTTGTGAACAATGTATAATAAATTAATATAAGTGTGCTTTGCCAAGTAAGTGTGTATTGGAGGATTGTTGAGAAATAGTATGTGACGCGGGAGGGGGTGCAGGAGAGAACAAAGAAATATCTGTGGTGCAAAAAAAGTAACCAAAATTGAGTAAATTATTTGCAAAAATAAAACAGTACTATTTAAATATATACATCTCACTATTATTTATATACGAAGTATGCTCCTTTTTAATGTACTTTACTAATTCAATAAATGAATTTGGAAACCAGTACTTGATCTTTCCACTTCATAATGACATTCGGTAAATGTAACCCGGTGTAACTTTGGAGAACGTTGATAATTAATACTGCCTAGTGATTCCCTAATAATTTCTTATGTTTTGTTCGTTCATCTGGCAGATTTATAGAAGTAATCTTGTAAATTCTTTCGAATAATTCAACAGAAACTGAAATGGGTGAACGCTTGGTTAATAAAAACCTTTCTAATGAACTACCCTGTTTCTCAAGAAGTTTTAGAATTGAAAATGTGGCAAGTGGGGTAGAATACCATCCTAATACTAAACTTGACAATGTATCTCCCTTAACGGCAGAGTACATCTTCTTTGTTACATGCCAATAAATCGAAGATAAAGCTAAATGTTTTAGACTAGTCAAGTGATTAAATAACCATTTGAATTGTTTCTGACTAAAAGACTCCAGTATTTGAATTGTTATTTCTAAAGTGGTGATTTCATCTAATTTGAATACTTTAGCTAGACATTTGAGATTTTTATCATGAATGTGGAGATACATTAATGATAGTTTCTTTATACTTATAGGTGGACCAGTCATTAAAAATAACCGATCTACATCATATTTGTCTATGTGTAAAATTGTAACCAATCTAAGTGCTTTCAATTTGGTAATAAACCCGTAATCCAAACACAAAGCTTCAAGACTGGCCATATCAAGAGTTAAATTAGTGACAGTATTCTCTCCTCCAAGAGACATAGAAAGTAAAGTTTTATTATGATCCCAAAATTTCTCCAAACTGAAATGAATCCAAGGATATTCCTCCTTCAACCAATTGACGCCAACAAAAGGAAAATTGGGATAGATCCGAAACACAATCTGTTTAATCTGTATTGATTTGGAACGTTGCTGAAATAGTTTGAAGAACAGCCATGAATGAAGAACAATACTGTACTTGCAATTAAATAAAGTGCACATATCCGTATTTATATCTGGGCAAGGAATCTTCCCATCCCATTGTTGACAGTAGATTGTGCGATATAGACTTGGTGAAACCAATTTACATAATTGTTTATTTACTAGCATCAATACGACTTTTTGCTTCTGATTGAGAAGACTCATAATGGGGTAAAAGATCTCACCAGGGATGGCACTCAATGATAAGGGTTCTTTACATTTAGTTGCCATTGAACTCGAGTTTGCAACACCATTTGGATGTTACAATTCAATTTCGTGTTAGATTATAATTTTCGGTTGAAGCTTTTACTACATTTAACGACATTACCTGTTAGTTTTACTTTGCCAGCTCAAAGCAGTTATATTCTTTGATATTACACTTTACATTATCAAGACTGGTCTTAGTATATCAAAAGCGAAGAATTTGTATTTACATCTGGACCAATCAATATACAAACACAACATTGAATTTTGTATCGAATAATTAGTAATTCATTGGTTTAATATGAAGTACATTATTCAATCTTTCCACTTTATAATGACATTCAAAAATAATAACATGGCGTAGTTTGGAATATTTCAGAATATTGTCCTCCAATACCTCCTTAAGAATTTTCTCATAGCTCTCACGAAAGTCGTCATCTTCTCGACAAGGTTCACGAATCCGAACAAAATCTTGAAATGAAATGGTATGTATAAAGGCGCGATCTAAGGCAAACCTTTCTATTGAATTTTGGTGTTTCCAAATCAACTTTCGTAAAGTATCAGCCTCGAGTTGTATGTAAGGACCAACCATCAAAGTAGACAATTGATTCCTCTTGACAACATTAAGCACCTTGCCTATAGTTTTTAATGAACCTCTCATACATAAATGTTTTACATTGGGTAAGTTCTTAAATAACCAAATAACTTGATTCAACCGGATATTTTCACGTAAATAATGCTTTATTTCCAAAGTGGTTATTGCTTGCAATTCAAATAATTCAGTTAAATATTCAAGTTGTAGATTGATAACCTCACTAAAATTTAGCGACAACTTTTTGATGTGTAAAGGTTGGCCAAATTTCAGTTTCAAAATACTCAAATTGCTTTCACCAACCTGTTCAAGTTGTACAGAGTTAAGAGATTTCAAGTATAGAATAACTGAGCAATCCAAGTTAGTAATATCTCCCCTGTTTAGATTAAGAATCAATGTAGTAATGGTATAATTCTCCTTAGGTGCAATAGAAAACAAAGGAGAAAGGGGAACATTGGATATCAATTCATATGAGTCCATATCGGAAATAGTCTCTGAACTAAATTGAATCCAAGGATATTCTTTCTTCAACCTTGTAATGTAAGGACGAGAGGGATATTTCCAAAACACAACTTCTTTAATATTCTTCAACAATTCTTCACGTTGTTCTAACAATTTATGGAAGTTTGCATAAATAAAAACAATAGTATATTTACAATTAAAAGAAGTACATACATCAGTATTTATCAAAAAGGGAAGTGTATCGCAGTAGATTGAATGATATAAAAACTTTACCACAATTGAGTATAATTGTTTGTTCACCAACAGTAATGCCAATTTTAACTTTTGATTCAACAGATCAACAATCAAGTAAAGAACATCATCGGGTAGGTCAAAAAGTGTTAAAGGTTCATGCATTGTGTGTGCTTGATACAATTTCCCTTGAAGATGGAAAGGATAGTTTTTGATTACATAATATGATGAGGGGAATTATGTTGCCAAAAAATATCAAGGGTTACAAATATTTTTAACAGTGCTTTTCTTATTTCAAAACTGTCATTCTAAATGGGATCTATAAATTCTGTTTCTAATTGAACAAACATTTACCCTCTTTCCAAGCTACACCCCCCAGTTGTCAGTTGCAGTTGCTATTGACTGCAAATATCGAATGACCTCACAACACACACGTCTATTTTTTTTTCTCCTGGCAATTAAGTTGGGGTCCAAATCAAATATTTTGATCTACTAACTACACGAATAACACTAGACAATGCCACCTATAACTACAGTACCACAATCCGACATCTCAATCTTACATCCCAAAGTACTTTTATTCACTGCTGGTCTAACAACATCTATTTTTCTTTCATATAGATTTTACAAACGATACATTTGTCGCGTTAGAAATTACCTTGATTTAACTACTTCCATATTAAATAAAAACCAACAATTATACGGATACGTTACTTCAGTACCCGATGGTGATAACTTCCGATTCTTTCATACTCCAGGAGGGAAATTTCTTGGGTGGGGTTGGTTACGAAAAATCCCCACTACCCGAGCAGGATTAAAAGATCAAACTATAATGATTCGATTATGTGGAGTTGATGCTCCTGAATGTTCCCATTTTGGGAAACCAGCACAACCATACTCTCAAGAAGCATTGGAATGGTTACGAGAATATGTTTGTGGGAAATATGTTACCATAACACCATATTCTATAGATCAATATAAACGAGTCGTGGCCCGAGCCCAAATTTGGAAATGGAATGGCAAGAAAGATGTCTCAGCAGAGATGCTTAAACAAGGGATTGCTGTGGTATATGAGGGTAAAACTGGGGCAGAATTTGGTGATAACGAAGAATGGTATAGAAAATTAGAAGCAAAGGCTAAGAAATTGAAAAAGGGAATGTGGTCATTAGGGAAGAAATTAACAACACCGGCCCAATATAAAAAACTATATATGAATTAAAAAATTATTTGACTAAATCAGCAACGGCTTTAGCTAAGGTTTCGACATTGTCCTTTGTGTCTGCTTCTGCGTAAACTCTAACTGCATCTTCAGTACCCGA
Organism: Spathaspora sp. UFMG-CM-Y285; assembly: GCA_002911495.2. Classification (NCBI taxonomy): domain Eukaryota; kingdom Fungi; phylum Ascomycota; class Pichiomycetes; order Serinales; family Debaryomycetaceae; genus Spathaspora; species Spathaspora sp. UFMG-CM-Y285. The sequence continues at coordinate 163,506 of PPUV02000013.1, forward strand.
AGCTCTAACGAATGATCTACCATGTTTATATTTAGCAACTTCAACATCTATCTTGTCTTGTAAACCAATTGGTTCAAGTAAAGTTCTTTCAGCATTTGTGGTTTTAAAAATCAGTCTATCAGGAACAATAACTTTAACTAATTTATTTGGTAAATCGTTGTAACATTTATTCCAATCTTGAGGGGATAATTTCAAATAATGAACAATAATTAAAACTACCAACAAATCAGAAATGGCATCTCCTACTGTTTGATTAATTAATTCAGTAAATTCTCCTAATACTTTAATAGATTTAACTTCTTCAGCATTAGACTCGTCTGGAACATAATCAAAAATCTTTTGTTCAGCTTCAGGTTTGAAAATCACAGTTCCATGACCATTAGCTTCAAAATATACTCCAATATCAAAGTTTTCAGCTTCATGATGTAAATGTTTAACTCCAGTTGGAGTACAACGAACAGGGATTTTCAAAACATCTTCAACATATTTAGTTGAAGATCCATTGGCATATGCAGTTTGAACAACCCCAATATCTAATTTTAATTTGTTACTATCAATATTCTTGAATAATTGTTGCAAGAATAAGGCAATCAAAGTAGATAATTTGTCACCATCAAGTAATTTAAATTCAGGATCAATATAATAACAAATTAATCTATCAGCATCCCCATCAAATGAAGCATACAATTTATTTGGTGTTGGAGTGACATTTTTGGGTAATTTTTGATTTGTCTTGACATAATCAGCACCACAATCAAAATTTAATAAATTTGGTTGATTATATTCCCCATTGACTAAGTTGAATGAAATTTCTTCTGATAAATAATTGGTCAATAAATCATTGATTTTGGGAGCACCTACACCATTTGCAGCATCAATAGTAATATCAATCTTGGTTAAATCACCCGATAATTTGAAAATCTCTTTGAAAGATTCAGCCAATTTCAAATAGTAACCTTGTTCAGAAGTGGCACCAAATTTAGGATCATTAATTGTTCTAGTTATATAATGTAATTGAGGGGTAGTTAATAATCCAAAATCTTGAAAACTAGTTGCAGGAACCGATTTAAATCCATCAATTGTAGATTCACTTAATCTTTCACTCAGATCACGAGAATCTCTAGCAATAACAACATTAGCAGGAATATTCAAATCAATATTTAAACTTTCAACAAGTTTTAAAATATTTGGTAATAATTCTTCATGTGTGGAATTGGCCAATATGGTAGCATAAGATTCCCAAGAAGTTTGTAACATACTACCTAAGGGGTCAACAACTTTAACTCCATTATCTTCAGGAGGATTATGAGAAGCAGTAATCATAACACCTACAGTTTGTCCTTGTAAGAATTTCGATCTAAGAGCAGCAATTATTCCTGTAGTGAAATTAACATAATCTAAATGAATTGCTTTCATACGGAATCCAGCAGTTCCATAAGTGAATTTCAATCCATCTGGTTTAGGATGAGTTGGTAAATGTTGAGCTAAAGTTTCTTTAATTGACATGGTTGAAGCAAAAAGAGAGTAGTTTAAAAAAGCTCGACAATTGTTTTATTTTTAGAAAGGTTACATTTTTCATATTTTCCAACCACAAAAGAGAAACTTTGTTGATCCAAAGTGCGTGGGTTTATTGTTGGGCCAAACAAGGCAGGCGCCGCAGTAAAAGAGAAGTAAAGAAGAAATCAAAAAACTTCTGAAGAGGTTTAACCAATAGACTACACAACTTAATAATGTCGAACGAACAACAACAACAACAACAACCCCCACAAACACTACCACAACATGCCAAAGAACTCAGATCTACTATAAAAATCCAACCGGCTGTAGGAATACCTGGGGTTGTAGCTGGTCCCAAACCACATGTAGATTCTCCATTTGTTCAACATTTAGCAACTACAGGTAAACCTGATTGGAAACTAGCTACCCCAGAAATGAAAACGAGATATCGTGCATTTCAGAAAATATTTATTGGATTACCTATATTGTTTATGTGTGGGTATGAAATGTATAAACGATTAGAAGGCCAATCAACCAAACGTTTACAAAAGGGAGAAATTGGTCCCAATGGTGAACTTATTTATTGGGATGATGAAAAGATTTTAGAAGTTGAAAAAAATACGTGGACATATAAACTTTTCGGTCCTGATTTTTTCCAAGAAGGTCTTACTTCAAAGACAATGGGAAAGAAATTGTCTAATAAACCTGATGATGAGGATTAGAAAGAAAAAAATAAACAAGGGTTTTCTTGTATATATATATATATAGCAAAAGGACTTACGTTGATCTTCCAAAAAAAATTGGTCGTTCAGGCGTAGTGAATTTTTCAAATGCTAAATTAGGTTTATCCATCACCAGTAAGGAATACTTTGTAGTAGACATTGTTGATATCAGACTACTTCCAGGTCTTGCTCTTACAGGAGATGGAAATTGAAATTGGTCTCGCAATAATCCTCTCTCAGGAGAATTAAACACTGGGTGAGTAAAATTAATCTCAGGAATCTTACTTCTATGATTAAATCTCTTGTTTATTATAGAATACCCTAGTTCATGATAATTAGGTAGAATTCTCGGTATTCTCGATTGGAAAGGAGCAGTTGACGATAATATATCGTTGAAAAATGCTGCACTATCAAATTGGGGACTGGTGTATTTTTCAAATACATTCTTTAATTGGTGTGACAAACTCTTACCTGGTATAATTGGATCAACAAAACTTTTCACCCGTTCAGGTTTCTCAATACTAAAAGGTACAGAAACTGTTTGTTCAACATCAAGGCCAATATCTATCCCTAACCCATTCTTTACTGCTCCTCCATCATATGAATGTCGAGATCCTGTTCGAAAACTTTTCAACCCTGTTGAGGCAATTTTAAATATTGGCATTGATTTATGTCGATTAGATTTGGTATTTTCAAGTAGATCACAAATTTGTTTCCATTTAGGTAATAAATTATCATTAAACAAATTCGCTAGCTTCTCTTCGGTGATTATACCTTCAGAAAATGCTTTTGTAATCATAGTTATTGTATTTGAACATTGTTTATAAGTACTAGCTATTTCTTCACTAACCAAAGAACCAGTCAGACTTGAACTAGATAAACTTGAACATCGAGAATTCCCCATTTCTTCAATCATATAATCACATTGTTCTTCAATTTCTTCAATTAAATATTTGAAAATTTCATTCCATTTTACATCAACAACTTCATGTTTTACAGCAAATAATTCTCGTTGTAAATAACTCCATTTTTCATTCATTGATTCAAAATTACAAAGAACTTCTTCTCGTGCTGCTTTAAAGTTCCCTTTACATATTGTATTAAATTCATCAATTTTAACAGGAACAATATTCAATGACATTCTCAAAGGGTCAGTTTTACACTCAATTTCAAGATATTCTGAATATAATCTTTCATCAATATCGTTAAACGTAGGTAATCTTATCGTTTTGATCGATAAATTATTGGTACAGTCGTTAATTTTCATTTTACGGGTTATATCATACAAGTTAAATTTGGGTAATACAGGTTTAGGACTGGAAATTTTAATCTCTCGAAGCTTAAATATACTTTTAATACAATCTTCAATTTCAGTAATTAAAGATTTTATAATTCCTTGATTTATTTCTTGATAATTTATTGCGATATCTAAATTTCGTTTTAATAAAATCATATCTTTTTTAACTTCAAGTAAAACATCATTGGCAAGATCAAAACTACCTACTAAATCTACCGGGATTTGATTATCTTCACCTGATTCAAACACAAGTATTAATTGATTAAGTATCGATTCAATACTATCGACATTTCGTAATAAATCAATTAATTCTTCTTTACCTTCAAAATACCAATCAAGGGTATTCCTCTTTCCAAGCTCATTTGCTGTTTGAGAAACAAGTTTTAAAATCTTCACCAATTCAAGTAAATAAACTTGAATATCTTGTAAAAGTTTCCCACTACGATAAATATCATGATTTAGTAGTTTACTACCTGGTTGTGGGATATTTATTAACTCATCAAAAAATGAAAACTTTGGGCCAAGGGATAATAATTGAGAAAGATTTGTTTGGGGAGTTTGATGGGGAACTGTCTTGAGGTGTCCTGTGAAATTATAAGGTGATGTCATTTCCTGACCTTGACGAATAGGCATAGTCTTTAACCAAACAGCTTTAATAATATTCTTATATGGTTTCTACTAGAGGAATAACAAATTTGAAACAGTCTCCGAGACAAAAAAACAAAGTGATCTTCTTTATCAAGATTTGGTTGTATATTCAACCAATTTCTCAAAACTTTATTTGTTATTTGTTTTAATTGTTATGGTGTTGTTTCTAGTTTTTTTTTTGATTTGAGCCGCACTACCCGCGTGAATTTCCTAATTAGGTTAAATCAAAAAAAAAAAAGAATTGAAATAAAAAAAATTACAGTACAGTTTGATGCGATGAGGAAGTAATAGTTCAACAGTAAGAAAATGGCCAAAGCACCAAAGAAGAAGTTTACTACATCAGCCAGTCCTACGGGAAACACAGTATCAGCTGAAAAACATTTAAATTCTGTATTCAAATTCAATACAAATCTAGGTCAACATATTTTAAAAAACCCTTTAGTAGCTCAAGGTATTGTTGATAAAGCTCAAATTAGACCCAGTGATGTTGTTTTAGAAGTTGGTCCAGGTACAGGTAATTTAACTGTTCGTATTTTGGAACAAGCTAAAAAGGTTATTGCTGTAGAAATGGATCCTAGAATGGCAGCTGAATTAACTAAAAGAGTTCATGGTACTCCTCAACAAAAGAAGTTGGAGATTTTATTGGGAGATTTTATGAAAACTGAATTGCCTTATTTTGATATTTGTATTTCAAATACTCCTTATCAAATTTCATCTCCATTGGTGTTTAAATTGTTAAATCAACCTAATCCTCCAAGAGTTTCCATTTTAATGTTTCAACGTGAATTTGCCTTGAGATTATTGGCAAGACCTGGAGATGCATTATATTGTAGATTATCAGCAAATGTTCAAATGTGGGCTAATGTAACTCATATAATGAAAGTGGGGAAGAATAATTTCAGACCTCCTCCACAAGTTGAATCTTCCGTGGTTCGAATAGAAATTAAAAATCCCAGACCAAATATTGATTTTAATGAATGGGATGGATTATTAAGAATTTGTTTTGTTAGAAAAAACAAGACTATAGCTGCCGGATTTAAATCTTCCAATGTTTTAGAGATTTTAGAAAAGAATTACAAAACTTATTTGGCAACTACAAATACTATGGTTGACGATCAAGGTTCAATGACTGATGTTGTTAAACAAAAAATTGAAACTGTCTTGACAGAAACAGAATTTTCTGACAAGAGAGCTTCAAAATTAGATCAAACTGATTTCTTGAAATTATTATATGCATTTCATCAAGTTGGTATACATTTTGCATAAAAAATTTTATTTCCATTTTGTACATTAGTTTTCAATATAAGGTTTTATCTTCTTTTGGTAACTTTTGAAGTATCTCTTTCAATAATTTCAGCAACACCTCCTAATTCTTCCATATTATCTTCAGCAACGGAAACTGCTTCTCTTCTTTCCCAAAATCTATCTTCACATAAATCAAATGCTGCCTTTTTCAAATCTTTACCTCGATTGAATTTGTTGTTTGATATAGCCCATTCAAGGAATTGTGCACCAGAACGAACATAAAATGCCCGTAATGTTTCAAATGGTTTAGGATGAGGTAACCAAGGTCTTGGATCAGGGAATTCTTCTTCCACTTCTTCAACTTCTTCTTCGTCTTCTTCTTCCTCGAAATCTTCTTCGTCAAGGTTGGTGTCTTGTTCTTCCTCTTCCTCCTCCTCCTCGTCGTCGTCGTTGTCATCTTCATCTTCATCTTCTGAATTAATTTCACTCTTTTCCAATTCAGATAAATCTTCCCAATGAACTTTAACTCCATCTAATTTACCTAAATCTATCGCATACATAGAATCCAAATTAAATTCCTGTTCTCCTCTTTCAAAAATACCTCCATATATATATAAAGTATCATCCACTACACAAGTAGTGGCATTAAATCTTGCATGTGGTAATTGATTCATAACTGGATATTCCACAGTGTCCTTTTCATCTTCTTCAACTGCAGTAACAACATTGTCTTTCTCCTCTTCGTCATCATTCAAATTAGCTTTTGCTAAAATAGAGTTTAAAATATCTTCTAAATCTTCATCTCTAGTTTTCTCCTTCACTTGTTCCTTTCTCTTTCTTTGAGGTTTTAAACTTAAATTATACCATCTATTAGTTTCAACTTGATAACAGTATAAACTGTTATAAAATTCCGATTCTAATTGTTCTTCACTTTCTTCAAAATCATACACACCACCAAACATAAGTCCTCTATTTTTATGATAAACCAATGAACAACCAACTCTTGGACTAGGGACAAATCCTTGTTTACGTTTACGTTCAAATCTAATTGCATTAGGTTCACTCTTCATCTTTAAAACCCAACAATCATTCAAGACTTTCCCCTTTTGTAAACCTTTTCTGGCTTTAACTTTAGTATATCCTCCATATACAATAGCTCCATCAGCACAAGGTAATAACGAATGTCCTGATCTGGCATCGGGGATAGTATGGGTTGGAGGGAATTCAACTTGTGTCCATTTATAATCAGTAATATCAAATAACCAAACATCATTCAAATATGTTGTCATGGTTCCTAAATCTCTAAATCCACCATGTAATATAATATAATTTTTCCATACAGCTAATCTATGACCTGATCTTGCTGAAGGACCCTTTTTAACATCAAGTTTAGACCATTCCTTGGTATCACCATCAAGAATCCAAGTATCTCCATAATGATAAAATGTTGATTGTTTAGGAGAGGAGAATTCTCCGCCAAACATAAGGGCAATACCCGAGGGGTGTGAACACATGGCATGAGAAGATCTAGGTAAGGGAGAATTCTTGGAAGTATATTTTCTCCAAGTATCATTATCAATAGTGTACGTATATAATTCATTATAAAAATGAGAAATACCATTTTCGGTAGATTCCCCACCAAATAAAATCAATTCACGTTTTCCCGAGATTGGTGAAGCCACCATACTTGGATTTAATCGTTTACTTGGAGGTTGATCACAAATTTCAATCTTAACTTCAAGTAATTCTTCTTGTTCTCGATTATATTGTTCTAATATAGCATCAATATCTTGATCATCCTCATCTTCACCTAATTTTTTGGCAAGTTTCTTGTTTTTCGTTTCAGCTTTTGAAGTTTGTTTCTTTTGCTTCTCAGCTGCACGAGCCTTCTTGGCCTCTTTGGTCTTTTTATCTTTCTTGGCCATGTCTGGAGAGGTTAATACTTGAAACTGTGAAAAATTTCAACTTGTACTTTTTTTCCCTCTTCTCTTCTCAGACGAGTATGTTGGAAAGTAGAATTCAACACGACGATCAAGTTGAGTCACCACACTAGGTCAATTGATCAAGCAGATATTTCCTTCTATCTTATAGTACCAAATCAGAGATATTAACGTATAGTAGTTGTGTATCTGAAACGTTAGGCTAAGAATATCAACCATTCAATATTCCAGGTTAAACTTGCAATTACCGGAACAACGTCAAACCCCCCACTGATCAGTAAACGTAACATTTCGTATTCAATTGTAGAAAAATACTAATTGTTAATTTGTAAATTGTGCAAAATTCTAATGCTTTGTGGTTTTCCAGTTGCAACCAAATTCCTCAAACAAACAAAAAAAAAATACACGTAAAAAAAATCAAACCAAAACAAAAACTCAAGTTTAATATCACTGTTCTTACACTCCCACACACAATGACCCCTTCCAATCAACAACAATCAACCACATCAGAATTTGAGAAACAACGAAGTATATTGATCCAACAAATAGCAAATGAACTTTCAAATTTAACCACTAATATAGAATCATTAAACCGAGTGTTTGATCAATCGTTACTGATTGGTAAAGAATTTGATGATCTTGGTCGATTATGGAGTAAATTCTATTCTGGTTTAGATGATTTAAAACAAATCCGACAACAACAAGAGAAAGAAGGGGGTGTACCAGTCACACCTGCATCCGATCCTCCAGCTAACTAGTACATTTTACTATATATTGCGTTTATTTATCAATAATTCAATTGTATTCTTATATATAAAACTTATATTCATTGTAGAAACAAATTTTTATTTTTATTTCAAAAATTGTAAAAAAGACAAATAGAGATTAATTGTAAAAAAAAGATTCTTATATAACAACTAAAACTTTAAAAAAAAAATAGAAAAATGTTTTGGAAAAAAAACAAGAATAATCAACAAATCTAGAAACACTTGTGGTGAACAATTGATGGTCCAGATTCGTCGTATTCTTGTTTTGAGATCCACATTTGTTGGAAAGTAGACAAGGAAGCCAAAATAGAACCACCAATCCAGACAGAGTATTTTCTTTCTGGTGGAGCAATAATCTTAACCTTCATAGAAGATGGAGCCAAGGCAGTAATTTCCTTTTGCATACGTTCAGCAATACCTGGGAACATAGTAGTACCACCAGACATAACAATATTACCATATAATTCCTTTCTAACATCAACATCACACTTCATAATAGAGTTGAAAGTGGTTTGGTCAATACCAGCAGCTTCCAAACCTAAATCAGCAGGACGGAATAAAGCTTCTGGAGCTCTGAATCTTTCGTTACCAATAGTAATAACTTGACCATCTGGTAATTCATAAGATTTTTCAATGGCAGAAGATTGAGAAGAAGTTTGCATTTCTTGTTCGAAATCTAAGGCAACATAACATAATTTTTCTTTAATATCTCTAACAATTTCTCTTTCGGCAGTAGTGGAGAAAGTGTAACCACGTTCAGATAAAATCTTCATCAAGTAATCAGTTAAATCTCTACCAGCCAAGTCAATTCTCAAAATACCATGAGGTAAGGAGAAACCAGCATAAATTGGAACAACGTGGGTAACACCATCACCAGAATCCAAAACAATACCAGTGGTTCTACCGGAAGAATATAATGACAAAACAGCTTGAATAGAAACATAGAATGCTGGAACATTGAAAGTTTCAAACATAATTTGAGTCATCTTTTCTCTGTTAGATTTAGGGTTCATTGGAGCTTCAGTTAATAAAACTGGATGTTCTTCTGGAGCAACTCTTAATTCATTGTAGAAAGTATGGTGCCAGATTTTTTCCATATCATCCCAGTTGGAAACAATACCATGTTCAATTGGGTATCTTAAAGTTAAAATACCTCTCTTGGATTGAGCTTCATCACCAACATAGGAATCCTTTTGACCCATACCAACCATGATACCTTGATGTCTTGGTCTACCAACGATAGATGGGAAAACAGCTCTTGGAGCGTCATCACCGGCGAAACCGGCTTTACACATACCGGAACCGTTATCAATAACTAAAGCAGCAACTTCTTCTATAATCGGGGAGTTAGTAATAGTTCATGGTTGTGTCTAGACATATTTTGAACAAGATCATTTGTCAACGTTTTGTTTCAACTGGATTTTTTTTCCGCACCAAATGTGTGTGCTGGGTGTGCTGGGAAGAAAAAATGTCTTGGAAAAACGAACGATAAGTCGTATCCTGAAACCAAATGTGTTTCAAATTAACACATTGGTAATCAATCAATCAATCAAATGAAAGTGGGAGTATCAGATATCGTACTTCAGTTGATATTTGCTGGTTTGACTTATTTAAGTAACACCAATTGCCCAGTTCAGGAAAAAGTGAGATTGTCCATAAATGAGGCCAATTTCAACTTCCAAATTGAACATTCAATTGGGAATCAAATATCAATGTAATACATCTGGGAAGCTGCCACATCCACTGACAATTTCTTGTAGTTGAATGTTTCTCTGAATACTCAAGTGTTCCACTCGACAAACTCGACAAACTCGACAACACGTCAACATTCCTTCACATGAAATTTCACAAAACTATAATCCATTAATTTGGTCAAAAATATATCAATTGCGACAACTAAAACGTTTAAACGAATCAACATACCACCGTCCATTATGACTTAATTTTATAAATATTATTCTATAGTAATAAAGAAAAATACAGAAAATGTACTAAAGAAAGAGAAAGAAAAGAGTAGAAAAAAAGGAGTGAAACTGAATTCTGATTGAACCTGAAAAAAAAAAACAGAAAAATAGCGAGGCCAAATTCCTGAAGTGTGTTTTTCGTTGTCGACCAGTAACAAATTGGTAGGCGCACACCATAACTTTTTTACACATTGAAAAATTTACACGAATTACACATTAGACGATTGTTAACAAGTGTTAATTTTGCGAGATTGACCAGTGTTCAAAACGTCCGTTATTATAGATGTACAGTATTATATAATAGAACATGCTCTTGATAATCATAAAACCATCTCACATGTGAATCAATACATTCCAATTTAAACGGTCGTGATTTTCTTGTGACCTTTTTTTTTTTGATTACACTTTTGATTTAAATATGCAACAACGCATATTCTTCTAGAATAACAAACAAACGCGCAGAAAATTGTAGCGTTACAAGCACTACATAATCATGAGCTTGGATTAGGAACACATAACTGTAATATCGGTATATTCTAACGATATTGTTCCTGTACAGCCACTATTGATGGTCATTTATTTGTGTCAAGGGTGGCGTAGTTGCCAATAAAAATAAACCCGTAGGTTCTTTTTTGTGCGAGTTTTCGGTCAATCTGACACAACACAAAGATCTTTTAGTCTATTTTCGGTAAACAGTAAACAATTATCATACGGAGATAATCAAAGAGTACTCTATTGATCTGAGTTGGGTAGTGTAGATATAAAGTGATGTCCTAATATCATCTTGATTGTTTGGAAAGATGCCCTGGCACAAGCACAAAAACAGTTTTTTTGAAATTATGTAAATATACTTGGTGAGCATACTTGGTAAACTCCGATTCTACTCTAGCAACACACCGTATTAGACCCACTCATTATACTACAATTCCTTTGAAAAAGAAACTTCACTTTCATATCAAATAATCGGGCTTAAAGCAAGTTACCGATCACCCCGAATTTTTCAACGCGGAATGGGGTGAGCCAAACATCCAATCTTCAACATGAATAACGTTTCAAAAGTTCACACTTTTTTTTTCCTTTCAAAGGAAATAAAAAAAGATTGATTGATTCTATTGCCAGCTAATCAAACCTAAAGAACATTTTTTTACGAGTGCATCAATCAAACAAGACGTAATATAAAACAATAATTGTTGAGTAGAGAATAATCCATCAACAAAATATTAAGCTTATTCAACTGTGCAACTTTATTCATTGTCCTACACATATCAACCACCACCTCCAAAATCTAATATAACACACAATGTCTTCTTCCGTTCCATACGATCCATACATCCCAAACCAGACTACTGGGGAACAATCTAATTCTAGAACCGCTGCTATACAAGCTGTATGTATTTAAGAAGAAAACATTTTTCACTTTAACAAGTAATACTAACACATCCACTTTAGCAAATCGATGATACTGTTGGAATCATGAGAGATAATATCAATAAAGTCGCTGAAAGAGGTGAAAGATTAGATTCTATAGAAAACAAGACTGATAATTTGGCTATTAGTGCCCAAGGGTTTAGAAGAGGGGCCAATAGAGTTAGAAAAGATATGTGGTGGAAAGATTTTAAGATGAGAATGTGTCTCATTTTTGGAATAATCATTATTATTATCGTTATTGTTGTTCCAATTGCTGTTCATTTTAGTTAGGGGTTATATCTTAGTTTTCTTCTATTTTTTTGTGGGATATTACTTCCCACATTTTACTTTTATATTGTTTTTTATCTCTCTTTGATCTGGTATATACTAGTGTTGTAATAAATGAATAAATAAATACATTTACAGGGTTAAATAAATTTTTAATATGTTGAAGAAACTAACAATATTTGAAAAACTTCTGTAAAAAAGCTTAATATAGAAACTACTAACAACATTTGAAAGCTCCAAATAGGTTTTACCCGCTCTACTTTGCCAAAACAATGTCTCGACAACGCCGCATGGGTTGCTTTTCCAAGATATTATTTAAACCAATAAAGTTGGGTATTCCTACGAAGTCAAAACTTTGACCCACATGCCAGATTTTAACTCTGGCAGTTACCGAAGTCACGTTTTACATCCAAACATCAATATAATACATCAGCCCATTAGAATTTAAGCGATTCATTTTTTTTTGTGAGGTTTTCAAATTTTTTATTGATGCCTTTTCATCAATAAATAGTTCATTCTTTCTGTTTAGTTTTGGTTTTTTTGGTAATTTCCTCTCAATTGATTCTTTTTCAATCGAAAATCACATCCTCGCTGTCATTTTAATTGTTGATTTTACCAAGTTTCATCTAGTTTGTTTGTAATGTTCAAGTCCTTATTAAGAGTTACCCCCGCATTAAGAAGAGTGGTTTTAAATACTGGTGCTGTTGCTCCAAGAATCACCAGAACTGCTCTTTTCTCCACATCAAGAATCTCCATGAATTCTGTTTCTTATAAATTGAATGAAGAATCTACTGTATACAAATATTTAACTGGTGATGGTCCTGAATATGTTAAATATACTAAGGATCATGAATGGTTGGCTGTTTTTTCTGATGGTTCTGGATTTGTTGGAATTACTGATTATGCATCTGAAGCTCTTGGTGATGTTACTTATGTTGAATTACCAGAAGTTGGTGATAGAGTTGTTACTGGTGAAGTTCTTGGTTCTGTTGAATCAGTTAAATCTGCTTCTGAAATTTATTCTCCAGTTGATGGTGAAGTTATTGCGGTTAATACTAATTTAAATAGTAGTCCAAATATCCTTAATCTTGATCCAATGGGTGAAGGTTGGATTGCTCAAATTAAAATTGATGCACCTGAAGATGTCAAGGAAAGTTCCGAATTAGTAGATATTGAAGAGTACACTGCTTCCCTTGAAGATGCAGAATAGTTTGGTTTTTTTTACATATTGATATTTTATAGTTATTTATTCAATTCTACAGCGAAGAAATTTTTTTAGATATTTAAAGCAGGAGTTGTTCCCTTCAATCTTCCTAATACATGACTGGCAACATATTTAGGAATAACATTATCTTCATGTAACATTGCAAAACTTTCAGTAGCATCTTTACCAGCAAAATTAACTATTGATTGAACTCCACCGGGATGATGTTTTAAAAATGGTGTACAATCAAGAACAACATTTTTGACAATACACCAACAATCATCAACTGTATTGTGTTTGGCAATTTCTTCAGCTGTGAATTCACGATCAGGAATAGTGAATGTCTTTTTTGGTGGGGAAACTGGTTTAACAGCAGGAGTAGAAACTGGAACAGTTGAAGTAGAAGCAGTCTTCGGTTCAGTGTTTGTTGCACCTTTAACTGACAATTCAATAACAATCTTGCCTTGAGGATCAACATGCAAACCAATCATATTTAATCTACCATTGGCAATAGTAGTTGGAGCAGTAGTTGTAGCAGCACCACTAAGCTTTTTCAAACTATAACTACAAGCTTGATCAGCAGCTAATCTTCCATAAACAACACAAGCCAATAAGGAAGATCCACCCAATCTGTTGTGTCCATGTACACCACCAGCAACTTCACCAGCAGCATATAACCCTTCGAATGGTTTGTCTGTTTCAGTCAAAACTTGAGCCTTGTCATTGATTTTAACACCTCCCATAGTGAAATGTAATACTCTAGTAACAAAGGAAACATGATATTGGGCTTTAGGATCATATTCAAATGGTGCACCAGAAAAGTATTTCTTTCCAAAGGGATCAGGAGCTTCTCCTCTAGCTGCTTTATTATAAATATCCAATTGTTGTGTTAAAGTATCTTCACTACATCCCAATTCACTCAACAATTCCTGACCAGTAATTGTCCTCATTAAATTTCTCAGACCATAATGTTTTACATGGAATGGTAAATTTTTTCCTGCAGCTTCATTTAAAATCAATCTAATAGGTCCATTTCCTAGTTTATATTGTTTTTCCATTTCTCCAGAAACATAATCTCTTGTACCTAATTCATCAACGAATCTTTCCCCCTTAGAATTAAGTAGGATACCACCTTCTCCACGTAAAGCTTCTGCCCCAAGAAATAAGAATCGAGGAGTTTTCTTACCATTAACTACGTCTGTATCACGATAATCAATAAGACCAGTAGGGTGAACTTGAACTTTATCTAAATCAATTCCTACCCCGTGATTTTTCATTATTATCTTTTGACCATCACCAGTAGCATGATTCCCATTGGTTGAAGGAAGATCAATAATATCAGGACGATATTTTCTTAATAAACTATTTTTAGTAAAATCAGCAGCATATCCACCAGTCAGCATAATTACTGGACCATAAATTTCATGTTTAGATTTATCTTGAAGATTCTTATATTTGACCCCAATAATCTTACTCTTGTCACTGTCATCCAATACCAAATCTATAACTTGACATTTTTTCAAGATTTGTACTCGTTCAGGCTCAGTTTCACTTAAATCTTCCAACCTTTCTAAAAGTCTATAAGTAATTGCCATCCCGGGGAATTTTGAATCATGACCACGATGAGTTCTTGGTTGAGAAGCACCACCAAGTCGAGAGACAACACTAAGATCTAACTCAAACACATCTTGAAGCCAATGCACAGCATCGGCAGATTCATAAGTCAACACTCGAATCAAATCAGGATTAGCCCGATCTTTGGCAGCTTTCAAAGTATCATTATAGAATTGTTCAACTGAATCTTGAATATTTAATTGAACTTGAGTTCGAGTTAATGCCCCATTAATTCCCGAAGTTGCTTTACCACTATTCCCACTTAAAAATCCTTGCTTATCAACAAGTATAACATTTCCACCACGAAGGTAAGCTTGATGGGCAGCTGAAAGACCAGCAAGCCCACCACCAACAATAATAATAGGATTAGAAGGAGACATGTGTGTAACTTAGTAGTAGAATAGTTTTGTTTTAAAATCTTGAAGATAAATTTGAGTTTATATGTTTAAACAAATCGGAGTTTTTCAGTTAGTAATGCGGGGGGTGGGGGGATGCGGAGGTAAAAAAAAGACGAACAAGGACAAATAAATAAGTGGAGGGACTTTTTCTTTTTGTTTCCCGCTTAAATTGCCGTCTTCCCCCACACCGAAGAAAATTCAGGTACACAAAAGAGTCAGAGTCAAGCTTAGAATAACTCGGGAAACGTGTACCCGCAGGATAAGGTTACAAAAATATACTTTCAAACAATAAACTTCTTATTTTTTTTCTATTTATCTATGTATCAATGAGAAATGTATTGAAATGCAAATGAAATATCATTGAAATTTGCTTCATTTGCAATCAATGAATCTTGATTTTCTGCTAACGCAGCAAGGTTTAAATGATTCCAAGTAGTTGCATCACCATATAACATAGCGGGAGCTTTTAAGAATTGTCCTCTTTCAGGTGAACAACGTTTGCAATGGAATGTATCATGGGTATCACAAATTGTATCGGGCGCATATTGGAATAGTTGTCGTAAATTATCTGCACTAAATAATCGTTCAACATCTTCCTTTTCATCAACAACACAGCTTGAAAGAGATAATTTCATTGATTGTCGTTGGAAAATCTTTTCTTCAATTGTTCCTGTAGATATAAATCTATATATGAAACAATCTTTCTTTTGTCCATCTCTCCATACTCTAGCAAGAGCTTGTTGATCCAGGGCTGGATTCCAATCAGGATCAATTAATACTAATCTATTGGCTCCTATTAAGTTAATCCCACATCCACCAGCTTTAGAAGAAAGTAAAAAGATAAACTCGGACCCTTCAGGATCATTAAATCTATCAACTAATTTTTGACGTTTGTTAATATTCATAGTTCCATCTAATCGAAGTGCACCATATTTCTTATATCGACACATTTTTTCAATTAAATCTAGAGTTTGAGTATAATTGGAAATCAACACAATTTTATCATTGGTTTCAGTGTTGATTTGATGGAGGAATCGTTCTAAAATCATGAATTTCCCACTAAACCAAGTTTGAATCTCTCGATTTCTTCCAGTTGCACCTATAGAAGAACTATATTCTTCTGGGATTAAATCATCACAACCTTCAATATCTTCTGGAAGTGTCAACAAATCAGGATGATTACATAATTTCTTTAATAATCCAATTGCCTTCAAAGGTTGTGATCCTACCCCTCGTAATAATTTCTTGATTTCCGGCGATGTAATAAAATGTTTGTATAATGCTCGTTGCATGGGTGATAGTCCGGTAAACAAGACATATTCATATTTAACGGGTAAATATTTTGATAAAATATCATTAGTTCTTCTAATAATAAATTTGGACACCATTTGAGATAATTCCACTAATTTTTCATCACTTTTAGCACGTTCTTTATCACTAGCGTCAGCATCTCGTCCTCGAAGAATGGCATTTTCAAAATTTTTTCTAAATTCATTTCTAGTACCTAAATAACCTGGATTAGCAAAATTTAATAATGAAAAATATTCTGATAAATCATTTTGGATTGGTGTACCTGATAATATAACTCTTCTTTCACATTTCAAAGAATTTAATGCAGTAAATGTTAATGAATCACCATTTTTTAATCGATGACCTTCATCAGCTAACATTAACCCCACTTCAGTACCTGCTAATTTATCAACATTTCTACGTAATGTTTCATAAGAAATAATTAATACTGGACGAACAACATTTCTTCCAGTAGCGGTTGACCATTGCTGTAAAGCTAACCCAAGATCGTTTGATTTTGTAGATTTCCCATCAACTGCCAAGGGAGTTAACACTCCCTCTCCCAACCATTTAACAATTTCATTTGCCCAGTTTCTAACTAACGAACTGGGACACACAATTATACATTTTTCAATAGTACGTTTCCCACGAGGACTTTGACGAAGTAACGTCCACATTAGAGCAAGACATTGTAAAGTTTTACCTAATCCCATTTCATCAGCCATGATACAGCCTTTTGCACGAGGATCAATTAACCCTGCAGTACATCTATACAAGAACTTAACACCAGCAACTTGATGAGGACGAAGAATCTTGGATAATTTAGGATCTATAACCACAGGAACGTCAGGGTATTTCGCAAGAGCAGCTTCAGGATCAGTTACAATCCCCAATATTTCTGCAAGTGATTTATGAACTCTTCTACGTTTTGTAGGGGGACTTGAAGTTGGTTCTTCTTCAGGCAGGGATTCTTTTACTTCCGATTCGTCTTGAGACTTGGGGATAACATCTACTGTTGGATCATACAACACTACCGCAAATTCACTTGTAGGATCATAAAGGGGTCTGGGGGGGATTATTGGTCTAACTTTTGTTCCTAATGGAGGTGGAGGGCCACGTTGAATATCTTCCTTTTTAATACTATCTTTACTAAATGGTACAAAAAATGTTTGTTTCAATTTATATTCATTATTAGGTAATCCATTAAGCATAGCCCTTGGCATAAGAGCTCCAAACCGTTTCTGGCGAAAAGTTTCTCCATCAGCATCAACTGACAAATCTTCTTCTTCTTCATTTTCAATCAAAACACCATCAGCATAAGTTGTTACCTTCTTTCTTGCATTACGAATAGGACGTCCCCTAGTAGTTGAATTGCCACCTACCGAACCATCATTTCGTGAAACAAATGGGACTTTAAAAGGTCGCGCTAATCGCGTTGCTGAATCAGTTACTTTGGGAGGTCGTTTATCCTTGGGCATACCTGCACCAGACCCAAGTGGTGTTGTAAATTGTGTTAACGGTTTCCTGACTGCCATATTGTTTAGTTTAGTTTAGTTTGTGTTTGTTTGTAAACAAGATGAGTACAAATTGGTTGTAAAAAGAAGAAAACCAAAACAACGCGTTCGGATATAAGATGGATTTTTTGGCAACACACAAAAAAGAAAAAAAGTTAACCGAGCTGAGATCAGGAATCTATACAAATCAAGCTTTGATAAATATGGAGCAAATTCTTGCAAAAGCCAGTAATCAAGCAGTTAGTTTTGCTATTAGATCTGGTATATCCCTTGCTTCAGGGTTCGCTATTAAAACAATTAGTAGTTTTCTAACACAAATCCCTAAACTGGCACAACTGAAGATTGAAAAGCAACGTCGTAAATTACATCTTAAAATTGAAATAATTACCCCAACAATTGAACTTATTAAATTAGCCAATGCTCGATCTAATTCAATTTTAAATTCGACAATTGAATTAATTGATGAATTATATCTAGAATTCACTGAATTTGATCAACGTATCAATGAAATCATATCAGGATTAACTAGTAAAAATGAAATGGAAGCTACTGAAAAAGTTGAAAAATATATGAATAAACTATTGCATGATATTAATGATGCTATTCCTATACTTAATTTAGCATTGCTTACCCTGGGAGTAAACATTTCCGGACAAACAAAGAGTATATCTCCAGGAAGGTTACTTCAAGCAGCTAATTATTTAGCTAACAGTAATCAACAAATTGGTCCCGAGTTTGATTTGGTAATGTATACGATATTTTATAATCCAAGTAGATTGAAATATATAGAAGGGGAAGAATTTGATGAATTGAAATGTATAAGTTGGAAGGAAACATATGCTAGAAGTCTGGTTAGGATAGTTAAGGAAAAGGGAGAGTTCCAATATAAATTGGAAATTGTCGAAGATTTTAATGATGGTAGGTATCATGAAGATGATGTAAAACCTGGAAGAAAAGAATTTGATTTGAAATTGATTGAACGTATGTTTTTCACAGGTTCAGGGAAGTTGTTACGCCTTGAAGAAAGAAATTCTCCTGTATTGATTGTAAAGTTGGTAGATAATGGTGTAGAAGAATGGATAGCTTTAGGTGAGTTAAACAAGGGTGAATTTGATGATGAGAGTGAAGACGAAGAAGAAGAAGAAGAAGAAGACCAAGATAAACCAGCACAACCTAAGCCTACTACTCCCCTCTCACTTTTAGAATACCTTCTTAGACTTGCTCGACTTCAAGAAATTCAATCTAAATCAATTCTTCAAATCCCCGATGAAATCTTATCCGTATATCTTCATGATGAACCTACTGAACCACAAATCACAAAGCAACCTAGCAACACATCAAATGCAATTACTATGGATTCCAATATAACTCGATTAGAAAACTTACACATCAACGAATCAAATGAAAAAAAATCTATAAATAAATAATATATACCTTGAATATATACCTTTTGAAAAAAAACATTTTCTTTCTCTCTTTTTTTTGAAATTTTATTTTTGCTACAATCACGGTCTAGCATGTTGACCTTGTGGTGATTGTTTAAGGGGTGATGTTCTAGTTTGTGGAGTTATAGGCAGTTGATTTTGCTGTGTCGGTTCATTTTGTATGGGATCAAATAAAAATGGTTTAGATGCCATAATCGGAGTGAACATTTCTTGATATAATGGTATATCATATTCTAAAGGATTTGTTGGTACCGAGGAAGATTTATCATAGCCAAAATCACTTATTGAATCATTATTATTAGCAAATGATAAATCTGGCACTGATCCATTAGCATTGGTAACATTGTTTGCATCTTGAACGCCATAAAAGTTAGGTACAGAAGAAGATGCTGATAAATTTGGTTGATTTACATTTATACTATCCATATTTTCATCGAAAAAACTCTCGGTGTACAATTCCGATTCAATTTTAGTCAATTGTGTACCAATATTGTTATTTGTTGATCCTAATCCCGTTCTTCCAAAATGATGTGAAGAATGATGTTCAAAATTATCATCAGTAGCATTTGAATTTGTATTACTAAATGCATCTGAAGGGGGGAATGCTGCAGAGGTTGAAGACATTGGTAAACTTCCACTTATAAATGTCGATTGATTATATCCGGGATTACCTATTATATCATATGATCGAGATGATGAGTTTGATGCAATTGATAATACACTTTCAGGACGTTTCATCCTTCCTGTTTGATATTGATGATTAGCTGCAGTACTTGTTGAAGTTGTAGTTGTACTATTTATGGAATTTACCGAAGATGCCATCCCATTTTGTAAACTAGTACTATGAGTCATAACTGTAGGTCGCATTGGTTTTGGTTGTTGTGGAGGAGGTGCATGATGATGTATTGGTTTAGGTTTAACAATTTCTTGAGGTAGAGTCAGTAATGGTTGGTTTTCATTATCAAAACTTTGACTGCCCACCAAGGGAAATAAAGGAAACATATGATCAACTAAATCAATTTCTGTAGGACTTAAATGATTCGTTATTATACCTTTATCTGGAGAATAATTATCTTGTAGTCTTTCTGAATTATTCTCTATATTAGTATTTATGGCAATATTGACATTACTAGCTGTAGGTTGGTTTATCGAATCAAGATTATATTGTGAATTCGTATCATTAAAGTCATTATTCGTAGTGGGAGTGGCATTTTCATTCTTGTTAGATCCATTTTGAAGATTTATTTGTGAAGTAGAACCTGGAGTTGATCTTTGTGAATTATAATCAGTTAAATTACCACTATCAGAATTTTGTGAAAATAAATCAAATAATCCACTACCTTCAAAGGGAAGAACAATATCATCAATTACAAAATTCAGATTCAGATTAGAATATGTTGGTAATGAAGGAGTATCAGGTTGCAGATCTTGTTGAAACTGCTGTTGTTGCGTTTGTTGAATACTTTGTGGGGATTCACTTGATGTAATATTCCCTTCTGAAGCTTTCTTCTTAATATCAGCATTTGCGGCATTTATCAACGACTTTTTCTTTGCTCGTTCTGAAGCAGACATATGATGGATATTCCCATTTATTGTTGTTGTTTTCTTCAGACCTTGACTATTTGAACAAGTACAATGAGAGCTTTTATGACAAGAACATGAAGCTAGATGAGTCCCTGGAGGTTTCCCTTTTTTACCACAAGTACATGAAGTATGTAAATTCTTCATTTTTCGTTGATCTCGACAATGTTGACATTGTGTTGCTGGTCTACCTTTTGGTTTAATCATAGTCAAAGGTTGATCTGTATGAGTACATGTTGTAACTCTATGACCTCGTATACACCTCTCACAAGCATACTTCACCCCATTAATAAGCACCATTCTTATTAACTTGTATTTTTAAACCTGACAAGGAAGGACAAATAAAAAAAAATGAAAAAGGAAAGTAATATATGCAAAAAAAAAGCAGCGTTTATATTTGGACAATGTGGGATTTTGGAAGATTCTTATTGTTACGACTAGTGTGAGGGGGTGGTGCTAACGTTTGTTTTTTAAGTTGGTAGGAAAGAGCTTGTCCCTTTTTTTTTCTGTTCTCATTTCTTTTTTTTTATTATTTTTTTTCCTTTTTTTTTGGTAAAACATCCACACTGCAATATAAAGTTTCAGGAAACAACGGCTGAGTGTAAGATTATTTTAGTTGAGACCCAAAATAGAAAAAAAAATTCTACTTGCAAGTAATGACGTAAGCTTGAATACATTGTGATTTGATTTGACAGAAATTAAACAAAGAAGTAATGTTAAAGCAAATGCCACACTACGGAGTATGGCCAGTGTGCATGGTTAGCGAGTCATGCAACGGTACGAATGGAACTATTGTGAAATTTACCTAGTTCATCCAATCTACAAACGTCATACCCTGGTTATTGCTATTGTTGTTGTTTCTTTTTTTTTTAGTTTGTTTCCTTTCCCGGTTTTAGTTTCTTTTCATGACTCGAGAGAGAACAAGAATGAAAAGTTGTGCATGTAATTCCATTTTTAGACAACTATTAACTATATACTTATCCGGGTATTGTAATCCGCGCCCACTTTTATTATCTTTCTTCGGAACGTGAGACATTTTACCAGAATTGAAGAAAAGCGTGTAATTTCCAGATCCACACCCCCACTACTATTAAGTAGGCTTATGGTACTCATGACTCTTCCAGTTATCCACGGCATTTACCTTATCTTCTGATTTCTCGATTATGTAGATTACATACTGCATTAAATTTTTAATGTAAAAGCTAAATTTCAGTTATGCAAGATTTCTTTATTCTTTCCTATTCTGGGTGAGATTACGTAATGGGTTTAACTCCGATGATCTGATGTTAACTCCAGAAGTAAAACTTTTACTATGTTTTCTTCTACAGTTCCTTATTAAGATATTGCAGAGGGAGTAGTAGGAAGGTTAATTTCAAAAGGTTTCCACCAGAAGCTCTGACTTTTAATAATAAATGAGTGTAGTTTGTTAAAGTTTCCTAGGATAATTTACTTGTGAGAATATCAACTGATATTCATAAACATACTTGTCTAACTTTATAATCTTGAATAAATTCTCCCAATCTAATTCATTAACTTTTTCACTATAGATTAAATATCGTAAATATCACAATGCTAAAATATACTTAAAGAAGTAGACTCCAGGTTCTTTACATTTATGGTTTATATTTCTATATATTATTCTTTTTATGCCCTTTATTTAGTGTTTAATATTATCACATAGTAATCAATCTATTTAATTATTAGGAAACTGCAGATATCACTATCAGAGTCCAGATTTTACTAATATGAAAATAGAAAATATTCTACACCATTTAAAATAGTTTAAAGAAAGATTAACAACGTTATTGTTGAGTTTAATGTATCAATTGTTATGTACATCGTCTAAAATTGGTTAACACTGGGTTACAAAACTAAACTTAAACACCAATTTGCAATATTACTCTACACGCAATACAAACAAAAACATCTAAATTCTCTAAATAGTGTGTCTACAATTTGGCATCCTTAAATGCAGGAGAAGCCAATGGTTCATATACACTGCCAAATAACCTATCCAGAGCAACATTTCTATTGGCAATATTTCTTACATCAACATAACTTTCATTCAATTGATCAATAGAAGTAACACCTAATAATCTCATATTCATAATCATTTCATCTTTCAAAATTTGAATTGCCTTGACTACACCGGCATCTCCATAGGTTGACATAGCATAAAGGAATGGACGACCAATACCAACACCCTTGGCACCTAAACAAATTGCCTTGAGAATATCAGTGGCTCTTCTAACTCCACCATCAACATAAATTTCAAAATTTTTGTCTAATCCTTGTTGTTTTAATACTGGCATTAATTCAACCAATACTTCTAATGGAGGACGAGAAAATTCCAATTGTCTACCACCATGATTACTTAAAACTACACCTTGACATCCTAATTTGGCTGCTAAGATTGCATCTTCAACACATTGAACTCCCTTAAGAATAATTGGCATGTTAGTTATAGATTTAAACCATTTTAAATCATTCCAATTTAAACTAGTATCAATAAATGAACTAATTGCTCTAGCAGCACCTTGACTTCTATCAACATCAGCATCATCACCTTGGACATGACTTATATCTTCAACTTCCTTAGATCTCATATCCTTTTCACGGCGTCCTAATTGTGGGGCATCAACCGTAATAAACAACCCTTTCATACCTCTCTTTTCTGCATGTTGTACAATTTGTTTACAAATCTCTCGATCAGAATTAACATATAATTGTAACCATTGAGTTTGTTTATCAGTTGCTTGATCCACAATCTCATCAAATGAACATGAAGCTAAAGTAGGAATCATTTGAATAATATCTTCCTTAGCTGCACTTCTAGTAAGTACTTTTTCGCCATCAGGATGTCCCAATTTACCTAAAGCAGTAGCGGTAATATAAAATGGCAGAGATACTTTTGTTCCTAACATTGTTGTAGTAAGATCAATATTGGAAACATCAACCATAATTCTAGGTTTAAAGAAGATTCGTTGATAACTTAAATGATTTTCCCGTAAAGTTATTTCATCATCGCAACCAGAAGAATAGTATGCCCAGGCTGTATGTTCCATAGTATGACGAGCAACAAATTCAAAATCATTAAGATTGTAAATTTGACCAAGATCAGGTTTGTTTTTGACGTTTTGACGACGTTGAAGTTCCTTAGAAGAAGGTGGGTCATCATCATCGTCGTCGTATTCGTCGTCATCAGATCCTCCAGAAGAGGGAGTTGATGCTGCAGCAGATGAAATTGGTAACTTTTCATCTTGTTCATCATATTCAACATCATATTCATCGACAATAGAGGAGGATGTAGTAGCTGGTGTTGACACTGGTACAGTCGCAGGTGCAGGTGCAGCAGCTTCCACTTTCTTTTTATGTTTCTTTTCAACTTCACCTTTATGATATTGTGGTTTTAAATATTTAACCAAAGTATCACCAGGATGTACAGGATCAAATGCTTTAGTGGCATCTTTACCAGCATATTTCAAAATTATTGCCAGTCCACCAGGATGTTCCATGACAAAATCAGACACATCATATGCCTTATCGTGAATTATAACCCAACAATCGTTTTGAGTGTTATGTTTAGATACTTCTTGCAATGTAAGCATGTTTGAATGAGTTTGGAAAAGAAGGATCTAATTTAAAAAAAAAGGAAAATTTTTTTAAATTGATTATATACTCGAAACCATGTGTGGGGTAAGGAAAAAAAAATGTCGGAGTGAAAGAATACCTATGCCGACTGGGTTAAAAACTAGCGGCAATCTCTTTTTTTTCTTCTTCAAAACAAGGAACAAAGATAAGATTTGGAAAAAAGATCCTCCAATGGTCCCGCAGTAATTTCAAATTTTCATTGTTAATAGTGTAAAGTGGTGTAAAAGTGGAGGGACCTTCTTTGTTCTGTTTTTTTTTTCTTGGAGGTTATTATGACAGCTACGGAACCGTGGATCCGACAAATGACGTAAGCTAAGGAACATTGTTGGTTGGTTGAATGAAACAGCTCCAAACCAATTCGTAGAGTAACGCATACCAAATGCATCTCGAAGTAGTGATAATGCTCAGAAGTCTACTTATTACGAAAGTGGGGGTGTGTGTGGGGGAACCAAATAGATTGTAAATTAATAGAATGTAGATCGTAAAAGAACACTATCATTCTGAGTTAACACGTAAAATTTTAACTTTTGTTGAAGAATTTTTGCAAAATTTCGTTTAAACGAAAAATTTACACGAATTTTCTTACAAATAAACAAAAATGTCAGTGAATTGCCGGATCAACTACAAATACTACACAAGATCCATTTATTGTAGCAAGATATTTTGATTAGAATAAAGACCATCTGATGATGGTTACCTACTGAGTATCACAAGAACATACCATACACACAGCTCTTAATTCTAATAATAACATTAAAGGCGGAAAACTGCAGAGAAAAAATCCCGTTAAAAAAAAGAAATGTGGTTATTAAGAGGCAACAGCTCTAACCTGTAATTAAGGATAACACTCAAGGATACTTGTTGTAGGCTACTTCCACATTCTTATGGCATATGAAAATAACATGTAAAAATAATATACAGATCAGGAAAAAAACTTTTTACAGGTTAGACAAATACGTGTTTGTTTTGGAAACAAAAATTTTTTCTTTTTTGGCTTGAGGGAGATTTTTTTTCTCTATACGATTCTTTTTTTTTACAACCAACTTTATAACCACACAAAGCCTACTGACTTTACAGTACCACATTAGTGATAGTTACAATCAATCAAGACATCACCAATCTACACTTTGCTACTACGCCTATCTTTCAGTTTGTATAACTATCAAACACTCCCAACGAAAGATTGTCCTTATTTTTTTATAATTTTTTTTTATTATTTATTTTTGGTTGTAAGTTGATAACATATTTTCCTTGTGATTATTTTGAACATCCACATACCCTTTCAGTTGTTTAAGTTTCCACATTTCATTTACAACTACATCGTCAACTACTACAAGTTTTTTATCTGGTAAACAACTTTAGACACACGAGCGAACGATCAATTCAAACACGTCAACTTTTTTTTGTATTGTGTTAACAAACTTACCACAAAACAAACGACCCAAAAAAAAAACTTGATTCGGGAAAACTGAAACCACCACTTTTTTTTTTAAATCAATTTAATACCTTCCTTAGTTTTTTAAACTAGCTGTTTTTTTTTTAAAATATTTATTATACAAATATGGTCTCCTTATATGACGTTGGTACTCGTTGTTGGTATCCGGATGAGAAATTAGGTTGGGTTGGTACTACGGTTAAATCAAATACTCAGGATAATAATAAACATATTATAGAATTTACATTGGAAGAAGATGAATCACAAATATTTACTATTGAAACAGATGATTTATCAGAAGATAATCCAAAATTACCTCCTTTACGAAATCCTCCAATTCTAGAAGCTGCTGAAGATTTAACAAGTTTATCTTATTTGAATGAACCAGCAGTTTTACAAGCTATTAAATTGAGATATTCACAATTAAATATTTATACTTATTCTGGGATTGTTTTAATTGCCACTAACCCCTTTCAAAGAGTTGATCAATTATATTCTCATGATATCGTACAAGCTTATTCTGGTAAAAGACGAGGTGAATTAGATCCTCATCTTTTTGCTATTGCTGAAGAAGCATTTAGATGTATGAAAGATGATGGTGAAAATCAAACTATTGTTGTTAGTGGAGAATCTGGTGCTGGTAAAACGGTTTCTGCTAAGTATATTATGAGATATTTTGCTACAGTGGAAGAAGATTATCAAGGAAGTACTATCGATCATAAAGCTGATATGTCTGACGTTGAAAAACAAATTTTAGCAACAAATCCAATTATGGAAGCCTTTGGTAATGCCAAAACTACAAGAAATGATAATTCTTCCAGATTTGGTAAATATTTGGAAATTTTATTTGATACCGAGATTTCTATTATTGGGGCAAGAATTAGAACTTATTTATTAGAAAGATCAAGATTAGTATTCCAACCACAATCAGAAAGAAACTACCATATTTTCTATCAAATGTTGGCGGGGATGTCTCAAGAAGAAAAGGAAACTTTAGGATTAACTAAACCAGAAGATTTTAAATATACCAATCAAGGTGGATCTCCTACAATTGATGGAGTTGATGATGCTGCCGAATTTACAATTACTAAGGATGCCTTACAATTAATTGGGATTGATTCCAATACTCAATATGAAATTTTCAAGATTTTAGCTGGTCTTTTACATATAGGTAATATTGACATTGCTGCAACAAGAAATGATGCTTATTTATCAGCTGATGAACCTAGTCTTGTTAAAGCATGTGAATTATTAGGTATTGATGCCAATGCATTTGCTAAATGGTGTGTCAAGAAACAAATTACTACCAGATCAGAAAAAATCATTAGTAATTTAAGTCATCAACAAGCTTTAGTTGCTAGAGATTCCTTCACGAAATATATTTATTCCCTGATGTTTGATTGGTTGGTTGATTATGTCAATAATGATTTATGTCCTGATGAGGTTGCTGCCAAAATTAATTCATTTATTGGAGTTTTAGATATTTATGGGTTTGAACATTTTGAAAAAAATTCATTTGAACAATTTTGTATTAATTATGCCAATGAAAAATTACAACAAGAATTTAATCAACATGTTTTTAAATTAGAACAAGAAGAATATATCAAGGAAGAAATTGAATGGTCTTTTATTGAATTCACCGATAATCAACCATGTATTGATTTAATTGAAAATAAATTAGGGATATTGGCACTTTTAGATGAAGAATCTCGTTTACCTGCTGGTAATGATGAATCATGGATTGAAAAAATGTATCATAATTTGAATAAAGAACCAACAAATAAAGTGTTTAAAAAACCAAGATTTGGTCAAAGTAAATTTATTGTTAGTCATTACGCTTTGGATGTTTCTTATGATAGTGAAGGATTTATTGAAAAGAATAGAGATACTGTTGGTGAAGGACATATGGATGTTATGAAGAATACCACCAATCCTTTATTAAAGGAAATCTTGTCTATTGTGGAAAAAAATGCAGCAGCTGCCGCTGCTGCTGCTGAATCAAGTAAACCAACTAAAGGACCATCTAAAGGTGCCAATAAGAAAATAACCTTGGGTTCCATGTTTAAAACTTCTTTAATCGATTTAATGAAAACTATTCATTCAACAAATGTTCATTATATTCGATGCATTAAACCCAATGAACACAAAAAGGCTTGGGAATTTGATTCACTTATGGTGTTATCTCAATTACGTGCTTGTGGTGTTTTGGAAACTATTCGTATTTCCTGTGCTGGTTACCCTAGTAGATGGACTTATCATGAATTTGCTGAAAGATATCATATCTTATTGTCATCTCAAGATTGGATTAAAGTAATGAGTGGACAAGAAACTAGTCAAGATTCCATTCTGAAATTATGTAATCAAGTTTTGGATAAATTTATTGATGATAAATTAAAATATCAATTGGGTAATTCCAAGATTTTCTTTAAAGCTGGGATGTTGGCTCATTTTGAAAAATTACGATCAGATAAATTATATCAATCAGCAGTTATGATTCAAAAACATATGAGAGGAAGATTTTATCGTAATCAATATATTGCCATTCGTCAATCTCATATGAAATTACAATCATTAATTAGAGGGTTCATGGTTAGAGATAAAGTTGAAAAGGAACGTCAATGTTATGCTGCCACCAAGATTCAAACTTGTGTTAGAAGTTATTTGGCCAGAAAACAATATGTTACTACTTTGAATTCCGTGATTACTTTACAAAAATCTATTCGTGGATTACAAGCAAGAAGAAATTATCTTTCTATGCGTACTGAATTATCCGCAGTTTCTATTCAAAGTGCTTGGAGAGGATATCAAGAACGTTGCAAATACAAGAAACTTAAGCGTGCTACTGTTGTGGTGCAATCGGCTATAAGAAGACAATATGCTATTCGTGTATTACAAGAATTGAAAGTCGAAGCTAAATCAGTTCATAAATTACAAGAAGTTTCTTATCAATTGGAAAATAAGGTTATTGATTTGACTCAATCATTAACGAGTAAGATTCAAGAAAATAAGAAATTATTGGAAGAAATTGATCAATTGAAATTATTAATGATTCAACATGATGAAGCACAAGAATCACTCAAATCTCGAGAATTAGAATATCAACAACAACTTGATTCTCAGAATAGTGAACATTTACAAGAGATTACCAATTTGAAACAAGAATTGGCCAATATTAATTTGGAATATGCCAATGCTGAAGCCAAGATTAAACAATTATCTCAAGAACAAGCTGACTTAAGACAAGAAGTACGTAGGACTATTGAAGAATTGAATCAAGCTAAGGATGATTTAATTAAACGTGACACCATTGAAGTTGATTTAAAGACTCATATTGAACAATTGAAAACAGAATTGGCTCAATTACAACAACAACAACAAATGGTTGGGAAATCAAGAAATGGTTCAACTACTCCCATTCTTAATCCCAAACAAAGAAATGCAGTTAATACTAAACGGTATAGTAGTGCCAGTGCCTGGAGTAATAATAACAATAATCTTGACAATGTTAATAGACCCGTATCTGTTATTGCTGTTTCCAATGATGATTATGCTGATATTGATGATATTAATGATGAATTATTTAAATTATTAAGAGATTCACGTCATTTACATCGGGAAATTGTTGATGGATTATTAAAGGGGTTAAAGATTCCTGATGCTAGTATTGCTGCTGATTTAACGAGAAAAGAAGTTTTATTCCCTTCAAGAATTATTATTATTATATTGTCTGATATGTGGAGATTAGGTTTGACGAAAGAAAGTGAAGAATTCCTTGGTGAAGTATTACTGTCGATTCAACATATTGTTTCTGTATTGAAAGATGATGACGTTATACCTAATGGTGCTTTCTGGTTGTCAAACACGCACGAGTTATATTCATTTGTTTCATATGCTCAACAAACTATTATTGATAATGATACCTTGTCTCATGAAATGAGCGAAGAAGAATTTGAAGAATACTTGAAATTGGTTGCTGTTGTTAAAGAAGATTTTGAATCACTTTCATATAATATTTATAATATGTGGATGAAGAAAATGGAAAAGGAATTGGAAAAGAAGGCCATTTCTGCTGTGGTATTATCTCAAAGTTTACCTGGGTTTATGGCACCAGAAAATTCTCCATTTTTATCAAAAGTGTTCTCCTCTGGTACTCAATATAAAATGGATGATATTTTAAGTCTTTTCAATCTGGTTTATTGGGCCATGAAGTCATACTTTATTGAACATGAAGTTATTAATGAAGTTATAATTGAATTATTGAAATTCCTTGATGGGTTATGTTTTAATGATTTAATAATGAGAAGAAACTTTTTATCTTGGAAACGAGGATTACAATTGAATTATAATGTAACTCGATTAGAAGAATGGTGTAAATCTCATGAAATTCAAGAAGGTTCAGTATATCTTTCCCATTTATTACAAGCAGCTAAACTATTACAATTGAGAAAGAACACTGCAGAAGATATTGGTATAATCTACGAAATTTGTTATACTTTAAAACCAATTCAAATTCAAAAATTAATTTCGCAATATCTTGTGGCTGATTATGAAACTCCAATTGCACCAAATGTTTTACAATTGGTTGCTGATAAAGTTCGTGAATCAAATGGTAATTCTGATGAATTATTTGAAATGGTTAATACCGATGGACATTTCAATGATCCATTTAGAACTATTGATTTAAGACCATTCTCTCGAGTAGAAGCATACGTTCCTGCTTGGTTGAATTTACCCGTAATTAGACGAATAGTTGAACTTGTGGCCAAGAATGCTTCTGTACAAGAAACTCAAAGTTTACAACAAGAAGAAGAAGAGTATCTTGAACAACCACAAACTGTAATGGTTAATAGTAATTGAACCTCTTTTTAAAAAAAAAATATTTTGTGTGTATTGTTTTGTATATGTTATTTTATTTTATAATATTATATATTTTGTTTAGTCTTCATAATTTCCAGTTCAGTTTTAGTTTTAAGTTGTAAAGCATGAACTCCTTGGTTTTTAAGTTCATCATCTAATAAACTATACACTAATCTATGTCTTGAAGGTAAGTTTTTCCCTTCAAATATCGAACTTACAATTTCAATATTAAAATGAGATTCTGTAGTATTTGTTGCTCCTCGAATACCAGCATGATGAGCATGTTTATAGGAATCATTAACAATTTTCAAATATGTAGGCAGGAATGTTTGTTGAACCTTGGATAATATCAGAAGTTCAATAGGACCAGGAGTTTCTGAATGTATTACTTTGGCAGTAGATGTCATTGTTCGTACAAACTGTCTTAACATTGTTTGGTGAGTAATTGTACAATTTTTTTTTCGAGATTTGATTTTATATTTCCGCACGACATACAAAGTTGACATACAAAGTTTTAAAGAAATATCTTCTTGTTAAACATTAATTCTATTAATACAGATACACACACATCTACTTTCTCTTTATATAATCATTGTAAACCCCCCGGACAACTCTCAACATTGAATGTCTTCCAGTAATCAAAGGACCAAGACCAATCAATAATAATGTAGTATATAACCAAATTAAACCTACAGTAACATATCCCTTGAAATAACTTCTACTAAAGATCCATTCACGATATAATGGCATGGGCCAAACCACCCAAGTAATCAACAATATGAAAACAGCAGCACCAGTAGCAAGTTTAATATAGAAATCTAATTCTTTAGCAGATAATGGACGAGGACCAGATATTTGTTGTTCTTGTTCCGTAACAACAACATCTTCGGATTTTTCATCAGTTGGTTTTTCAACTAAATCAACTTCAGAAGAGGCTTCTGAATTTTCTTCTTCTTTAATTAATAAATCAGCATTTTGTAAAACTGACCAATCAAATTTATGAGGTTTAACAGTAAACGAAAGAATTATGGATAAGATACCAGGTAATAACAAGGCAGTTAAGGATCCAAAAAGAGCAGGCAATTGTCCACCAGTGGAAACAATTGTCACTTCTCCATAATAATGCTTGGCAGTACTTAACCATACAGCAATACCAGCAATCATACCAACAATGGGGGAAACAGCAGCAGCAAATGCTGTTTGACGATCCCAAGTAATGGTGAAAATCAAGGGAATAACACCAGGGCAAATAATCATAGGATAGAAATATCCATACCAAGTCATATTAACACCAACATAATGTAACATAACACTGAAACCAGCACAACCAATACCAAAAATAACACATCCATAGTGAGACACCTTGATCATGGATTTGTTTTGGGCTGAAGGGTTAATATATTTCTTGTAAATATCAAAGGAAAGAATTGAAGAAACAGAAACCATTTGTGCAGAAACTGTTGATGTAACAGCAAGATAAATAATTAATAACAAAGCACCAACACCACCATTTCCCACAACTGCTTTTAAAACATAAGGTAAAACAAACCCAGATTCAATTTCAAAAGTGGTTAATGCACGAGGATATGTGGGGAAAGAAGGAGTCTTTTCTAAAACAATTGAAGCACCACCAATAATTGTACCCAAGGGCCAAACATTAGAGAAAATCAAGAAGGCAGCTAATAAATAAGCAGGAACCATGGCTTTAGGACTGGCTGAAAAGGTCTTTTGCCAAAAGGAAGAATCCAACACCGTTAACCCGAAATTACCACAAGTTAAAATTAATCCAAAGAATAATGCCCCTTGAGATTTACCTGTCATAATTGATCCATTATAATTACCTTCAATTGGTCTAGTACCAGCTTTATCGAAATTAATCAATAAATCATATAATCCATCCAATCCACCAATTTGATCTGATGATAAAACTGCGGTATTTAAATAACATAAAATAGTTAAAAGAATTAAAGTATGAACAAAATCAGTCAAGAAAGTTGCCTTTAATCCACCAACAATGGTATATAATAAAACACCAAATGGAATTAACATAGTTGAAGCAACAATATGTAAATTACCAGCGATAATAGAAATAGCACCACTGGCACCTAAAATCATGGAAGAACATGATAGTAAATTATTAGCCAAGGCAAGGAACAAATATATTAAATGATTTGTTTTACCATATCTTAATTCGACAATTTCCAAAGAAGTATGTGCCTTGGGGACTTTCTTCTTAGCATGAATACCAATACATGACATAACAGCAATTTGAACTGCTAACCCAGCACCATAATAATACGAAGCTTGAATACCATAACTATATACCATAGTAGAAACCCATAAAAATTCGGTAGCCCAAGACCAAGAAGAATACACAGCAGATGCAGAAAGGAAAGTCCCCACACTTCTATTAGCCACGGAGAAAGTTTCAGTATTGTTGGCATTTTCATGCATATATTTTTGAAGTAATTTAGTGGTTAAGATCATCCCTCCGGCAAATAAGGCACCTACCCCAACTAAGATACCATACCCTGATCCTTGGCCTAGTAAATAAACTGTTGATGTTACGTCCGACATTATTGAATAGTTGTAGATCTAATTTTGGAAAATAGTAACTACTACCGGGGGGATTGTCCATCGCTTTTATATTTCATTTTGCTGCAAAAAATAATTCAAGATAATAAAACGGCTGGGTCACATAAAACAAAGAAATATTGTGGTATGAACGCACGTGATTAGTGGTAACACTTGAATCCAACCAGTTAAGATGCTCTATTTAAATTAGCACATGTTTTATCGTAGCATATTTTTGCTGAAATTTGAAAACTGTGGTAAATGACTTTCTATTGTTTGTACCAAGAAAACAACGATTTGTAAAAATTTGTGGCAAAATCGCAGTTCGCACGTGATGCAAGTGAAAAAAAAATTTTTACTGAAAAAAAATAGTACGATAACCCAAGCGGATTCAATAACCGATACAGGCTAATATTTGTCCATTCAAAATCTTCGAATGGATATTCGCAATTGCTTTTCCGTCTATACTGGAAGTGGGGCGGTGGATCTACTAGAAAGAAAAAAAATATTGTCTTGGCGATTTCATGTTGCTGTGGTTAGTCCTTGTAGATATAGCAAAAAGAAAACCAATCTGTGGCTCGAGGCGTGATAATCTCCGAGATTTGATAAAAAAAATATATCCACAGTTCCACAGTTTTGAATTTTTGCACCTTGTATAATTAATACAGATTTATGCAAGTCATCTGTGAGTCATATTAGGGTCAATCAGATAAATGCGGGGATGTTCTATAATGGAATAGAAACCCGATGTCGTTTGAAGTTCTAGCCCATGCATGTGCATGGTTCTATTTAGTCTAAGTTGATCCACAGTTTTTGTCAACTCGTAAACTACTCCATTTTGCGAGTGTTCTCTTAGTTTCCATGCATGGATGTTCTATTCTTTTTTACATTTGGACAAATTTACAATTGTTCAACAGCAGCCACTTTTAACTTTTCAACCAGATTCTTCTAACAAATGAAAAGCATCATAGCTGTTAATAACCCCTTGAACACTAACCCACAGAAGTAAGAATTTCAAGTTGTCAATTACACTCTCAAACACAATTCAGCTACGTCAATAACTAACAGGTTATCGTAAAACAATAAAAAAATAGGCGAAATCTTAATATTCTGGTAAAGTCCGAGTCAACTTCACTTGTCTAGAATCATGGTTTTGAACTGTAAGTGGATTTATCAAGTGTATGACGACATTGACAAACTTGAAATGATTGAAGAATACCCGAAAAAGGATTAATACTCTGTGTTTCTATAATCATGACAATCTTGGGATATACCCTTTCTAAAGCAAGACACAAGCTCTTCTAAAATCTTTAGAGAATGAAATTGATCGATTTAATTTGAATTGTTTAATTAATCGATTGAAAATTTGAAGTTTGTTAATAATGGAAAACTTGATGTGGAATGGTGTGTAAATATCAGAATTTCAGTGACAATTGAAGGCCCAGTATATAATCTAAGTTTATTAATTTCCGTTATACCCAAATTCTGAAGCTTTGAATGCGTAACAATGACTAGGACGATTTGAACTTGATTAGTTTGGTATATGATAAAATCGACGATTGTTCAGTTGTAGATTCACGTTCGTGACATTCTTGGTGTCACGATTACTGTTGTTTCTTATCTGACGATTCTGTAATATCATTGGCTGTACAAAAATACAGCGCATGAGAATAAGAAATTATCATTCATCCTGTAGTACATTTTCTTACTCTACATTCAAGAATTTTGTTGACAAGTACACACTTGATATTATACTCCTTCATTCTCACATAACACAACGATATGAAACTCAAACTCTAATTATATATAGAAAATAAACAAAATAATATGCAAATACTCCAAAAAAACTAACCTCTTATCAATATCATCAAATCTCAAACGTGTCCGTCAAGGATAAGAAAAAATCTAAATGAGAAGAGCTTCAAGTTGTCCTATTTGATGGAGATATGAGCCAAAAGTACCATGAGCTAACTTAAGAACTGTGATCTATACTAAGTCATCTTGCATGATATGTATTATGTCATTGTTGAATCTTGGCACGGAGTTAGTGATAATGGTTATTTTCTTATCCACGAAAAAATAAATAAATAATAAAAGCTGGTTTAATTAATCACTTACTAAGTTATTACATGTTGGAGGGAGGGAGAATTGAAATCACCTTATCAGGGTTATTCAGGGCGTATTAGCCGAGGCTATATCAGTAAGCCTCTTTGTACCCGTTAGTTCAATTACCCGGAGGTTTATAATGTAACGAATTATCCATTGAATAATCATCCAACTCTAGCCTAAATCAAATTATAAATAAAAAAAAAGCCAAACCCAAACCCCCTAGAGAGTACGCTATGATACGATTACTTTACAATATCCCCGGATTTCCCATACCAAGCTCTTTTTTAGTAATTTGTCAAGATAACAACTTTATTATTATTTTTATTATTATCGTACCCCTCATTCTTACCCCGCCATTCGTTGGCAGATTTTTCAACCCTGAAATAAAACATGTTACATCATATATAACCGCGCAAGAAGAATAACTGATGCGAATTATTATTTAAGTTATGAGACACGTACCATAGGTTAATATCCGTGGAAGTTTACATACACACACATTTTTTTTTTGGACCAAATGTTTCCCCGGATTTTTGTTATACCGAAAAACTTTATTAATAATAGTTTATTATTTTTATTGGTTTTACACAAAACCAAACAAAAAAATATTAGTATATTGTTATATTTTTTGTCTGAATGGGAAATGTGTAACTTTTTTTTTTTTTACTTTTGCGCTTGTTTTTTGTTGGGCTCTAAAATTTCTTCTTTTTTTGTCCTAGTTAAATCATTCCCTATGAAGGTAGAATGTTTAAATATGTTCGGAGTGGTATACTCAAGAAGATACATTTAGTCTTGGGTATCAAGCAACTTATATTGTAAATGTTTCAAAAAGAATTAGCTAACTTTTAAACCAATTTAGATGGTACAACATTCCGAGCGCAATTTTTACCGAAATAGGAATGAATCATTGACTTTTTTAACCCCAGAAAAAAAAAGTGCTGCATCTCATGTATAAATAGTATTTCTAATTTCCTATTCAGTAAGACGGGTTAAGTTACTAGAAGAAAAGATTGAACATAACTGGGCATAGCCAGTTGGTTTTATATAGATCACTGAAATTCTGTCAAATTAATAATTTTAAAACAACCTGGTTTTATTTTTTTTTACGAATTATCCTGCCAGACATTTTTTCTTTTTTTTTTCTGATCGAGATAAAATCTGGGGGAAGGTTTACGTAATTTAATTCTGGAGAGAACAATTATGGGATAAAATGTCTGCGCGGACTAATAATACTCCGAGAAACACTAAAAAAAATTATTTTATTACAAAAGTCACACACACAAAAAAAAAGTTTTTTTTTCAGTTTTGTGGTTGATCAGACAATTTGGTTACTAACAAATTACAGGATAGTACTTTTGACCAAAAAAAAAAAAAAATAAAAGACACACAAAAATATATATAAAATAATAATATTTAAAAAAAAAAAGATTTGTAGAAAGTTCCCCGACATTTTTTTTCTCTCTCTTTTTTTTTTTTTTTTTTTTAATTTAAATTTGCATAACATTTAAAGAAAAACCAGACAACCAAAATTTCTTTCTTGTCCCTTTTTTTTTTCTCTGTAAGTTTATCCTTTTTCTTGATTGAAAGAACTGGAAAACCTTTTTACGTTGTGGAAAAACCTCCAAACCCTGTTACAATGCAAGCTTCGGTTTCTCAGAAATCATCGATTTCTTCATTGGAAACCGGTACTTCAACAACCCCTACCCCAACTCAACCAATTCCTAAGAAATCTCAACAAATTAAAACCGATAAACCTCGACCTCATATTTGTAATTTATGTACAAGAGCATTTGCTAGGTTGGAACATTTAAAACGACATGAACGATCCCATACCAATGAAAAACCTTTCCAATGTGGTGCTTGTGGTAGATGTTTTGCTAGAAGAGATTTGGTGTTGAGACATCAACAAAAATTACATTCAAATTTACCCAATATTATGATGATGAACAATAACAGACGACATTCAAGTGTCACAAGTACCAAGGACGATAATGAACATATAATTGTATTACCAAATAATAAAAGTGCCAATGCTCCTTTACCTTCAGATAGACAGGTTCAAGCACATCAACAGCCACCTCCACATTTCAATACAAATTTATTTGAAAATTCTCCTACAACAAGTGCTACACCTTCAGGTTCAATTCTGCCCCCAGTGTCAACTACGGCGTCAGTTACTGCATCAACTTCATTTCCTCCAGGACAAAATTCAATTTCTTCACCAATTGCTAGTCAAGATTCTCCATCTACAAAAATGAGTATTACTTTACATAGTAGTCATCATAGAAATAGTGTGTCATTTGGACCTAAACAAAAGCAAAAACTGTCAAGTCAACAACCTTCGCCCAATTCCGATAGAGGTTCAACCAAGACAACAACTCCCTTACCTAGTCATATACCAAATAATGGTAATAATACTCACCACAACAGTCACCATATGTATCGTCATGCTCTGTTTTCAGCAACGTCAGGTACGTCATATACAACACATCGTGATGAATTAAATATTCAACAACATCAAATAAATCTTCAAGATTCTGCTCCTTTACAAGTTGAATTTGCTACACCTCAATTACATCCTCAAGAAGAAGATGATGAAAATGGGGAAGATTATCATAAGATTTTAGATTTACATAATTTTGGACTAATTGATTGGAATTTACTGAAACCTAAAGACAAGAATATAATCAGTCAATTAACATCGACTGATATTAATCATTCTCAAAGTTTACCTGGAGGTATTGGTCTTACTCCCTTTGAATTTAATATTCATCCTCCAAATGATATTAATATGATCCACCATATGTTTGATGAAAATGGCAATACAAATTCAATACCTTTAGATTGGAAAGATGCCAAGAAGGAAATTTTGGATGAAAGTAAATTGAAAGCTACAACTAACAAGAAACAAAAAGCCAACAATGGTATGCCAATTACTGTAAGTAATAACGATAGTGATTGGGTTAAACAATTGATTACTACTCCATATGAAGAAGATATCCCATTTAGCAGTATTCCTGGTAGTGTAGATGATTTACAAGGAGTATTTGGATCAACAAGTTTGGTTGATTCAAATATGCCCAAGGCTAATGCTGTAAGTTCCATGTTTACCAAGCGACAACATGAATTAATGCATCAATTAATGAAGACTGATCAAGAACATGCTCCGGCACCTAAACAAGATGGGAATAATAAGAATGTTGAATATTCTGTGAATTTATCGTCAACTTTTTTCTTGAATCAAGCTAATTTTATTACTTTTGAATTGAGAAAACGAATGATTAGTGGATATACTGGTGGATCTATTGATGTCGATAAATTCCCCAGTGTTTCTGATTTAAATCATTATATTCAATTATATGAATATGGATTTAACAAATATTACCCCTTTATTCATTTACCTTCATTGAAGAACCCTATGGTTAATAATAGTGAAAATATCCCGTTATTGTTGAGTATAGCAGCAATTGGAGCCTTGTATGCTTATAATGATAATGATACGTTAATTTTATTTAATTTATCAAAATTTCACATACAGCTGTTTTTTGAACGAGAAATTACATTAAATAATTTACATTTTAAAAAAGTTCCACTTATGGCTCATCAATGTCTTGTATTACATATTTTCATATCGTTATTTTTAAATGAACTGAATATGATTGATATAACTTCTCGACAAATCAAATCAATGATTGGATTAATTAAATCAACCAATTTCAATGAACCTTTAGAACAATTATTGATACCACCACCAGAAGCAACAGCAGACAAGACTCAATTGATTCAAAATAATTTTGATTATTTTATTATGGCTCAGTCAAGAATTCGTACTTTACATGTTTTTTATATGTTGCAAACTTTCCGAAGTAGTTTAATTGGTGTACCAATATATTTGAATTCAAAATTATTGAAGAGTGGGAATTATTGTAATAATGAGAAATTATGGTGGTGTGAAACTTCTATGGATTGGTTTAATGAACGGAAACAAAGTGAATTGAATTTAATTGAATTGAGTAATGGAATAAGTATGGAGAAATTAATTAGTTGTATAAGTGAATTGAATTCAAAAACTCCCGATGAGAAGTTGTCTTATAACAACTTACTAAGTTTGTTATTTTATATTAATGAACAATTGGAAACAATATTACCTCAACCATTTAGTTATATTCAATGGCAAACTAAATTTAAACCTTCACTTTTAAAACTTGTATCTAATTGGGAATTAAAATATTACAAGAATCAAGGAACAACATCATTAAATATCAACACATATAATCGAAATCTTCTTAATGCTCAGCATGAATTAAAATTAGTTGTTCCTTTATTACTTATGATTAAAATTAAAATTGAATTGTATTCATTAACAAATTTAATCTCACCAATTTTACATAAAGATTGGACGGAGATGAATAAATCTTGGGATAAATTACATTATCAAGAATCAAATTATGGTGTATTAACCACGACAATTGGTCATTCACGAGATTTGATTCAATTATGGGTATATAACATTGAAACAATTAATTATGATGTTCGACAAACTTCATTACGTACTCCAGTATTATTTTGTGTGGGGATATTTATAAGTATTATGATTTTAACGACATATTTAGATTATCTTGAAAAGAATTGTCAACATCGAGACATTTCCAACATGGAATTAATTCATTGGTTTAAATGTCATGATATTTTAAATAAAGTGGACAAAGTATTAAGTCCCAGTTTAAAAAGTTCATATTCAGAATTACTTACTAATCAAGTTAAAGAAGTTAATCTTGATGATACCGTATTAAATAAAATTATGGAATCAAGTCAAGAAAGAGAATTATGTGATGATGCATTATCCCAGGGGATTGATGTTGAAGAAAACACAGAGAAAGTCCATGAATTGAATCAATTAATTCGTGACGAGATTTTAAAATGTCAACTTTCAATTAAGGTGATTAATTTAGGGATTAGAATCTTGGCTGACGCTCCAGTTTGGCCAATTTCAATGGGATTTGCTGAAGCATTGAAATTTAGAGCAATTTATTTAAGTGAGTGAGAAACTCATACTATTTATTTAAAATAACAAGACGGAATAAAGCAAAAACAAAACAGAATAACAATATTGTATTATATCGATGAAATTTGTGTAGAATAACTGTAAATTTTGCAGCCAAGAGAATTTTGTGAACATTTTTTTGTAGGGGCTACCTGGTAGTAGTAAATTGGAGAAGAAAATGGACTGTGCGAATCTAGAAAAAAACAAGCTACAACGACAACAGGTCGAGGCAAACGAGGCAAACGAGGAAAACATTTTGACATGGGAATTCCCGTCCTAAGTCGTGTGCCTCGACAGAATTACGCATGATCCCCTACTTTTGTTAACCCCAATTACATACACGCAAGCAATGTTAAAACACTCCCACCTTGTTGTCAATACGACTAAACACACTTTGATACACCCCTCCCGGAAAACTACAGTGTCACTCCGAACGCTTTTTCTTTTAAATAAATGTCTAAACACAATCTAACTTTAAGTAAATACTCTCTAATAAAAACCTTGTTGTTTTAAGTAATTGACAATTTCATCAATTACAACAACTAAATCTTGTTGACCCAAGTTAAATTCACCTTGCTTGGCATCACCATTACCATAATTAACCACAACAGAATTACCATTACCAACAACATCAACAACAGCTTTAGCATTGGCGGTAGGTAAAATAACTCCACTACCAGCTTTAACTAATTCTCCAATAATATTAACATCATTAATTTGAGAATCGTTTATAGTTGTAATTCTTCTGTCACCGGGGAATTGATTTAAAGTAGCTTGTAAAGCATGAGTTAAATATTCTCCTAATTTTTGAGAATTATCAATAACAATTGCAAACCCTTGTCTTGATCTTGGTGGATTGGTTTCTCTCAAGATTTTTACTACTTCAG
This sequence comes from Spathaspora sp. UFMG-CM-Y285, assembly GCA_002911495.2. Taxonomy (NCBI): domain Eukaryota; kingdom Fungi; phylum Ascomycota; class Pichiomycetes; order Serinales; family Debaryomycetaceae; genus Spathaspora; species Spathaspora sp. UFMG-CM-Y285. The sequence goes on from PPUV02000013.1 coordinate 204,884, forward strand.
GGTATGAAAACCATGCTGGAATTTCTTCACCTGTACGTAATCTATTTCTTAATTCTGTCCCAGAAATATTAGCAGTTTTAACTTTAGTAGTATCAATAGTATCAATTGGAGCATATCTATCTTCTTCAGGTAAATAAGTCACCATTCTAAATGGAACAATCTTGATATTTAATTCATCATCATATTTAGCTAATAATTCTTGTGCATCATATGGACCGTAAAAGTCAACCCCAGCAGAGTTTTTACCAGGACCTGCATGATCTCTACCAACAATAAAATGATCGACACCATAATTAGTTCTAATTAATGCATGCCACATAGCTTCTCTATCACCTCCCATTCTCATAGCTAATGGTAACAAGGACATAGTAGCAACTCCATCAGGGAATTTCTTTAAAATTTCACGATATACTTTAACACGAGTATGATGATCAATATCACCTGGTTTAGTTAATCCAACAACAGGATGAATTAAAATATGTGCGGAATCTCCAATATCCTTGGCAGCACGAATAGTTAATTCTCTATGAGCACGATGCATGGGGTTTCTGGTTTGGAAAGCTACAATATTTTGCTGATTCCAGCCTAATTGTTCAAATTCTTTTCTTAATTCTGTGGGAGATTTTCTTGATTCAACATAATCATAATGTCTTGGATAGTTGATCCCTTGTAAGGACCCACCAATATAATAATCACCAGCAATTTCATTCAAGTATTTAATAGCAGGATGTTCTGGATCACCTCTAAATACCTTTTCTGCTTCCAAACTCTTGTTTGGTTTATAAATAGATTCCACAGTTAAAATAGCTAATGGAGTTTCATCACGTAAATCTTTCAATACAATTCTTGAACCAATAGTGTAAGAAGTAGCAGTTTGCTGATCAACATCTAAAGTGATAGGAATTGGCCAAAGAAGTCCCTTACCATTATCACCCTTGACACTAGTCAAACGTAAATCGTTAATGACACTAAGGTAATCATCTTCATTTAAAAATCCCGTTAATGGAGAAAACCCACCATTAAGAATTAATTCTAAATCACATAATTGTCTTGCAGTCAAAGTGATTGCAGGTAAATTTGTTGATTCTTGTAATAAGGTTTGTTTAATGGGAGCATCACGAATGATAAGGTCGTTAAGTTGACCACCATGAGGAGTAGGAATAGGCATAGTTAGTGTATAAAGAAGAAGAAGAAGAGTAAAACACTTGTTGAAAAAGATGCAAAAAGAAACTGTTATATCTCAACGAAAAATTTTATATCACAATTGCACGTGACTTGAACAAAACGTTTTTGTGATTTTGATTGCTTTTTCATTGTCTATTAAATCTGTTGGGGAAATTTTACCTGAATCGGAGGAAGCAGAGCCGCAGATGCTTACACATGGGAGGTGGTAGTTAGTAGAACGTGTTATATTATCTATGGTAAAGAACATATAAAAAAGGTGTTCAGATAGTCTTGGTGTGTGGTTGCAAATGAGTTTGTTTCTTGGCACAGGTACTAACGTCTAAATTGTGGAGAATGATGGAATTGACAAAACCTTTTTCTAAACTTCTTGGGAAAGATCCACAGTTATAAACTATCCTCTGATAAATATGATTAGTTTGAACTGAAGTGATGTAATTATGGTGGCAACTAAGAAGTATTCTTTTCTTTTCAGAGTGATCTACCACCTAACTAATCCCGTTAACATAAGTCACCTTCTAGAGCAACCAATAACCAATTGTATGTATATCAGAAACTGACTACAAGTCGTTTCTGTTTTTATAAAAACACTTGCTTAATCATAGATGTCAGATCAATCTGAGAATTCTTCTACGCCGGAAAAACTACCAAATACAGAAACCACCCCCTCCCCCAAACAATTAACCAACCTGAAAGGAACATACTTGGAATCAACTACAATCTAAGATGTTATCTGTTTGGGGGTTCGAGATAAGTTGGGGGTTGACGTGGGGGAAAATTGGGGGATACACGTTTTTTACAATTTTTTTACAATTTTTTTAATGTGTGTGTATGTTTTGCCTAATTTCTTCTCTATGTTCTATCACGTTCTATTTCCGGAGGAGAGGGAGAACGAAAAAAAAAAAGACAGAGATCTATCTTGTCAAGGACGAGTGGAACTGTGAGATTCTACTAAAAAATCACAATCTTTAGAAATTATCTCCGGATCAATGGGGTTTGAAACGTGAAAACAACTACCTGTTGAACTGTTTTCGCTGATTATTCAGCATTAACGGTGGCAATTGTCAATTTTTTCATTATGTGTGAAGGTCAAGGAGTTAAAACACACAAAACAAATAAAACAAACAAAACAAACGAAAAAAAAATTAATCATTTCGCCGGAAATCCAACCACCGATTATCGGGGAGGGTTCACATTTAGGAAAAATATCAATATTCTGGAAATAACAGATTACTCTTTTAACTTGCTTGATTCTTTTTTATTTTATTAATGAACAGATAATATTTATCTTAGCATTTTCGAAACTAACATGATATCTTGATTGGGTTCTCAATTAAACCGCATAAAACGGTTTAGTTGTTATCATAAGAAATGACCTGCATGTAACCCCCCTCATTAGTAATAAAAGAGTAAAAATTTAAAAATACCCAGGGAAGGTTGAATAATAATAATTTGTCATTAAAAATAACGAACAAACACCAGAATTAATCACTCATTGATTATGTGTTATACTCTACAGTTACACTTACAACACATATAGTAACACCCTTTTTCGCCTCTAAGATAAAATTTATGTATTGGCTTATGAAACTTTTTTTATTTTTTTTTTTTCAACAAAATCGTTTTTTTTTTTCAAATTACACTTATTATAAATATTCAACAAATTCTCTCAAAAGTTTTGAAATTTTTAAAAGTCCCTTTCCCTCTTTTCTTTTATTTCTTTGATATCAATTGTATCAATATAATTATATATACATAAATAATGTCTGCTCCAAAGTATGTACACACTTGAATCATTAGAATAACCCTAGAATTGACAACCTTCCTAAAATCAAGTCGTTTCGGAATCCCCTCCCGATGCCAATTGAAAATTCAGTCAATTGGTGAGATTTTCTACATAATTGTTCAATTGATATGAATCAGTTGATATATTCAATAATTGGAGTTTATCAGTCAGTTCTGTCTACTCGGAATACCACTGTTTCTTTCTAATTGACCTATTTCTTGATCAATTGAATCAATACTACTGAAATGAAGACAATTCAAAATTAAGTTTTTGTACCAAATGATATCCCAATTTTTCATTCCCTGTGAATTTTTTCTTTTTTTTCAGTAGCTCCTTTTTCAATTGTTCAAACGGATATAAGCATTGGAGGAAAAAATTACTCCCGTACCGCGGCACATGCTTCACGAGAAAATAATATAAATTGGGACTAAAAGTTGACCCCAATTTCAACTGGGTGGAAAATGTTTCAAGAAACTAATCATGTCAGCAATTTCTAGATTATCACTTTTAACTTCCCACATTTCAAATACTAACAAATTACCTAGGGGTGATTTAGGTTTAATCGGTTTGGCTGTTATGGGTCAAAATTTGATTCTTAATGCTGCTGATCATGGTTATACTGTTGTTGCTTACAACAGAACCACTTCTAAAGTTGATGCTTTCTTGGCCAATGAAGCCAAGGGTAAATCCATTATTGGTGCTCATTCCATTAAGGAATTGGTTGACAACTTAAAGAGACCAAGAAGAGTTATGCTTTTAGTCAAGGCTGGTAAACCAGTTGATGATTTTATTGATCAATTATTACCATACTTGGAAGAAGGTGATATTATTATTGATGGAGGTAACTCTCATTTCCCAGATTCAAACAGAAGATTTGCTGAATTGAAAACCAAAGGTATTAAATTCGTTGGTTCTGGTGTTTCTGGTGGGGAAGAAGGTGCTAGAACTGGTCCATCTTTAATGCCTGGTGGTCATCCAGATGCTTGGCCTCACATTAAGGATATTTTCCAAGACATTGCTGCCAAGTCTGATGGTGAACCATGTTGTGACTGGGTTGGTGACGCCGGTGCTGGTCATTACGTCAAAATGGTCCACAATGGTATTGAATATGGTGATATGCAATTGATTTGTGAAGCTTATGACCTTATGAAACGTGTTGGTAAATTCACTGATAAAGAAATTGCTGATGTTTTCACTCAATGGAATACTGGTGTTTTAGATTCTTTCTTGATTGAAATTACCAAAGATATTTTGTATTACAATGATCCAACTGATGGTAGACCAATGGTTGAAAAAATCTTGGATACTGCTGGTCAAAAGGGTACCGGTAAATGGACTGCAGTTAATGCCTTAGATTTAGGTATGCCAGTTACTTTAATTGGTGAGGCTGTTTTCTCCAGATGTCTTTCTGCTTTAAAGAATGAACGTGTTGCCGCTTCTAAAGTTTTGGTTGGTCCATCTGTTGAAGGTGAATCTCCAATCACTGACAGAAAGAAGTTTGTTGATGATTTAGAACAAGCTTTATATGCTTCCAAGATTATTTCTTATGCTCAAGGTTTCATGTTAATGAATGAAGCTGCTAAGGAATATGGTTGGAAATTAAACAATGCCGGTATTGCCTTGATGTGGAGAGGTGGTTGTATCATCAGATCTGTTTTCCTTGGGGAAATCACTGCTGCTTACAGAGAAAATCCAAATTTGGAAAACTTGTTATTCCATCCATTCTTTAACAAGGCCATCACCGAGGCTCAATCTGGTTGGAGAGCTTCTATTGCCAAGGCTGTTGAATATGGTGTTCCAGCTCCAGCTTTCTCTACTGCTTTAGCTTTCTATGATGGTTTAAGATCTGCCAGATTACCAGCTAACTTGTTACAAGCTCAAAGAGATTACTTTGGTGCTCATACTTTCCAAGTCTTACCCGGTGAAGAAAATGAATTATTAAAGAAGGGTGAATGGATTCATATTAACTGGACTGGTAGAGGTGGTAATGTTCACGCTACTACTTATGATGCTTAGGCTTATTTGTTTAAACTAAAACTAAAAAATAATAATACAATTTAACGTTACAGATTTTGCTTGTGTAGACTAATTCGTAGAGAAATATCTTGAATATTGGCTATAGTGGGGAATCTTGTAAATTGATATTCCAACAGAATATAATGAAGTAAATCATTTCGAAATTTATTATTAATTCTCCATGTCAAGGGGGAAGTAGCATCTCGTTGAGTTTCATAGAATGCCTTGTTTACATTGAGGGTATGTTCTATTGCTTTACGTAGTGTGGTTGTTGTTCGAGAATATTCAAAATATGGATATTGTCGTAGAATCCAGGAATAAATTTCTTCAACTAAAAGTTCATGTTCCGCTAGCAAAGCTTGAGTGATCATCGTGGTATAACTATATGGAGGAGCAGTATCATTTTCCAAATAAACCTTTTTATTGATTGTTTCAAGTAAGTTGGTAAATTTCGGCAGGATAGTTATATTTGAGTTTGCTTCAATAAACATCATTTCCGTACCCATAACATTGATAATACATCCTGATCGTAATGTTACCACATTAGTTACATTTCTATGGTCATCAATTTTAACTCCATTCTTACCCACAACTTTTAATTCCCAACATCGAACATGTAAGTTATAATTAATTACTGCATGTTGTCGAGATACTGCCAACACAGGGTACAAGTCAATATCTACATTCAAGTTTTCACTGTTTTCTTGTGACCTTCCAATATTTATACTTAATTTTTTAATATAATAAGTCCAATCACGTCCAACAATCTTAGCATATGCTTTAACTTGAGTTTGTGTATGGGAATTGGAATATGTTTCGGAAACAAGGGTCCGTTGGTCAGGTTCTTGAAGTATATCAATTATAGCATTGACTGATTGTGAATCTATTCTTGTGTTTGCCCGATTTATTTGTTGTGGTGTGGGCATGCTTGTATTTGTTTTTTTTAACCCCACTTGTCAAATGTTGATTCTTTTATGTGTAGCCCCAGACTGAAGTGTTTGTGAAGAAAAGTGCTCTACTAATATAGTGAAGTAGTAGATAGCTCTGTTTTGAAGTAGTTGGACTTGTACTTGCAATTCAAAATCTGGAGAAGCTCCGATAAGCCGCATTTCGTAAACCAGCATTGTCAACCTGCAAATATAAATTTCAACACACGCAAAAAAATAATACTAAACATTGTTTAATAAATTAATATATTCTAATAACTATGTCTCTATTAAACCTGAATATGAAACCAAGAAAGAAAAATAATAAAGAAATAAAGAAATAAATAAATAAGTAGTTATATAAACAATGCTATTTTCTACAAGGGCACATCATACCCAAGTATCATACTTGCAATTAAATATAAATTCAATACAGTAATGAATCCCCAAATTAATACAGCAAGGAATGCTGTCATTGGTCCATTACTGAAATCCTTATATCCTTGAACTCGATATACTTCATGCTCTTCATTTTCAAAGATTTCAATTGGAAGTGGGTTGTTATTACTAGTATTTAAAGAATTTGATTGTATCATTGAATGAGATTGGGAATATGCAAGTTCTGAAGCTGTAGTAGTTTCAATTAATCTTCGTTGTTCTTCATCATTTTGCTGCAGATGTTCATTATCTAATTCATCATCCTCCCATCCTGCACATGGATGGGAGTTTCTAATATCTTGAAGTAAAATTGCTGAGTCGGTACTTTTGAATCGTTTTTGAGGAATTGTCTTTACGGGCATATTGGAATTCTCTTCATCTATTGTGGTAGCATCAAGTATTACATCTTCATCCCCATCTTTAACATATACAGGTACTCTCATAATTTGTTTACTACATGTAAAATAAATTAATGGAGCAGTAACAACAGGTAATAAAAGTGACAAAACAACTTGACTAGCATTTAAGGTCTTGGAAAGTCCCTCACGTCCATCAACACTAACGACAAATAAACAAGGAGCAATAGCCAATGCTCGAGTAATTAATCTTCTAACCACAGGTGATATACTCCAATTTAAAAACCCTTCAGAAACCATTTGTCCTGCAAGTGTACAAACAACCCCAGCACTTTGGCCAGAACATAATAATGCCAATGCAAATACAAACCCGGCAGTTGGGGATAAATGACGTGAAAGTAAATTATAAATCGTAAACAAATCGGCATTTTGATAATCTCCAGATTCACCGTCAGAATCAGAATCAGAATCAGCATCAGTATCAGCATCGCCATCATCACGACGGGAGTTGTTATTTCCTGGGATATTATCACTACTAAGTGTTGCCCCTGCTACAATTAAAATAGCAGCATTGACAAAAAGGGCCACTGTAAATAATGATACAACCAATTCGATAATGGTATAACTCATAGTATGATCAATAGCATGTACTGAAGGACGATATCCATCGTCATCATCTTCTTCAACATTTAAAGTAAGTTCATCGTCCTTTTCATATTGATCTTGAATATAAGGCGTGGCCAATGGAGTTAAATCATATTCATCTTCAGGTTCTGGCTCTTCGTGACTAACATCGGTAGATGAGGATGTTGAACTACTTGATTGTGGTTGATTTTGATTTTCCATGCCTACTTTCAAAGGTCTAAATAATCCATGTTTTACATCAAAATCTTTTAATCTTGCTTGAACTAATCCTGAACCAAGATATAACGAATGAGGCATAACTGTAGCACCTAAAATTGCCAAACTTAAAAATAATCCATTTCCACCTTTCTTATCAGACATTTCAACTACATCGGGATTGGGTAAAAACCCCAAAAGTACTTCTGTTGCAGAAAAATGGATTGAAGAATCATGAGCAACTTGATATAATTCAATAGCAAAACAAACCACAGTTGCTGCCACTAAAAATGAAACAAATGATTCAAAAATTCGGATAAACAACAAGGGACCCTTGGGACGATAAGCCATTAATACAATCAATACATCAATAACAGTAATTAACACTCCCAAGAATAGTGGTACTTTAAAAAGAATATTCAAAGCAATTGCTGTTCCCACAACTTCAGCTAAATCAGTAGCAATAATGGCAATTTCTGTCAATATATAAAGGAATAAATTTGTTTTAAATGAAAAATTAGCTTTACAATTAGCAGCAAGATCTAATCCTGTAACTGCACCTAATTTAGCTGCTAATATTTGTAGGAAAATTGCTAAACAATTTGAAAGGAAAACCAGGAAAAGTAAATTATATTTATATGCTGACCCTGCAGCTACTGCTGTGGAATAATTACCAGGATCCATATAAGCAACAGAAACCATAAGTCCAGGACCAATAAATTTGGCGTATGTTTTTAGTATGCTTAGTATTTTCTTCATATGGAGTTTATTCGCTAGGCTTGATATAAATGATTGTGTTGTGAATGCAGACATATTAAAAAGGGTGACCGTTTAGTTGTGGTGGTTATGTGTGTTCTTTTTTTACCTTGCTAATTCAAAGTAGTCTATGTGTAGGTGTGTAGGTGTGTAGGTGTGTAGGTGTGTATGTTTTGGTGCAACAATATATATATGAAGTGTTTGGAGTATGCTGTAAAATCTATCAATACTTTTAATTAGTCTATCTATATCCAGGTGTTAAGTATTGTCAAAATTGGTTACTGTTCTTTTCTATTTCTTTTTCTTTTTCTTTCTCTTTCTTCTCTTTCTTTTTTTTCTTTTGTGGAAATTTGATGCTGGAGAATTTTTTTATGGTTTTCGTGTCTTTGGGTAAATAAAACCAAACAACCTGAAAAGTTGGGGAATGTTTATATGTGTTAAATGAATAGGAAGAGTTAGGATACTGGTTGGTTCGTATGTGAATGTATATACGTTCAGGGTATCTTTGCAAATTCTCTGAAACACTAAACGTAAGTTCCTAAAATAGAATTGAGCCTTGTACTGTTCCAGTTCTCACTAAATCTTAGTTTCAACTAAACACTTTGAAAGAATAGAGATGAGTGTGTATCAAGAAATAATATTTTATTTATTCGGTATCACAGCGTTGTTTCGCCCTCCCTAAAGTTCCCGTTTATTTGTTATGTTTAAAAGAGATTGCAAAAATCTCCTTTAACCCTTTTTGTCCTGAAATCTCCGGGTCGTCTCACATTCCGACAGCAATTGTGTGACCTTGCGAAAAAATAATAAAAATAAGCCAATCTTGAAAAAACAAAAATACGCGTATTAGACAAAGTCATGTGAAACCTATCACATGATTAGTGTCACGTGGGAGTTATTTTTCACGGAAATGTTGTGTCCGTAACAATTGATCGGTAGTATTGTTCCGAAGGAAGAGAAGTGGGTATTGAAAAAAAACCTAAAATTTGACAACCAAATATACATTTACAAACAGTTTCACCTTTAACACACATTCACTAAAATGCTTAGGGCGGTTACTTTGAAAAGGACAATAGTCACATTATCTAAAAGACAATTCAATTGTTCTTCAATTTTAAGAGATGCTTCAATTTTTAAAATGCCTGCAATGTCTCCTACCATGACTGAAGGTGGGATTGTATCTTGGAAATTTAAACCAGGTGATAGTTTTAATTCTGGTGATGTCTTGTTAGAAGTTGAAACTGATAAGGCTAATATAGATGTTGAAGCTGTTGATGATGGGAAATTATGGGAAATTTTAATACCTGAAGGAACCAAGGGGATTCCTGTAGGTAAAGCAATTGCATTTATTGCTGAACCAGAAGATGATTTGAGTAGTTTGACTAAACCTGAAGTTGAAGAAACTGAAGCTGCCGCGGCAGCCGCACCAGCAGCTGCTACTCATGCTCCTACTCCAGATACTATTGCTCAAGCTGAAGCTGCTCATTTAAGTTCTACACCAACAGTGCCAATCCCTGAAGTTACTGATTCTAACAATGTTCTTAAATCAGCTAATCCAAATCAAAAAATATCCCCAGCTGTAGAATTATTATTACATGAAAATGGTATTACTAATGAAGATGCTTTGAGTAAGATACCTGCCCTGGGGCCTAAAGGAAGATTATTAAAAGGTGATGTATTAGCATATGTTGGATCAATTGATATTAATTCAGTTGTTAAACTTACTGAGTTCTTGAATGGAAAGCAACATTTGGATTTATCTAATATTGTTCCTGCCCCACCAAAGGAAACAACTAAACCAGTTGAAGCTGAAGTAGTTCCAGTTGCTGCTCCACCAAAACCAAAGAATATTCTTACTATTGAATTCACTTCTGATTTAGGTGAAGATATATCACCAGCCAAATTCAGATTTGCCTTTGAAAAATCATTAACCAATGCAATTAAACACACTTATGCCACGAGGTTCCCGGAATATGCTGATTCTCCAATTGCATCTTCCTTATTTTCAACTTCAACTGATGATATATTTGATGATATTGTTAGTGCACCAGTCACAAAGAACAGATTTGAAGTTTATGATATTAAATATGATTTCTTTACCAAGACAACTACTCCATTCCCTTCTGTTCCTTCAGATGATTTTGATGATTTACTTGGTGTTACAACTAAACAAACTGGTTCTAGTGGTGATTCTTCCAAGGTTAATGTTGAATTCAAAGTTAAAGTTGATGAAAAAATAACTGATTCTAAACAATTTGTCGAATTTTTTAAAGATTCTTTACTTTCTCAAATACCTGCTAATCAATTAACAATTACCAATTAGAGAGTGGAGTGTTTGTATAGTTTTATAAATGTAGTATTTAATTCGTTTTGGAGAAAATATAAATAATTAGCATAAAGGTCTTGTAGAATGGAACTACTTTTGCCTATGTCAAAAGTGAGATCTAAAGAATATGCTACGTGAAACCACTTGTTACCCTCGTTCGAGAATCTTCCCCCAATTAAATAACACTTGAAGAATAACTATATACTACCAATTGCAAAAAAAACCCTCAGATATCAAAATCAAAAAAAAAAAAAAAAAAAGGTAGCAATTATGACGAATTAAAAAAAAAAAAAAAATAAATAAATAAATAAATAAATAAATAAATAAATAAATAAATAAATAAATAAATAAATATACAAATAAAAAAAAAAGAATCAAAATTTAAAAAAAAAAGCTTCAGTCAAGTACAACTAGAAAAGAATAAAATTAGAAAAGAACTGTAATTAAAATATTTGTAATTACGAAGAATGATAGAATTTAGTTTAATTTTCTCAAGATCAACTTAATCACCCGCCAAGAGGATTCATTGTTTATAAGTAGGTTAAGAAATGCAAGTTGATTAACTAAATTGAAAAAAAAACAATTCAATTGCAATTGAGTTCACAATTGATTAGTTTAAATACCTTACATGGTTTTTAAAAACTTTGTTTGTAATTTAACAATTTTGTAATTTTTTTGAACAATAATCACAACAAAAAGTAGAGTGAAAACCAATAAACATAAGTTAATGCAAATTTTAAATATTAAGTAAAAAGAATACAGCTCTTAGATTCCTCTGTAGATATACGACAAACTCCACTACCTTAAACTGCTTTATAGAATCTACATACTGTCACTGTCAACCAAGACTATGGCTAGATTCTGATTACCTTTTTTTTAATTCTAATTCTTTTTTTTTTCTTTCTTTTTTTTTTTTTTTTGATTCAGTATTTTTTTTTGTTCTCGGCATAAAAAATATCTTTTTTTTTATTATGTTATGAATAGAACAAATTCAAACTCCATGAAACATGAGGAACCCCGTCAACGCTTTTGCTCAAACCATACCCTTGAAATGGAATACTCAATAACGCCAAGGCTCATATCTGTCAATCTCAAAACTACTCCAATTAAGGTAACTTGCCATGTAAACAAAATAAACTCCTACCAAAAAAAGAGGAAAAAAAAATTAACCCAATGAAATTGTTCTCATTTTTTTTTTTTTTTTTTGGAGAGAGGGGGAGAAAACGGATGACCTGATTTAGCTTCTCCTCTAAGTAATTGTAACAACACCAACCGCAGATGTACAGTTAAATTATATCCTTTAGAATACACTTCTACAAATGAAGTAAAGAAATCCCCCATACAGAGCCAGACATTTTTTTTATTATTTTACGAAACTATATATTGTTGAGATTTGAGGAATAAAAATAAAATAAAAATAAAAAAAAAACTAAAAACAATTATTCCTTTTTTTTTTTGAACCACTAATATTTCTTGGGCTCATCAGAAAGAAAAAAAAAAAAATGATTATTTTAAGGTGCTGTTTTTATTCTGCTCTTTTTTTTTTTTTAATATTTTTTTTTCTGGACTTCTTTTTTTTTTTTTTAAATAAGATACTTTCAAAAAGGTTTTGCTTGTGATATACCTTGCTTTTGTTTAGATTCATCTTAAACCTGGTCTGTTAAAAGAAGAAAGCGTGTTCTTGAAAGAAGTTACTAGAGAAAAATGTTTAACTACAGTAGTGCGTATCAAGGTTATAATATAAACCAACCTACGTCGACCTCACCTGGCGCAGCAAACAATAATGGCAGCCTTCAAAACAACAACAATAATGGAAACAACAATAATTCCAACCTAACATCAAATTCTGGTAACAATCCTCAACAAGGTGTGGGTGTAGGCGTTATTCCTTCAGCTACCAATTCTATGTTGTCTGATAGAGGCAAGAATATTCGTCATAATATCTTGCACAATACTTCACCTTATTATTCTCGTACTTCACCAGTACCACCATTGAATCATCAAATTCACCACCTGACACATAATCATAGGTCAACTTTGGGTAGTGGTGTATCCAATATGGGATTACCTTCGGTTCAACAGATGCGTCATATTCAACCACAACAAACTCAACATTCCCAACAACAACAACCACAACAACAACAGGTTTCAAATCAACAATATGCCCAATACCAACAACAACAGCAACAACAACAACAACAACAAACTTCCCCACAACCAACAACACAACAAATTTTCGCGTCTCAATTATCCAATGACCACCCTCAACAATTGGATCCAAGTACACTTCTGAATTTTACCTCTCAACAACAACAGCAATTTCAGCAACAAATCCTTCAACAACAATTTTTACAACAACAACATCAACAACAGCCTCAAGTGGTTCAACCACAGCAAGTTCAACCTAACCAATATCTGACTGTGCAAATGCAACAAATCCATCAACAACAAGGTGCCCCATATCAACAACAACTGCTGCAACTGCAACAACTGCATGCCCAAGCTTCTCGTACTTTGTCACCTGAACAACAACCACAAAAGAAACCAAGAAAACAACGTGTTACTAAGAAACAACTTGAACAACAAAAGGAACTCGAGGAACAACAAAGAAGACAACAACAAGAACAACAGGAATTGTTGAAGGTTCAACAACAATATCAAATGTCTGCTGATGGTAAGAAGAAACGAGGACGTCCCAAGAAGTTTATCCATGATCCATCAACTAATAAATATATTGATTCTACTCATCCTCATTTCAAAGCGTTGAACAAGACATTGAAAGAAGCAGCTGCGGCAGCAGCTGCTACAAATACAAATGGGAACATGGTACAACCTCAAGAAGTACAACCTCAACCTGCACAACAACAACCTAAAAAGAAACAACGTCGTTCTAATGATGTTTCTAAACCAGCCAAGGATGAAAATCTAACTCCTTCATTATCAAGATTGTTTAACCAGCCTCCTTCCATGAGGACATTGGATGATGAAGCTGTACAACAATTACTTCAGAAGAAAGATAAACGAGGAAGACCTAGAAAATTCCCTGTAGAAGAAACTGGTATTACTATTAAGGGGATTAGAGTTAATGGTAACGTTAAACATAGGGTTCAAAAGAGTTGAACTTGACACTGTATTGGATTAGTTACACACACAAACACGCACACACCAAAAAATAGCTGTATTATTAACATATGTTATATGCCGTTTGTTCAAATGGTTTGCTTTTATTCTTCTTGTTTTGTTAATAATTTTTAACCTTTTTGATTTTTTTTTAAAAATATCTTTTCACACCTTCTTGTTATTATATCTTTTTGTTTGTTTCTTTTTGTGTATGTCTTTTGTTTATTTCTCTTCTTTGTAAAATATACATATAAATACTGTTTACATAATTTTATTCATAAATCTACCAATAGCAATCATAGGGGCGCAGAATGCCTTGATCATCATACATAAAGCATCAATTAAGCGACTTAATTCAAATAAAATCCACATGAATATTCCTAATTCAAGAAAAATCACCAAGGTTTGCGATTGAGGGAACCATTCTCCTATAGCGTCGATGGGAGAGAATATTCGTTTTAAAATATCGATTCTTTTGATTAACAAGACGAAATTGGAAACTACTTCAACAGGAGCACTGGGATCGAGAGTTAGGAATCGATTAGCAAATGTTCGTGCATGAGTTATAGTTTGGTTCAACATTGGAGATCTTGTTGGGGATATAGTGGAGGTGGAAGAAGCGATCGTAGCATCGTCAGATATTTCCATAGAAGACAGTGATGTAGGCGGACTTGGCTCGAGTTGTTTTGTTATTGGATTGTAGTATAATTCTTCAGCAATATCTTCATCATCCTCACTATCACATTCAATTACAAATTCTTTACTCTCACCATCTTCAGTATCATGAATACTAGAGTGAATACTTTTACTTTTAGTACTTGATTTTATACTTATTGATTTCAGACTGAAAGATGATTTCTTCTTTGGTAAATCTCCTGATAAGATATTGGCAACTGGTTGATTCCAATTTCCAAATATGGCTTTAGAATTCTTAGTGAATCCTTTAAGTTTTTTGTTGATTAATTTAGTATTTTTAGAATATGGAGATTCCACTTCTGGTTTAGGTTTGGGTTTAGATGGTTCCTTTTTGGTATTTGGTTCATACTTCACAAGTGATAAAAGGTAATTCCAACTAGGAGTACCCTTTTCTTCTTTCTTTTCCTCTTTTGCCTCTGTTACACTCTCACCATCCTTATTTTCCTCTTCAGGCTCCTCTTGCTTTTCCTTCTTAGCTGCCTTTTCCTTCTCCTTGGCTTCCTTTTTCGCAGCTTTTTCCTTTTCCTTCTTCTCTTTCAATTCATGTTCAATTTCATTCTGTTTAATAGCAAATTTATCAAAATCTCTTCCTAATTCCTTCTTGGCTTTGGCAATTTTCTTTTTCCAAACCTTTTTCAAATTAGAATTCTTTTTAATCAACTTGCGTTGTTCTTCATTTAAAAAGGTTTCTTGATCAATTGATTCAATATCACTATCATTATCACTTACAAACACTTCCTTTACAGGACTCTTTTTCTTTTGTTTGTGATCATAATAATTATAATCATTATAATCATCCTTCTTTAAAATAACTTGAACATTTTTTAAAAAGGTTTTCTTGGTATTGTCGTCTTTTCCTTCAAATACCAAATCCATAGGATTATATCGATCTAACTTCTCCTCCTTATTAACAAACACATCCTTGAATGTTTTATGGGAATATAATTTTGGTTTCAAATCTGAAGCTTTGTCATATCGTTTCTGTTGATTGATATAATAATCTCCATTTTTATTGGGTCTTGCTGCTCGACGTTGCTGTGGGTAATGTCGAGGTGATGGAGGTTGATATGGGTTACGTTGTCTTGGCCGAAATGGCACATATTGATTATTATTTAAATAATTGAGATGGGCAGGTGTAAGTTCTTCTTCTAATCTATCAGGATCTTCCTCCTCTTCAGAAACTTCTTCATCTGGGACAAACATTTGTGATGTTGTTAATGAAGAAGCTGAAGATTGACGAGATGGAGCTCTAGGAGATGAAACCATTGAAGAATCAGGTGTATGAACCATGGGTGATTTAGTATACAATCTTGGTATTTCTGAATCAGATACTGTTCGTTTAGTTCTTATTGAAGAAACATTACTGTGCATTTCCGGTTCAGTGTCTATGTAAGAATCTGTATCGTCGTAGTAATTTGAAGAATGTAAAGAATAATACTCGTTGTAAGGAACACGATTCCTTCGCTTATTCCGTTGCAGATTCAAATACAGGGAAGTATAATATCCGTTACTTGTGACATTCATTAGCGCAAAAAACCTTATATTATTCTTTGTTGTCTGTTTTTGTAAACAACTCCTCCCACAACTTTATTTATTAAAAAAAAAGCAACAATTGATCCCAGTCCGTCGTCAAAAAAAACATAAAAAAGCCTTCCTACTTTTCGGATCACAATCAACTAATATATCAGGGTTTTATTCATCTCTCATCTTCGCATGGCTGGCTGGTTTTATTATGGCAAACCCTGGAAGTCCTGCATGTAGCCTACATCGAATGAAAAAATAAACAAATCACCTTTCCTAAATAGGCATGCATATGCAGCCACCTTGCATGGTAGTTAACTTAAGTGAATTACAAAAATAAGGTTGAGCAAAACTTTAAAATGTAATTGGTTACCAAAAGTTTAAATAAATGTCGCAAATTAGCTCATTCATTAATCTTGGTGCTGGTGCATTACCTACTCAACCTCTAAACTTACCCTTGAATGTTCTCGATTTATTCTCACTCAAGGGTAAAGTAGCAACAGTCACTGGATCATGTTAAGGTATTGGTGCTGCAGTTGCTGAGGCATTTGTTCAAGCTGGGAGTTAATGTTACATTACGGCATAACACCCCAAGTGAAACAATTGTCAAAGCGGAAGAATTTGCCAAGAAATATAATGTGCGTGCCAAAGCATATAGATGTGATATTATTCGATGCTGAACAAGCGCACCAAGTAATTGACGAGACTGAACAAGATTTCGGTACTATTGATATATTTGTGAGCAATGCTGGTATTACTTGAATACAATGTCCTGTGCTTGGTGTTGAAAAGTTTGATACTTGGCAAAAAATAATTGATTTAAATTATAGCGGGGTGTATTATTGTGCTCTTGTGGTTGGGAAAATCTTTCGGAAAAATGGACAGGGTTCATTAATATTCACCAGTTCAATCTCGGCAAATATTGTAAATGTTCCTCAACTGCAAACTCTCTATAATGCGTCAAAGGTGGCGGTAAAACAATCGTCTAAATCACTTGCTGTAGAATGGGCTCCATTTGCTAGAGCCAATATTATTTCTCCTAGTTATGTTGTCACAGCAGTTACTGATTTTGTTGATTCTGAAATAAGACAAAAATGGTGGCAATTTACTTCCATGGCAAGAGAAGGAATCATTCAGGAATTCGTAGGTGCTTATTAATACTAGGCTTCAAATGCTTCTGCTTATACTACCGGTAGTGAAATTATTATTGATGGTGGTTATACTTGTCCATAGTTATATATTTCCTGCATATAAGAAAATATCATAATTCCGGTTGACCGTAGATGAGATTTGTATGATAACCAGATGATTCTTTTTTGCGGAGTCTCTAAACTTAAATCATTCAACCAAGCAAAGTGACAATGTTAACAACTAAAGCTAGTTCATATCAAACATCATGTATACTAGCCAGTCGATTTATTTCCAACAATTATTCTCCCATTACTCCTCATTCATATATTCATGGAGACTTTATGTCTTCATATAGTAAAGAAGAAATTGCTAAACATTTAAAGAATTTAGGCCCATTTCCTACATATTCCAATATTTTAAATCCTCAACATTTTTATCAAAATGAAGTATTATTAGAATATCTGAAGAAACGACCCCATCCAGTTTCTCTTCGACAATTGGCAGGGTATGGAAATACATTAACTAGACAGAAAATTATCAACAGTGCTAATTTTGTCAGAATTGAATTACCAATTAGATTAGCTATGAGAATTAGAGATTTACAAACATTACCCTTTGGAGTAGTGAATAATTTCCACTTGGCACAAATTTATGAAAGTTATTATCATTCATTTAATGCCTTTAGAAAAATTCCGAAAATTGAAACCATGGCTCAAAATAATCAATTTTGCAGTACCCTTTCTAAATTATTAGATGATCATGTATTTAATTTGTCACATTTAATGATGGGGGCTTTAGAAGTTTCTATTGCTCAAAGTTTACCTCAAGAAGAATTAGATAAATTTATGAGTGTTATGTTAAGGTCAAGAGTTAGTAGAAGAGTTATTGTTGAAGAACATTTATCTTTAAGTCAAAACTATAATAATAATCCTTATGATAAGAAACCGCCTCATTATCTTGGAGAAATTTTTAATTGGTGTAACGCAGTTGAACATTTCCATATTGTTGCCAATATGGTTAAATCTTCGATGGCGCCAAGTTTCCCTGAAATTACAAGAATGCCAGATTTAGAAATTGATGGAGACTTAAATACTACTTTCCAATTTATGGTACCACATTTACATTATATGTTACATGAAATACTTCGAAATTCATTTGAAGCAACAATTAAAGAACATTCAAAAATGACATCAAAGGTTTTACCTCCAGTTAAAATTACTATAGTTGATCTGGATAAACATATATTGTTTAGGATATCTGATCAAGGAGGTGGGATTCCTCATGATAAGCTCAAACGAATTTGGTCATTTGGGAAAAGTCCTGATCTGGCAAGAAAGAGTTTAGCTAATTTCCATACTATACCTGGATTACAACTTTATTCTAATTTAAAAGTCACTCCTGCTGGGTCATCTATCGTGACTACAGAAGCTAGAGATGTATTACAAATGTCTTCACTTAGTGAACAAACAGGAAGAAAGAAATCAACTTTAGAACATTTTATGGCAAGACCATATGAATTGTTTTTAGGTATGGGATTACCTATGTGTCATGTATATGTAGATTATTGGAATGGAGAGTTGCTGATGAATTCATTAGAAGGATATGGATGTGATACTTCGTTGATGTTGAGTAAATTAGGATACCATAGTACTCAAACTCAATTGGATAGAGCGTAGAAATTTTGTGTGTTTGCGTTTGTGTTTTGTGCGAATGCGCGCACACACATTTTTTTCTTTTTTTATTGTGACAACTATTAAACTTTCTTACATAGAAATTGTAAATAAATTTCAACTTTGCGAATTTGTTACTAGGGAAATATAGTGTGATTTTACTGTGACCAGGTAGGAACCAAAAGAAAAAAAACATGGGCAACTAAAAAAAAAACAACATTCAAAACAAATTGACAGTTGCCCTCTAACTTTACTACATTCCATATTCAACAATATGACGCAGAATGGGAATGTTCCTATATCTTCATTATTAGATTCAAATCAAGAAAATAACAATAATAATAATAACAACTCGGATAGTATACCATTACTGCAACTTAACGTCAAAGCAACTAAACCCAACACTTCCTTACTGAGTCTTGTATCTCGTTATCAAACTACATTCAACTTTTCTAGTACCCCTACACCTGAACCCGAGGATGATGATGTTATAATACTTGATAAAGATCCAACATTATCAAAAAAATCAAACAAATTGAAACCAAGTAAATCATCCACAAGTATGACACCACTGTCGACAACGTCCAACAAATCAAGTCCAAAACCTCAAACAACAACCAGTTCACGACAGTCATCCACATTACCTGTGATAATGCCTAAACCCGATCAACAACAACATCCCCAACAACAACAACCCAAGAACTTCAATTATAGTGATCAAATCAAGAAATTCCAAACTAATATTCAATTTGGTCCAAGTTCCGGTCCATTTCACAGCAAAACGTCAATCAATTCAATAATCAACTTGGATGATGATTCTGATTCCGTAAAAACTCCCACACCAATATCTTCAACTTCACAACCACCACCACCAAAGAAAAGACGTACCGCACCAGTCAAGAAAGGGGTATCTCCCAAAAGTGAACCTGGTGTCAATTCACGAACCAAGAAAAAGACCCCCGAGTCAAGTCTGGCGCTTGCCAATGTTACTTCTGCTGCTGCTGTTGAACCAGTTAAGAAACCTTTGCATGCTGGTATGATAACTGAACGATCTGCGGTTATCACAACTCCCATAAAAGTAGGTCCTCCTTCCTTTGTTGATTTGTTGAATTCCGATCATGAATCAGATAAAGAAAAACAAGTAAATGGCAAGACTGAAGAAGGTAAGACAACCAAACAGGAAGACAAACCTAAGGAAAAGGAAAAAGAAAAGGAAAAGGAAAAGGAAAAACCAGAACCTCCTATAATCGCATTAAATATTCCCTTGCTTGATCCGAAAGATCCCAAACCAGGTAAAGCTGAAGTTGTAATTAATGTTCTTCGTTTAGCTGAAGAGAAATATGGATGGTCAGTAGTACACCCAAATGCTAAATCTGCTATTGATATTATGGATGATATGATGGATGAAGATGATGATGCTATGGATGACGACGAAGAAGATGATGTTATTGTCGATGAAGAGAAATCTACTAATGTAGTTAATTCCCAAGCTACACCAGTTTCAACTAAAGACAAGGAGTTAACTGAACAACAATTGGTGAGACAACATGAAATCAGAATGATTCGTAAAGTGGGGAAATATGATTATGAAGATCCCTTTATAGATGATGAAGAATTACAAATGGAAGAAGAAATTACAACTACTAAAGAAGGGTTCTTTGTATACTGGGGACCATTAGTTGATGATAGAAACATTTCCAAGAAAGGCGCCTCTAAAAAGAGATAAGAAATAGTAGTTTATATTTATATATACAAAGACAATATTAATCTTTAAATCTTTCAATTGTAAGTTCAAGCATTCCAGCAGCATTAAATTCGAATTGATTTAGTTCAGAATTACCCTTTGATTTAACTGCAGCAATATTAGTTTCAATTACTTTAAGAACTTTATCTAATTTATCTTTATTTTCGAGAAGCACACTATCTCTTTTTAATACAACAAGTAAATTCAAATAAGCCGCTAAAGTAGATAATTTGCTGGGATCAATAGACACAATTTTGTCTCGCACAATAAATGTATTTGATTGAGAAAATAAAATCAAGGTTAATAAATCATCAAGTCTTTCTTCAGTAAAAGTGTAACATTTACTTGACTTGCTGGTAGTTCTACTAGGTAATGGAGGAGGAACTGCCTGTCCATTGATTGACGTATTCTTTAATTCCTCTTCAAGATTTTCAAAAGGTTCAACCTTATCCTTGAGAAGAAGTTCTTTGTATACTCCAATAACTGGAGCTCTAGTTGCTTCATAAGGACAATTTTCCAACGTATCTTTAATAAATTCATACCCTGTGTTTTCAGGAGCAAGACATAATATTTTCAGTAACAAAGTAAACAACATAAATCTATGATTTGGTTGTTCCTTACAAAGGATTACTATATACAAAAGACATTGCATATATATCCTTAATAATAACTTGGGGACTGCGGCAAATTCCACTTCTGGCTTTTTCCCGTGTAATCCCGTTTGATATATGGCATACCATGCCCAAAATACAGCAACATCTTGAGCTCCACGATCAAGGAAACTTGATTGAACCATTTGAGGAACAAGTAATCTTAACCCGAGAATTACTGCATCATTAATGGAAACATTAACACTGTCAAAGGTTTTCTTGGTGGATATAGTATGAGTGTACAAAGTTAATTCTCCAATAATTGAATCATTTATACTTTGAGAATCACTATTGATAATACTAGTAAAGAGATTTTTCTGATAATCAATAATTAATTTTTCAAATAATTCTCCACTTACTTCATCTTCATCAATATCATCATTAATATCAAACTGTTGAAAGATTTTGTTTGATTCTTCAATAAAATTCTGGAAATTGTCTCGCAATGGAATATCATAAGAATATGCCAAATCAACAAGTCGATCATATAAAACGGGATCAATATGAAAATCAAATGTATGTTTCGATTTTTTGTTTAAATTCTGTAACCAACTAAAAATATCAATGGAATATCCTTCTGCACCCCCTCGATTAGTATATGATACTAATTGCGTTAAAAATCCTGTTAATAATTTCCGTTGTAAATATTCTTCATCTTCAATAATTTTAGTTATTTCTGCTTTACTCAATTCAGGATCGATTGTTTCCGGCAAGGGAGGATTTATATAATTTCTGGCAAAGCTATAAGCTCGTTTTAAAATAAAATGAGCATTTGTTGCTGTCCGAAGATGTTTAACTAAATTAATATATGCCAAATTAATATAAGCAGTTACAGTCATTGACAAGAATCTTGAAGGATACAATGTTTGAATTCGTTTAAGACATGAATCAATCAATTCAAAAATACAATATAATTTAATATCAAAAAAGTTTTCTTGAAATTTTAATTCAATAGTTGCGGGACTATCACTAACTTTAATAGTCGATAATAATTCACAACATTTTAAAAACAATTCTTTGGGATTCCCATGACGAGCCAAACATTCAAATACTTTCAAGATTTTGTAAACACAGGGAGAATTTCTAATACCTCTATCAAATTCATAATCAGAATCAACATACAAGATTAACAAACTTGGCAAATCCCACCCAATCATATATGTCAAGTCAGGATGGTCATTCAAAATGTTTAAAATTGTTTCCAATAACTTTTCCTTTTCATCAGTGGTGTATTTACCAGGTTCACTCAAATATATGTCCAAAAGGGTACTATATGACAAGTAATCCTTAGTGGCAATGGCATCGCGACAACCAGTTTCCAAGTTTTCCAATACCTTTTCAAATACAAATGGTTCAATTGTA
The DNA here is from genome assembly GCA_002911495.2 of Spathaspora sp. UFMG-CM-Y285. NCBI lineage: Eukaryota > Fungi > Ascomycota > Pichiomycetes > Serinales > Debaryomycetaceae > Spathaspora > Spathaspora sp. UFMG-CM-Y285. Next base: position 227,401 of record PPUV02000013.1, read on the forward strand.
GTTTCACTAGACGCATCAGTTTCAGACATTGTAGATCTCGATATATTATTAGAATTGTTTAGTCTTGTTGAAAGTGTTAAGGAAGAATGAAACTTGAAAAATTGATGTTTAGTCTGGAACTTTTTTTCTCTTTGCTTTGGTGGGGGGGTGGGGCTCTAAAGTGAGTCAATAACTTTAATAGACGAAGTAAAGGGATGCTACACAAACAGTAGAAGTATAAAACTGAATCATGTCCTCTGCATTACACTCGGAGTCGGATTCTTCTGATGATTCTTCCGATTATGAAGAACAAATAGATGATGAAGAAAAACTACAACCAAAGATTCCTTTATCTACATCTATATTCTTAGAAAAGTTACCCAAGAAGCAATATGAACAATTAAACAAGACTATACAAGACCATGAGAATCAAAAGTTGACAATAGTGCCTCAGAAAACTGACACACCAACTAGTACTCCTCCTGTCCAAACTTCCCTACAAAAAATCACAATTCGTTTCCAATCAATTGGTTCAACACCTTCAATTAATCCTCAAGTATTCAAGATATCCTCAACTCAAACAATATCTACATTAGTGAAATTCCTTTGTCAAAGACTAAAGTATAAAGGATTGCTCTACTTATACATTCAGAATTCATTTCTGCCAAACCCCGATGAAACAATTGGTGATTTATTCAATCTGTTTAAAACAAACAATGAACTAATAATTAGTTATTGTAATTCAATTGCATTTGGTTAAAATAATTATATGTATGTATATATATATATAAAAGTACAAATACAAAATCTATCTAATTGGTATCAAAGAAAAAACCCTTAATTGGGTCAAGAAAAATGAACTGTAAAAAAATTATTCAACTGATTCTTTACTCCTTGTAGTTATAAATTCACATTGTGTGTGTATAATATATGTAACAAATTCTAGTAAAAAAGCCATTCAAAAACTAAACCCAGCGAAATCGCAAAAAAACAAATATATAGAAAAGAATAAAAAAAACCCAAACCATTTTTAATAAAGCAAAATTGTTTAATATGTTGACTTAGTAGAAAACAAACTTGGCAGAACCGGAGTTGACAGTAACAGTACATCCATCAGAACCAGCACCATTATATTGACCATTTTCGTACTTACAGTTACCATTAATGTCGTCACCGACAATCTTGATATTATAGTTTGGTTGTTGTTTGTTATTTGGGTTTGGAATCAAAGATAAGTAAGTCTTACCATTAGTGGTACCAGCTCCAAGAACAACTGGGGCCCAGTTACCAACACCAGAACCATCAGTACCCCAGATACATCCATCTTCAACAGAAACACCAGCATCGTTAACATAATATTGTGTAGAAGTCTTACCACCGTTCCAAGTGAAATAAGAATCAGAATCAACAACAGAAACAGGAGCATTACCACCGGCAGATAATAAAGTTGGAATGTTCATATTTTCAGAACCAGGATAATCAGTTCTACAAATAGCAACATCTTTGGAAATTTCAGAAACAAAGTTAACATTGTTAGTACCCCATTCACATAAATAATCGGAATTTGGATTAGATCTGTATAATTTACCATTTTTACATAATAATCCACCAACAGAAATACCGGAAGCTGGTTGAGAAGATGGCCATTGGGTCTTGGACATACCGGCTTGACAACCATAAGAACAGTAGAATCCGTCAGAACAAGTTGAAGAAGTGTCACCATTTTCATTCATAATAGTAGACCAACCACCAGTTAAACCGGAAATCCAGTCAATGGCAATAACACCTTGACCAGTTGGAACAGAAGAACAATCATAAACACCATCTTCGAATTTTTGGTTTGGACCAGAAAAGGCACTTAAGTCACCTTCAATACTACCATCACCATTGGAAGATGGAGCACTAGAAGGAGCACTAGAAGGAGCAGCAGCAGCAGCTGAAGATTCAGTTGGTTCATCACTGGAAGTAACAGCTGGAGTGGCGACAGCAGTAGAAGTGGCAACAGATTGTCCTTCACTGGTGGATGGGGCATTTGGTGCAGCAATAGTGTTACCATTAGAGTCAACATAAACAATCTTGGTAACAATGGCTCTCTTGTCCAAGTGCTCATGATGTTGGTGGTGTTGATGTTGCATTGGAGCAGCTAAGGCAGTAGCTGCAACTGTTAATAAAACACAGATTGAAGATTTCATTGTAGCTATTTTTAGGTTAAAATTTTTCGTGAAAAGTGAAACGAGTAGTGGTTGTAAATAGTAGTAAAGGAAAGACTATAGTTGGTGAAAACTAAACACACGAAAATAAAGAAGGAATGTAAATGTGTGTGGTAAAAAAATTCAAATCACTTAAGTAACTTCAAACAATAAACATTTGGTTAAAATTGGAATTGGCTATGTTTATATATCAGATCAAAAATAATATGTGGGTTTGTTGTTGACCTTTGTCACAAAAAAAAATTGCAGAATGTGTAAAATGGTAAATAATAAACTCAAAGTGTAAACAACAGAAAGAAGAAAAAAAAATGCTGCTTATTTTTTTTAATTTATTAGTCAATTATTTTCTAAATAATACTTCAATGCAGGAATGAATTTCTTTTTTCAGGCTTGAAATCGTTCAATCAGTAACAAAAAAGGCATTTTGTGAAACTAATTTTGCAAAATTGCGTCCCGATTAGGATACCTGCATAAACTTAATTAAACTCAATTTGGTGAGACTCATTGTTTCTGGCTCACATCAACTGAAATAGTCCCACATGAAAAAAAAATAAAAATATATTCCCTAGGTAACCAAAAATCTCATTGTTTTAAGGGTATTTCAGATGCAACTGGCAACGAGAGGAGATGGTCAGGTTTGACTAATCTAGACTAATGTGAAACATGTGAACATTGGTTTATCCTGAAAGAGGGTTTTGTTTCTTTTCTAATCAAATTATGACCAGATGCAGTAATTTACATAATAATTTACTATCATAACCCAAAGGCGTTGGATCAAATTTTCCAAGGCTCATAATGGATATGGTCAGTGTGTCGCACTGAGCCTAGATCTGTTTTTTTTTTGTGTCGCCATTACTTTTTGGACAGCATTTTTTTGTTTCTGTTGCTGTGTAATTAGACAGCAATTAAAATGGCATTTCGTTTTGAAACAAAGTGAGAGAGCAAGCTTTGTCTATAATATTTCGCGTTTCCTGTTGTATAGTAAGGCATCGCCTCCTTTCATCACAAGTCTGAAGATCTAGAGATATGAACAGTTTTTTACTTTTTTCTTAGTTTGTAGTTTGGATCCATTTCTTTTTTTTTGGTTTTTTCTTGTTACAGTTTAGTTTTTTTTAGTTGACTGCATATGACAGGGGGAATTGATTCTAGACCCTGAGAAAAAAAGTGGTCCGTCTAAAAGCTTGGTTGTCAACCAGTATTTACATCCTGTTGACGTGGTCTCTTGGCGAGGAAATTCGTTTACTTCGCCAGGGATGTATGTCCTTTAGTCGTAGAGAGTGTGCTAGACGGTTGTTGATATAGGTCTAACCATGTGAAAAGGGTGAAGCTATCTTTCCTTTTTTTGTTCCGAGTATCCCCATACATATTTTTTCTCATTAATGTTCACATCCCCCCCCACTGTGAACGGCATCATTTATCACCTTATTTAATTAGCGTACGACTTTTATTAATAAAAATAATCCTTTATCAATTCACATACGAGGTTAATATCATTATTCCCACATGTTCTTCGTAACGATAATAAACTGTAGCGCAATCAATAGAAAAAAAAGAAATATTGCATAAAAGAAATGACAAGCGATCTAGACTCGAGGGGCTCTTGCATGTCCTAGAAAAATAAAAATAATATACTCTTCAGTTCTTCCTAATTAGCTGGTCATTCAATTTAGATGATGTTTTTTAAAAAAATAGGGGCATCATCGCATAGTTGAAATTTGTGAAAATACTATGGCCCATGAATCTAGAACCCAAAAGAAATTAAAATTATTAATCACAAGCGAGAGATCCGTTGCATTAGTGTTCGGAAATTTCAAAAGGCGATATTTATTCATAATAGTTTTTTTTTGTTTATTGATGAGACAAAAGAAAAAATATAACAAACGGGGGTTACATTTCTATATTAGTTTAATAACACTTCCTATTTGGGAAGTAACTCTTTAAATAAATTAATTAATCATTGTTCTTTTCCTAACCAATCAACAAAAGTCTTGTCCTCTTTTTTTTAATTAGGTAAAGATCTTATTGTTGGTTTTGTGAATTGGACTGAAAAAAAGTTTTCTTACCGGGAGGATATTTCCATAGTTTTGGAAAAAAACTGCCAAAAGCATGCTGGATGGAGCTTATATTGTCGGTGAATGACTTTGTTTGCTTCGCAACACAAAATCACAAATAAACTACTTACTAAACCATTTAATCATAACCTCACCCCACTCGAGAAACTTCAAATTAATCCAACTTCTGTTGTGTTGTATGGTTGGGTTCTAGAACCATTCATTCGCAAAAACTTTACTACGAAAAAATTTTCGTGGGCCGCACATAACAAACGGTTGCATATGGGAGATATAAGCGGTTGTACATGTAATAGTCTAGTCCAAGTTCAAGTTACATTCGAGTTTAACAAATATTGTGTCATATCATTGTTGAGCAATTATCATGTATGAGCTAACATTTTAGTAATAATCACTGGCAATTTTATATGATTACAAATAATCACTGGCAATTTTGCATAATTGCAAATAATCACCTGAAACAATTCTTTTTTAAACCGTACATGACATAAACCAACGTTTTCCTTCATATTGCGGGGGTTTATGCATCAGCTTAGAATGACATTTACCATATGATAGAATAATGTCTGATTGCCGAACATTCTTTAAAAAGTTTAAGGCGATCCATGCACAATGAGGGGAAAACAAACTAGTTGTATTGTGATATTTTGCAACAATAGAGCTGTGTTGTACATTTAGCAATTGTTGCTTTCCTAAAACTTTGTATTATTGAACAAGAGTACACCTTTATTTCTCATACTAACCAGTAGTATACACCCAACCTCTTTTCCAATGCCTCTCTTACAACGATTATAAACAAAATATTTAACCAAATTAAAACGTAAAAAAAAAGGAAAGGAAAATTTATAAACATAACGAAAAAGAAACAAATATTAAAACGAAAAAGAATTGAAAAAGTAAAAACATAAACGTAGTCAAATAAAACAAGAACTAAATTAAATCCCCCAAATTAATCCCCAAATTACCCTTGAAACATCTGTGAAACATTGTGTCTATATTAAAAGTGTGCGTGTGCTTGTGCGCGCGTGTGTATAAGCTGCAAGGAAATCTCTCTATAATGTACCTTCATCTTCAATTCCCAAATTAAACCAAGGATGATTTAAAGCTTCAATAGCTTCAATTCTTTCTTCAGGATTGATAATAAACAATTTCCTCAACAAATCAATAAAGAACCACCAAAATGTGAAATTTCCAAAATTAATAACATCTTTATTCTTTTCATAATTTACCGATAATGAATAATCAAAATTTATAGCTAATCCAATTCTGGTACTAATAAATAAATCTATTCTCGACAATTCTTCCACACTATTTATAAACTTTTGTGGTGTTGAACTAGTAGGAAATTTCAAAACCAACGAATTTTGATACGTAGATTCATGATCAAGAATCAAATCATCATCTTCTACATCTTCATCTTCACTACTATTGTCACTATCATCTGACAGATTCTCACCATGATCGTCATCGTCAATAAATTCATTGGTAAAATATTCCATGCCACATTCATTTTCCTTTTGTTTGGAAAGTTTCACCATACTCTTGTCTATTCTATAACCACACACCTTTTCAATCATGGCTAAATGTTCCAAATTATCATGAGTTTTAAATAATGGTTCTCCAATAATTAATTCCACCAAAATACACCCAATCGACCACATATCACAGGGGAATGACCAACCGGTCCCCAAAACAATTTCAGGAGCACGGTAATGTCTTGTAGATACAATCAGAGAATGATATTCATCATTAAATATCGCACTACCAAAATCAATCACTTGAATTAAGGGATCTTTTAGTATCTTCAGATATTTTGGGCTTTTCTTGGTAGGCGAATTACCTAACTTCATATAAGCTGATATTATTGTCGATGTTAATAAATTCTTTTTCGAATAATTATCATCATGTAACAAAATATTCTCGGGTTTTAAATCAGTATGGATTAAATTTAAATCATGTAAAAACGTAACTGAACGTATCAATTGTTTAGAAATTGCTTGAATGTGACTACCTGGAAAGGGTATAAATTTGTTATTTTCCAAGAAATCATACAAGGAAATCTTTAATAAATCAGTGACAATACATATATGACCTCTATAGTCAAAGCATTCTCGTAAATGAATACAATGATTGGCATTTTTATTATCAAATTTCTTTAATGTTGACAAAATTCGTAATTCAATTTTAGCAGCATCACGATATTTTTGAATATTACGAATAATCTTGATCGCAACATGTTCACGATTAACCTTGTCAAAACATTGTACAACTTTACCAAAAGTTCCTTGTCCTAATAATTTTATAATTATAAACCTATTGGCAAAGGGTTCATTGATTTTTATTATATAATGTCCATTTTCATCGTCACAGGGTGGGAGATTCAGTTGATGAGGTATTACATTTGTCTTTATATTACCTAATTTTGGTGTTTGTAAAATATAATTGTTGGGTAATTTGTTATAAAAACATTTAGCTTGAGGTAATTGTGGTAACGAACTTGTTCTTTGTTTCTTCATTGGATTGTTATTATTCTTGCCAATTTCAAAAGTTTGTGATGTATTGTTTACATTGAACATGTTATAAGCAACAAGAGCATCTTGATCATACATCAACACTGAATCACTGTTGTTCCGTTTAGCTTTGGGTATTAAATCTCGTTCTTCCAAAATTATCAAATCATCATCATCATCGTCAACTTCTTGTTCATCCATATCCAACTCATCTTCATCTTCTTCTGCAATAAACACTTCATCTGCAATAGTAGTATTAGCAGCAGCAGCGGCAATTTCTTCTGCCAGTAAAAACGGATTATTAAAAGCTTGATGTTTTGACTTTATTAGTCCACCACTACTATACCTCCTAGTTAAAGGTGAGATTCTATACGAGTTACCAAAAAGCAAGTTGGTATTTAACCCAGTATCCCCTTCACTATTTAAAAACGACCTGTGTTGTTGTTGTTGTTGGTGGTGTTGTTGTTGTTGTTGCACGTGGGAACTGTGATACAATGGAGGCGATGAATTCATTGAATTTGCAGACAAACTAGATTCAGATATAGTTGGATCAAAATTCAAATGAATCGTCTTGGCTTGTTGAGCAGCTGCTTCTATATCTGCAGCATTGGATATGACTACACCCCCAGCAGATTTTGGTTTTGTACTTGTTGAATCAAAGGCCTCACTGAATCCCCTGGGTCTCTTTCGATTGGTTATTAATGACATTGTTTGCATTGGAAAACACTAGAAGGTATCCTTCTTCCCTGATAACTCTTTAATGTTTTAGCTTGATGTGTAAGATTAACTTAAAAAAAAGAAGTCTCCTCTTTTCCCTTTGTTTAGTTTTAAAAAAAAAAGCAAGAATTGTCACTATATTTACGGTGGCACAATCCTTTACAAAAGTGTAGATGTAACACACTAAGGGGGACCACAGGAATACTAACAAGTTTGGAATTCGGTAATAAAATCTAAAACAAAAAAATACAGTGTACTAGAAAATTATAAATTTCACTGGCTTTGGATATTTAATGGTTGATATATTTCTGTATGTGGGATGTAGGGAATTTTTGATGATTGGAGCACAAAAGGGAAAAACAATGACGGGCAAAAGAATCGATAAGGGGGGAGTGAGTGTGGGTGGGTGAGAAAAAAATATGAGACAGAACAGACAGACAGACAAAAAAAACTACTAAAGGAGACATTCATAGTTAAAACAATCTGGAGTCCTCGTTTTTTTTGTTGGAATATTTTAATAATTTTTTTTCTTTTACATTTCTTTTGAAAAACTTCAGACACAAGTAAAATCAGACAAAAAAAATTCCCAAGGGGATAACGTGGGGGCTGGTTCGACAAATTGCTCGAATAGTTAAACAAGAGAGTTTATCGTTGTTGAGATGTGCGTGTGTTATGTTTCTTTAAAGAATTAAGAAAGTAAAAATAAGGTACAAGAGAATTAACGTACTCTACATATAAGGTACAAAGTTGGGGGTTTTCGTAGTGATGGTTTTATTGGATTTGAATGACGCACAACGTTAGACATTCCTTTAATTTTTTTATTTGTTTTATTTTATTTTATTTTTCTCTGTTTCAATTGCTGACGAAATTACTAAAGGGAGGGGTGAGAATCCTAGCAAAACAAAGCAGAGGGGATGGCCAGTGTACACACAAGAAAATCACGTAAAAAAACTATCACACGCAGAATGTTATCTTTGTTGACATCGGTATAAATGTCTTATATTAAGCTAATATAATAAGTAAGAACTTGAAACTGGTTATTCCTATATTTAACTACCTTTCTTCTAAATGGCGCCATCAACCTGCATCCAGTGCCCCGACAAAAATATTGAGATGAACAAAAGGTCCAAAAAAAATATTTAAAAATGCTCAAATTCATGACCTCTAACCAAGAGGCGAAGTCTACACCCAGTTGGTATGAGGAAGTCTCTCTAATAGACCCTGTAGGTTAAATTTTTGGGGTTGCAATTAACCTCTATTTCACTATTTCAAACGTTTGCACAAAACTATTATTATTTGCAGGGAAAAATTACACAATTTCCACATTAGTGTCTGGACCTTTTATCTCTACAGTTTAACAATATAATATTTACAGGTACTCTGTATAATTAGCAAATAGGTGCCATGGCATCAAACCTAACCTCACTAGTGTGTGTCGGTGGTGTGATATACTGGCAAAACATGAACAGACATATTTTTTTAGAAACTACACAATAGAAATTCTTGTGTGTCTGGCCCCACGCAGGATGGTTCACGTGGTTCCCTAAAAAAATGTCGTCAATGAATTAGAATGAGTAAATAGAGTTGCAAAATTCCACATTGTTTTGTTAGTAAGTCGTCACAGTAACTACTATTTGATTTATAACCAGAAATACTAATTTTGTTTATATATACATAAAAACAGTTGTATATGAATTCTGTCTTGTAAGATATGACTCAAATGTACGGTGACACAAAGTAGCACGTCGTACATTTAAGAAAACCTGCCTAGACATATTTGTGGTTTCTGCAAGAGAATAAATATATATCTTCCTTACATGTTTATGTTTGCTTACCAACCTCAAATATGTTATTGGCCACCTTTAGAGTCTAAACTTTATAGGTAGACCTAAATTTTATTGTTGCGAAATTGATCAAAAATGAATTAAAAAAAAACACTGGTAACATGATTGTTTATGTTCCTACCGTAGGGTTTATGCTGCCTTGGAAATATAACACGAAGGTGGCATCTGTGAAACAATTCATCTATGGGAATCTCATGCTTCATTGGTATGTGGAATTACATTTAAATGAACCTTCTTTTATGTCCAAAATCACCCACTGGTTTTAGAACTGTGATTGAATTTGTTACTAACTACGAATCTAGCATTTGTTTCCCAATGAACAACACACTCTCTCACGCCACAATGTAAACTGTGGCCACCCCCAGAAAGATCAAACCTCAATGATGATAACCCAAGGTACAACTGTATAGAAACTCTCTATTTTTGCCGTTGATTTAGCCCATTATCCGATACCTGATTTAAACTACCAAGGAATTCTAAACTCGTTCAAGATATTTTTTTATGAAATCATCCGATTGAAACTTTCTATTTTCAAGGTGTTTTCGTGACTCCTGGCTATCCAAGCTTTTTTTCAATGCTTTCACCATGGATATTAACACCCGGTGTAGTAATTGTTAATTTCTACATCTGATTCAAGAATTTAAACTAGTTTTTTTAAAAAAATCAAATAAAAAATAGCCTTTGCTTGTTTTAAATTTGGCTGTGCACAATATCTCTTTTAGGAATTAAGCGAACGGTTATTCAATTAAATTCAACCTATTTCTTGAATTTATTATACTATATTTTTTTTTTGTTTTCTTTTTCTCGTTGACACAGTATCAAAAAAGAACACTTGAAAAGTATTCGTAAGCTTGAGGTAGGTCATGGATTCACTTCCAGGATTTACCCTATCAATCAAGTAATCAAAGAATTTCAAACTTTAAAACACCACTTTATACTTCCGAATTATTTCCTCAAATTAATCTATTAATTTCGAAAAATTCCCCGCTAGTTACGCTTCATCACATAAACAACTTATGCTACTACCGGAATTGTATCAGATTATACCCTAAATAACAGTGCCCATATTAAACTTGCTTTCCAAACACGAAAACTGATCAACTTTGTGTATATTTAAGGGGGGTGATATCAAATCTGGGTAATTCTGTTTGGTTAACCTTATTTTTATAGGCAACCTTAATTTTGACAAATATAGGGTTGGAGCAACCATTCAGAATAACATTGCGGGTGATTTGATAGGCTATTTTAATTAAACATAAAAATGCTTGAAACAATTTAAGTTTAATTTGGGAGTATTGGGTGTGTAATGTTTTTCTCATTGCAACCATTCACCGATCTTATTGATTAAAAAAAAACTTTTTTTTGTGTGTTTGTGTGAGGTACGTTTTGTGTTAGGTTTACCCACACTAAATTTATGCACCATCTCGCCTAAATTGCAACAATCAAATACTAAAATACGGTTATGGCTTATGGACAAAAAAAAAAAAGGTAAAGCTGCAAATATTAATTCAAGTGAAACAAGTATATATTTTTCAGGTCTTGGTGGCATGACCATTCCCAGTAATGTGTAATTAAATATGGTTCAATTTCCAATTGGTCTCATCCGATATGCATTTCTTTGCCCATCGCTTTAAACTTTATTTCAGATAAGAGATGTGGGTAACAACAAGAAAGTTGCCACTTCTGGCAGGCAAAAATAAAAAAAGGTCATCATACTTTGTCATGCAGTGAGCAAGACCTTTTTTTAATAAAAAAAGAATTTATGTTTATATTCTCTGGGCAATGCCTTGTGTTAACGCCACTTACGAGAACCATACCACACAATAAACCCTATGTTGCTTTCAAAGTTGTTACAAAGAAAAAATTCTATTTTCTGGGTTAGAAATAGACGTGATCGAAAGTTTTCTATGTATCATTTTACCTTTCACACACACACACACACACACACACCACTTCAAAATATAAGAAAAAAAATGCTTGCTTGTAAGTGGGTAAACTTGAATAAAGAATATCTTGGAAAAAAATAGCAATAGCTTCTTGATTTTGAAACTTAGCCTCAGTTGTTTCGCTTTTTGAAAGATGCGGTCAAACAAATCTAAGCATCAAATGAGGAGATAAAACATAGGGGAAAAGGGGCAAGTTTGAATAGTAAGATCCTTTCCTGCAGCCTCATGTACTTCGAAACAATAACAATACAAAATCAAATGGGAAAAAAAATGTTGTTCAAGTATTATTTTTTTGGTCGGAATTGTCTTTTTTGTCCAGCACTAAAAATATTTTTTTAAGAATTAAAAAATATATGTGTAATAAAAAATAATTATTCAATCAACCTATTCCCATAAGAAATTTTGAATAGTAAAAAAAAAAAGAGAAAGAGGCAGGAAAAAAAATACACATTTTCTATACAAATATTTAGATAAATAACCAAATACAAGTCCATTAAATTTTCTAAAAACATACCATCACCTTCATTTCTCTTTTTTTAAAAATTTTAATTTACATCTTTTTAAATTGGAAGCATTCGTTACTTCACTTGTTCAACAACAAATAGATTTGCATTGGTTTTTAATAGCCTAAACTTGATTATAATTTTACTGTAATAAATTCCATCATAGTCTTTATATTTCACATTGAATTGACAATTACTATTTTTTCCTTTTTAAATTGAAATGGGGTTTGAAATTCCCGGTGATCGTTCACGAAAGTTAGATGGTACTCAGTCTCAATCACTACCTGAATTGCAAAGATCATCTTCACCACGTCTAACATTACCGCCTATACAACAACTAACTAGTGGACACCCTATAACGCCAATATATGCCGTATTGGATGGAACCCCAAGTAGCAGTATTGCCCAACCGTCAAGCAGTCTTTCAGACGATACAACTATTGGCCCCAGTCCTGACACCTCAACTTCAGAGTCAATAAAACCTAATCTACCAAAGAAATATTTTTGTAAGATTTGTAAACAAGGATTTACCAGGAAACATAATATGGTGAGTCATGAATTGATTCATTCTTCATTGAAACCACACATTTGTTCTGTTTGCAATTTAAAATTTAGAAGAATACATGATTTAAAAAGACATGAGAAACTTCATATTGGAGAAAAACCATATGCTTGTGAAAGGTGTTCACGACGATTTGCTAGAGCAGATGCATTAACTCGACATCAAAATTCAGTAAATGCTTGTTCTGGTTCTTTATTGAAAACTAAAAGACAATTGATCGATGGTAAGGAAGTACCGAGCTCTATTGATTCGAGTAAAGATTCTAGTAGTGGAAGTGATTATACACCTGTGGGAGAATTACCTAATAACAAACCAACATCACCTACATTAACACCAATCCAAGGTTCAACTACAACATCATCAATGAATGGTGAGATGTCATTCCCTCCAGGAACTTCTGAAGAACATTTACGACAACATTATCATACCCACCATCACCAATTGACAGTTCCCAATAATATACCCTATTCTTCAGGTGGAGGACATCCATTACCAGTTCAACATGTTGCTGGACCAATACCTATGCATCCATCACAATATTATAATTACCCGGTTTACAATACATATCCTGTTCCGCCCATGAATAATGTCCCCACTATGAATAATGTTCCCTTTATAAATAACGTGCCACATATAAATAATGCGACACAAATGAATAATATTCCTCATATGAATAACGTTGTACCACCACCACCTCCTCCTCCTCCTCCTCCACCGCCACCACCTCCTCCAATGAACAACCCACAACAACAACAAGATTCACCGAGATCTCCTCCATATCCTAGGAAACATCAATTACCTCTACAACAACCCCATATTCAACCCGCTCCCGTGACAAGAGTGCTTTCATTACCACCACCGGCACAATTAACAGTTATACCGTCTCCCACCCATCCTGTGGCATATTTTGGAAATTCACAAATGAATGGTTTCATACCTAGTCATTCGTCTCATCTATCACAAGAAGCAGCTCCTGTGGGAGAACATGAAGTTAGAGATGGCGTATATATCCCATATTCAAGGTATCAAGATTTAGTAAGTCATGCTCAAACTCTACAAGATGAATTGTTTAAGATGAATAATAGAATAAGCCATTTAGAGAAAGATACCAAAGATAATCCACCAAAGTGAATTGGGAAGTTACAACAAAAATTTAATGAAGTGAAATAATGGTGTAATGTATGTAATATTAAATAAAAGTTTATCCAGCAATTATTTGTAGTTGGTTTTTTTTTTAACTTTCATCGGAATAAATCTGACAGTGGAACTAGTATCCATGGAACAACCTCCTAACCTTAACTCTCTTTCACAGCCTGTCCTTTTCTGAATAAATTCGGCGATTTTTTCTTTTTTTTTTTGAATTTTGAATTTTGCTTTGTGGCGTGCATTGTTGTGCATTATTCAACATGCATGGTGCATTAAAACGATCTTCGATTTTTATTTTTAGCCCCGCGCAACCACACACCCAAAAAAAAAAAAACTAGATCCATTGTTTGTTATTTTTTTAAGCGAGCTGCATAATTCCGGCTAACGAAGATTTTACGAATTAGATAGAAAATAACGCGAGAAAAGAAATGGGACTACGCCACGTTTGGGACTGTTGATGTGGTAACTACTACACCAGTTTGCATGTGATGGAATAATGTTGATTTTAAAGAATTAACGTCTTTCCCACGATATATAGTGGGAATGAATTAATTTGTGGTATAAATTATTCTTAATCTGGGCGAAATCTCAAAAAAAGAAAAAATATTTTTGGTGATTTAATTTTTCAAAAAGTATACACTAATTACTGTTTAGTTACAATTTTAATAAACAAAATTGACAACGAAACCAATCTGATTCGATTGTAAATGGTACAATTATCATGATCTATTTTTAGTATTATGTGTTACTGTATGCAGGAACCGATATAAAGAATCACCATGTAATTAATTTGTTAAAACTTTAGTAATCGTTGAAATATGGTCATATATTTAAAACTAATACTTGTATTTACATATTAACTGGTAATAATTACACATTACTTGTGCTATCTTGTCGTTTGGTAGCGCGGTTAAATTTCACGTTTAATTTAACTTTATATCACAATAATACTTCTTTAAGAAATGGTCTGATTAAAAGGAACTGAGTTTTACAGTAATATACAACATTGAATTTTTGGTTCATGTACAAGCACATTTTGTGTTTTCTGATTAGCACAATTGAAGCAACAAAAAAAAATAAATAAAATAAAATAAAAATAAAAATAAAAACTCAAATCACAATTGTGTATGTGTGTGTGTGTGTGTGGGGG